>OW569403.1:16043329-16558703 GCA_937654795.1 Cistogaster globosa | reverse complement strand
GGGTGACGAATTTCTTGAAAAGAGAGCTCGCGCTGTTCGAAGAAATTAAAGGGGTATCAAACATTGCGCAACACCGGATTGTGATGAAGGACGATCGACCAATTAAACTAAGATACGCCCCCCGTAACCCTGCGATGCAAGCCATTATCGATGCCGAAATAAACAATCTGATCAGCCGCGGTTGTATAGAACCCTCTCGAAGTCCCTATAGTTTCCCTATTACACTGGTGAAAAAGAAAAATGGCACGTGGCGAACGTGTATGGATTTTCGGTAATTGAATGCAAGGTCAGTCCCAGACGCATACGGAATGCCAAGTATATTAGCAGCTTAGACCTTAAGGATGGGTACTGGCAGATACCATTGGAAGAAAGCAGCAAGAAGTATACGGCGTTTGCAGTTAACGGCAGAGGGTTGTATCAGTGGCGGGTGATGCCATTCGGTTTGCATTCGGCACCCGCAACATTCCAACGGGCACTGGATAGTGTAATCGGACCAGATATGGAACCTCATGCATTCGCATATCTGGACGATATAATCGTAATTGGCGCTACGTTCAGCGAGCACTTAGAAAATCTGAGAGAAGTTTTCCGACGACTGCGTGAAGCCAACCTAAAGATCAATGCAGAAAAATGCCAGTTTTTTAAAAGGGAGACTAAATATTTGGGTCATGTAATTAATCGGGACGGAATCCAAACCGACCCGGATAAGATTGCGGCTATCACCGACATGTCCCCGCCCCAAAACGTAAAAGAGGTGCGACGGTTTTTGGGAGTTACGTCGTGGTATCGACGATTCGTGCCCGATTTCGCCACAATCTCAAAACCACTGACCAAATTATTACAGAAGGGGAAACACTGGATTTGGGGACCTGAGCAGCAGCTGGCTTTTGTCGCTCTTAAAACTCGGCTCACGGAGGCCCCTGTGCTGGCCTGCCCGAATTTCAACAATACGTTTGTACTCCAAACGGACGCCAGTGAGCATGGATTGGGGGCGGTGTTGACCCAAACAATCAACGGGACAGAGAGAGTGATCGCATATGCGAGTCGGCACCTTAATGGAGCCGAGAAAAATTACTCTGCCACCGAAAAGGAGTGCCTAGCAATCATCTGGGGAATTCGGAAGATGAGGCCATATTTGGAAGGATACCGATTTGAAGTAATTACCGATCACCTGTCCCTTAAGTGGCTCAATAATATCGACAACCCGACAGGTCGGCTGGCACGGTGGGCCTTAGAATTGCAGCAATACCAGTTCTCAGTACAGTATAGGAAGGGAAAGCAGAACGTCGTCGCTGATGCCTTATCTCGGCAGCCAGTTGAAACCGCGCATCTGGTACAGGTTGATTCAAATCACAATTGCCCGTGGTTAAAACAACGAATTGACGAGGTCCGACAACACCCCGAAAAATTTCCTAATTTCACCATCACCAACCAACAGCTATATAAACATACAGGCCGTAGTATTAATGATGAGGACTGTACACCGTGGAAATTGTGCGTACCAAAGCCGCTTCGCCGCCAAGTTATAAGTGAGAATCACGACAATGCCACGGCCGGCCACTTAGGAGTTAGAAAAACTATACATAGAGTGGCAAGTCGCTACTTCTGGCCAGGGATGGCGCGCGATATCAGCAGGTATGTGCGCCGATGTGGATCCTGTCAACGGTATAAAACTGACCAACGACTGCCGGCCGGAGAGATGTTGACACGAATCCCTGAGGAACCGTGGGCCACACTGTGCGCCGATTTTGTTGGTCCCCTACTCCGGACTAAGCATGGTCATACTATGTTGCTCGTACTTTTTGACCGCTTTTCGAAATGGTGCGAGCTCATTCCTCAACGGAAAGCCACTTCAGAAGGACTTATAAAAGCTTTTCGGGAGCGAATAGTGGCTCGTTACGGAGTTCCCAAGAAGATCATCACCGACAACGGACCACAGTTTACAGCCCGAAGTTTCAAGAGATGGACAGACGAAATGGGTATAAAACAGGAATTCACGGCACCATACACCCCCCAGGAAAATCCGACCGAAAGGGCAAACCGTACAATAAAGACCATCGTAGCACAATTCTCGGGAAAAAAACACAACACCTGGGATGAATTTCTACCGGAAATCATGCTGGCTCTTAATACCAGTACCTCGGAAACTACTAGATATACTGCAGCCTACCTCACACAAGGACGAGAACCCCGTCTCCCTAAGGCGCTGTACGATGAAGTCACAGTGGGAACTGGTGCTCGAAATCCCACGCCGAAGGACCGAGCTAAAGAACTGCAGGAGGTCTTTGAATTGGTAAGGAGTAACCTAGAAGCAGCTGCGCAAAGACAACAGGGTTACTATAACTTACGGCGACGACCGTGGAAACCACGAATTGGAATGCAGGTGCTTATCCGACAGCACCCCCTTTCAAAGGCAAACGAAAAATTTGCTGCCAAGCTGGCGCCAAAATACGACGGGCCTTACACCGTGAAGAAATTCCTCTCCCCGGTCATTGTGAAAGTATTCGGGCAGGAAAAATCCGACGAACGAACTGTCCATATTAGCGAACTGAAACCCTGCTCCGACTAGCCTACTAACTCGCCATGCGAATTTTCTTTTCCTTTTAGATTAACTTCTCCCTGTTTCCGAACCACTCACAAAGAAGGATGAGTACGCAACAGAACAAATTTGAGAAGTCACGAGCCAAGTTCCGAGCAAGCATGGTCCGAGAAAAAGCCAAAATTAGAAGAACCATATTTATTGAAGATGATGCAGTACCTAGTACCAGTCAGGGAAGACGAGTCCCGCCCGCCAGACAACCTCGTAGGCCAACCAACCAACCTCGTCGGCCAACCACAAGGGTCCCGGCTAGCCATCACCACCAACAGCCGGCAACTCAAGTCAACCTCTCGCCAGAGCATGATACCTGTCACCGCATGACCCACCAGGACAAGTCGCAAAACCCCAATACTCCCAAATCCACACCGACCAATTTAGTTGCTGAGCCCATTACCATCAGTTCCGGCGACGAAGACGAAGTTCCACCAGCCCCTGAGTGGCCACAGCCCGCCGACGAAGATGAAGCTCCGCCAGCCCCTGAGTGGCCACAGCCCTGCACGTTAAACGCAATGGAGGACTCAGGGCCGTCCGCAGATCCCATATTGGAAGAGATTCGAAGAACTTTTTTTGGGTTTGAAGACCGCACATTAGCTCTTCGACCACCGTCCCCACCGTCTCCCCTACCACCACGCTCCCCATCATCATTGGATTGGGAAAACGAAAATTTTAGACCCCCGACACCACCAAGTCGGAGAGGATACGCAACCTGGGAGATCCAAGATCGGCAATACCAACAGTGGGGCATGCAGTGCTACGAGCGTTCCATGACGGTCAAATTGCTGGTACCAGCCACGACGACTCCCGCAGCCATAATTGGGCGCTCGGCTACAGAAGAGACGGTCCCAACCTCGACGAATCTGCTAAGAACACCGAAAAAAAAAGTCACTGACGTCAACACGGATGTATCCGCATCCCCGCCAACGGAGGGCAGAATCCCGCTTACGCCAGGTAGGGGTTGGTCGTTTACGACCCTTCATTTGCCACCGATGTCGCCACGACCAACAAGCTCCACCACCACCTCCATAGCAACGACCGATGCTATCTATACCACCAACTCACCGGGTCCTTCACCACACTCACCTAAATGGGCAGCGGTCCGAACCATGGTTCCGGAGAATGCGAACACCATCCCAAAGGAAACCGTATTACCACCCGATGAACCAGCTAGCTCCGACCTGACAAAAAAATCAACCGAGATCTCCCTAGCTGAGGTGCCGGGTGGGCTACAGGAGGAAATTAAAAAGCTAGTGGAAACCCGTAAACCCGCGCAGCAACGCCGACAAGTGCGCACGTGGGAAGGACAGAGGTTCCAAATTTTAATTGGACGCAGTGGCAAATTGCGCATCCTGCGGATTCCATGAAGACCGAGCTTCCGATGGGAACGAGGGGAGGCAGTGTAACGGCGAAAGTCGTGCCCTCGTTTTCCCCTACACAATATGAACTTTTATTTTAATTTTTCTTTTATTATTTTTTTTTTATGCTTATTATTTTTGTTCTAAACTAAACTAGAAGTATGTTTTAAGTTATAAATTATTATTAAAATTGAATTATTTGGCTAAGTTGAAGTATTTTAATTTTAAGTAAATTTAAATTAACGGTCGGGCAAATTCAGCGCCACCTAGGAGTCAAGCACAAACAAACCAACCAAACAGTCAGCTGCTACCTACAAGTAAATACACCGCTGATGGCTGTCAAACAACGAAAACAAACAATCGTTTGTCTGTGTGTGTGCGAGTGTGTGTGCCCACGCACAAGTATAAAAGGCCGAACATTTTCAAAAACGAGTGAGTTAGCAAGCAGCTCGCCTGCAGGTAAGAGGTCAGTTGGTGAGGAATTGCAAATTCCCCAATATATTTCTTATCGACAGAACGACCGAAATTGTTTGGTAAAAACACCCTTCAGAAGTTAAACTTCTACTGGTGTTGGCACAAGCCTGTGGCTAGTGCTGGTGAGGAATTGTAAGTTCCCCAGTACTACTCCACACGGTCGAGTGGCCGCAGCATTTGCTGCGCCCCACCCGAGTACCGCGTTTTTTTTAACGTCGTTGCGCCATCGCTGTTTTGCCGCTGCCCGTTCCGTTGTCGCCCGGCAACGTCGCTGCTTGTTCGAGCGCTACCTGCGCCACCGCTGTTTAAGCGCTACCTGCTCCATCGCTGTGGGAGTCCTACCTGCGCCGCTGCCCGTGCCGTTGTCGAGCGATACCTGCGCCACCGCTGTCTAAGCGCTACCTGCACCATCTCTGGTTGCGCCGCTGTTTAAGCGCTGCCTACGTCATCGCTGCGTGCGCCGCCTGTTTAAGCGCTACCTGCGCCACCGCTGTTTAAGCGCTGCCTACGTCATCGCTGCGTGCGCCGCCTGTTTGAGCGCTACCTGCGCCATCGCTCTTTTGCGCCGCTGTTTACGTCATCGCTGCGTGCGCCGCCTGTTTGAGCGCTACCTGCGCCACCGCTGTTTAAGCGCTGCCTACGTCATCGCTGCGTGCGCCGCCTGTTTGAGCGCTACCTGCGCCATCGCTCTCTTGCGCCGCTGTTTACGTCATCGCTGCGTGCGCCGCCTGTTTGAGCGCTACCTGCGCCACCGCTGTTTAAGCGCGGCCTACGTCATCGCTGCGTGCGCCGCCTGTTTGAGCGTTACCTGTGCCATCGCACTTTTGCTCCGCTGTTTGAACGCTGCCTACGTCATCGCTGCGTGCGCCGCCTGTTTGAGCGTTACCTGTGCCATCGCTCTTTTGCTCCGCTGTTTGAACGCTGCCTACGTCATCGCTGCGTGCGCCGCCTGTCTGAGCGTTATCCACGCCATCGCTGTTTGCGCCGCCTGTTCAAACGTCACAGCACCTGCGCTGTCGGCGCTGCCTGTTTGGCCGCTACCCGTGCCGTTGTCGCCCGGTAGTGTCGCCCTCTTCCCGATCATCAACTACGCTACGCTAACTATTAGCGGAACTGCCCGTTGGGCCCGTTTGTTTTGGTTAAACGGCTGAATTCCGTTGTTGTCGCTGACTGTTTTACCGCAGCTCGCATACTCCAACCGCTGCTGCCATTTGTAGCTTCGTTCCCGACCGTTGATTAGCCGACGCTATAGTCTTAAGAAATAAAGGAATAAAACGTAACTTGAAGTTTTATAACGTTTTCAGAACAAGAATTGTTTCATTTTCTCTTCGTCTTAGGACGATAAATCAAAATTGCAACGACCCTGGACTCCGCTGCAGCTATCCCAGCAACCAGCGGAGAACGTGTCGTTACAACACATAAAAACAAGAGCAACAGCAACAAAATCTTAATATTTGTTAGTCTAGCAAGGATCTGTGAACATTTATTTTCTGTTTTCTTCAATTTTTTTGTTGAGTTAACACACTTACCGGAAAATGTATGTGTTTTTATACGTGTTTACTTGCATTTTCATATAAATATGTGATACTTTACTTTATTTTTTGGTTTAGGGTCATATTTATTGTATAAGTAAATGAAACTGTAATTGTTTTACTTTATTTTATTTTGTTGATTTAAAAAAAATATTTGTACAATTGTGTCCTTCTAAGAATTCTTGTATGTTTGTTTTTACATGTGGCCATGTTGCTGTGTTTGTATGCATAAAAATACCCCTAGAGTGCCTTTGTTTATTAGAAAAGTTAAAAACCAAAAAATTTTTCATTCTTAAAATTATCCAAGAGAAATTTAAAGATATTTTTGCATCTATTATTTACCAAAATTACCATTAGAATAAGGATATAGTTTGTTTTTTTAACTTGGGCCTACGAGTGCCAGCCGTTAGTCTTAGGCGTAAGAATATCATAAAAATATAAGTCTAATTTTTCTCTTTTATTGTGGTTTTTAAGAA
Source organism: Cistogaster globosa (assembly GCA_937654795.1). Taxonomy (NCBI): domain Eukaryota; kingdom Metazoa; phylum Arthropoda; class Insecta; order Diptera; family Tachinidae; genus Cistogaster; species Cistogaster globosa. Next base: position 16,552,270 of record OW569403.1, on the reverse strand, counting down.
ATAGCATATTTTGAAACATGGAAATAATCTGAGTGGTTTTTTAATTTGTTTGATAGTAAGCTAGTGTCAAAAAATTGCTGTTTAAAAAATAGAAAAAAATTCAATACATTTTTTATTCGGGATAAGTTTTTGGCCTGTTTAAAAAAGAGATGCAAATTTAAAAATAAGATTTCAGAACAATGCCATAGAACCAGCAAGCGCTTTTTGGACTTTTAATTTAAAGCCAGTTTTTCAAGATTTGCCGGTTGCCTGTCGCGAATAATATTAACAGTGTGTGCCTGGAGGGCTTTAACTGTTACCAAATTATAAGCATAAGCTTTCGACTTCACTAGGCCTCCACAGGATGTAATCAAGGCTGCCAAATCGCATGACATCGGAGGCCAATTAATAGCTTCATTTCTCGATATCAACTTTTTGCCTTACTTTAATTTCAATTAAATGATGTTTGCGATCGCCGCATGGTACAAAGCGATATCATATTAAAACGGCACGTATTTCGGATCATATTAAAAAAAAAAGAAATTAAAAAACTATTGATCATGGGTGCAGTCACGGTCTGGATCGATCTAATGGGAGCTCCGGCTTCGTATTTGAGGACTTATGTTTCAATGATGCCAACAGCATCCAAAAAACAAAATGGCAAACAAATTATTATTAAAAGTTGGTTAAATTTTTTCTAAAAGAATTAAAGTATTTTGTCATTCAGCATATTAATTGGAAAACTTGTCAAGACTTGTGCTTCCTTTTTTTCCCAAGAAATTATAGTCTGGCAACCCTACCTTATATGCATACGATTGCATTTTAAGAATCTAACTGAAAATTTACAACTTGAAAATATAGCGAAACTTAAAACTAAAAAATTATTTCAAACTTATAATTATTATAACTAGTGCTGCTTGTAGAAGTGTGTGTGTGTATTTACATACATTATAAGTTTTCCCATTTATTGTTTTCTGTGTAGTTTTACTTTCTATTGCGGGCTAAATGCCAACAAGTAACAGAGCATTTTCTTAAGTATTATTTTAAATATTTTAAGTTGTTTTTTAATTTTTCCAAAAATTTTTATTTTCTTTTCATTAATTTGTTGTTTTTTATAAGTCTTTCCTCATCTCACGTGTTACTGTTGTTTACTCATTTAAAACAGTTTTGTTTACAACTTAATGCTGCAACAAAGTATTTGACAATAACTGTAATTTTAACTCCACTTGGGGCACTCTTTTTCTTTCCTGTTATTATTTTTTTGCATTAAAACAAAATCTAACTAAAGAAAAATAATAAAATAAAATTTTTTGTTGATACCAAAATACTGGCAAATATGGGCTCTGACAAAATATTGGTTGATAAAAACCGTGAGATAAAAAGAAAGAGAGAAAATTTCATTAAAAAAAAATATTTTATTCTTATTATTTACAAAAACATAACGGTTTTAGCATTAACATTAGGGGGTTTCTTCCTGTTGCTATTTGTACCAAAATAAAATGAAAACTGTCATACTTTTGGAAAAATCTTGGATAAAAAACACGCACACAAAATGGGGAAAATAGGATGTAGAAAAGCAAAAAGCAACAAAAGAGAAAACAGAAATTTTCTTAAGTAATTTATGCATAAATCTAAATTTAGTAAGAAAATTTTATGCTTTTGTTGCTAAAATTGTTTGACCTTGACAAATAAATGTTTATAACAAAAACTTTGCAGGAGCCACAATGTGCATTATTTAAATATAATAGCAAGTAGAAAAAAAAATTTTTTTTATTATTTTAAACATTTTTTTTGCGTCTCTCCAATTCAGAAAGACACAATAACTCCAAGATATTTTTTTTAGTTTTGCAAAACACATGTTTTTAATTTTAATGCTAAGTTAGCTTAACTTTCATCAGACCACAAATATTGTTATAGGCCAGGGTGTCACTTTAAAATTTTAAATATTACAATTTATTTATTTTATTTGTAGGAATTCTAAGTCATCCCGTTTATAATTTCTACAATATCCATTCCGACCCCATAGTTGTATCTATTCTGAGTCCTTATAAATAGCGAAGTCGATTGAGCGATATCCATCTGTACGTCCGTGTTAGTGTTGAAATTAATTTTGCCAAAGCACTAGATTAGCTATAAAGAATTTAAATATGCTAATCGAACAGACATAGTTTACAAAATTTTGCTATTGAAAATCTGCCTGCCTCTTATTTTTCCATATTATTTGAATTAACTCTATTCTAAAAAATAAACATATGAGGCGATAGAGAACTAAAAAATTAAAAATAGCAAGCGAAAAAATTGTGGGCAAAAATTGTTCAATTTTTTCCGAGTTATGGGCCTCTGAACGATTGTGCATCATATTTTTTAATATATTAATATGGGTATCATTCAAAAGCTTTTAAATAGATCTTTCAGAAAATACTAAAAGATTTTAAAAATGCTTTTTGTAATATTTATTTCTCTGTCACACAAATGAATTCTTTTTTTGTTGGGAGTTACTTCACTAAACTAGATTTAAACATCAGTTGAAGGGTACACAAGTACGGCATAGCCGAATATAGTACTCCTACTTGTTTTTATATAAATCTATACAGACTTTATTCAATTTAACAGACATATTTTTGTAAAATTGTTGTTTATAAAAATCTGTTGATTTGACTAAAAGACAGAGAGAGAGAGAGAGAGAGAGAGAGAGAGAAAGAGATAAAGTAGTTTTGTAATAAAATTAGTAGTACAAAAACGTAAGAAAATAATGATTTTAATTTATATTACATCCTTAAAACAAGCTAAGCTGATTAATTTGTCCATTAGTCAAAAAAATGTTTCTTTATTTTCATAACTATCTTTATTTAGCTAAAAGCATGTAAAGTTTAGTTGAAATGTTATAGAACTAGTCTATATTAGTAAAATTAACCACGGTTTTTAAAATTTAATAAAGGGAAGAATATTTAAAAAATGTAAGTAATTTTTTTTTGTTTTCTTTAAAAAAAATTTAATCATTTTTGCCACAAATAAATACGATTTTTTAGTTTATCGCCTTTAAAATTGGACAATAATTTAAATATTTTTTGTGGTAGTTTTTGCTGCGTTTTTAAAAATTTTAAAGAAACAAAGAAATTGTTTGCAACATTAAAATTTTAAGCTATTATAAACAGAAATATTTTTGAAATCAATGAAAAAAATCATTTAAACAATACTTGTTTATAATTACTGCAAGCGACTTTTAAAGATGATTTTTTTTTTAATTTCGTTGAATCTTTTTATCAAGTAAAGATGTGTCAGATGTGAGCTAATTTAGATAAGAACTAACTACAGTTTATAGTGTATTTAACTATTTTTTGTTTTATTAAAAATACTTACAGACTATTCAGTATTATAATAAAACAAAAATAGTCTGAAATAATTTCTTCAATATAACTAACTTTCTAGCTTATTGCGTTATTGCTGGTAAGCTTATCTTAGGAAAGAATGCTTTTTAAGTGTTCACTTTCCAGAGCGTATTAAAAATAAGTTAATTAAGTTAAGCCAGTCATGTGTAAAAAATTCCTATTTAAAATTTTTTTTCCAATTTCTATTTAAATAAGTAATACTGAAATAACACACGTTAACTTTTCTTGCAGCAATTCTGAATTACGTGGAAGAGAAAGAAGTGCAGAATCCTTTTATTTTTCGTTTTATCACCCCCGTCATTCAGAATTCCTTCAGGTAAAATTGGCGCGTGTGTATAAGAGTGCTATGCTAAGTCTTATATATGCTTTCGCATATATGTATTTCCATATGAATAAATTGGCATAAGAAATTTTTTTCTACATATAATTTTTTCGGTTCAAAACATGCAGCTACTATAAATTTTTGTTGAAAAAAAATATGGAAAATTACCGGCTGGTTTAGTGTATTTCCCGCTGCCTTGACATATACCGATCTTGCTTACCTAAACAATTTTCGAAATTATTTATGATCGATTAGGATATTTATATTTTTTCCAGGTTAAAGTTGATTTCAACCCTAACACGGACGCTAAATCGCCTCAAAATATACACTTAATGGGGTAGGAAATGGATATTGTAGAAATTACAAACAAAATGACAAACTTAAATATAACCTTCTTCCACCTTAGGAAAAGGGTATAATAGATTACAGTCAGAGTTCTTATATGTGTTTTTATCCTTTTTCTTTTAATAACTTTATCTGCTTGTGCACCTTATGCGTTTTTAGAGTACTGATATTTTAAGGGAGTTTTTAGAATCAGATGTTGCCTGAAAACTATCTAATATAAATTCCATTCCATATAAATTAACTTTACGTACCCCATTTAAATTTTCTCTCTTATATTTTAATTAAAACAAAAAAAAAGAGATTAAAAGCACCCTTACTTATTTAGACGTTGTTGTTAAATATTTCGTATAAGCTTAACTATGAATCCCTAAAAATGCTCAATTTTTTTATTACTCAGCTTTAATAAAAAGAAAAACTATAAAGATTACAACTACAATATGCTCGTATCTACACATTTTTCAAGTAAATTTGATAAACGCACTTTGTTCTGCAAGTGACAGTTTTTCTTTGTTCCGTTTTATAAAAACGCGAGCAAAAGCATCATCGTCATCAGATGAAATACAGCAGCAGCAATATTCAGCCATGTGTTAAGTTGTTGACAAAAAAAGTCGATAGTTGAGTAGAATGAGTTTAAAAAAGATTTTATTTATTTTTTCTGGGTTAAAACAAAAGCAACACAATATTAAACTTTTGTAGAATTAAATATTTCTTAATTTAACACAAATTTAACTTTTTGACGAAAATTTCTAAAAAAAAAACTGTTTAAGAATTGAGAGCAGAAAATAAGATAATTTTATTATAATTTTTATTTTCTTTGTGGCTTTACTTTTTTATGAATTTCTACAATATTTTAGTTTCTGTGAAGGAAATCATAATAAAAAAAGATCAAGTTTAAAAATGAAAACATATTCCCCTTGAGCAAACACTTAAAATTAGTTCTAATATTTGTTAATTGCAACGTCAAACTGATGTGATGCTACATACATTCAAAATCTTTTTTAGAACTAAATCTTTCCTATACGTGGTTCGTATATTTTCTTTAATAATGTTCTCTTGCACGCGCCTTATGCTTTAACATATGATTTTTTTATTTTACTTTCATCTTTAGCGCTTATTTGTTTTACGGTTTATTTCCGGCTGCCATATGTCATGTTTTATTCATACTTTCCTTCACACGTAAGCTTTTGCGGGTAAAACGACATACTGTTTAATATTGTTTATTTGTCCATAGAATACGTTTTGATGTACAGAACAAAAGTAAATTCATTTTAAGATAATGACATGAACCAAAACTACAATCGCCGGAAGTAGTTATACTTTAAGCCCAGTAGAAAAATTTCTCTTTACGTGTTAAAATAGTTTAAGGATTTTCTTGTGACTTTCGTAAAAAAGAAAATATTTACTGGATTTAAGAAATTTTTAAAAAGACCGGTGCATGTCATTCGAGGTAGCGGACGAAACACCACGCCTGCCTTAATTTTTCGATATTATTTGGAACAATGAAGTAATTCGAATCAAAAAAAAAAAACAATTAGTGATAGAGATTTAAAAAACTAGAAAAGAACATCAAGTGAAAAAATTGGCGGTTGCGTATATTTTCCGAGTTACGGGCCTCTCAAATTTTTATAAAAAAGTTCGAGTGTCCATATGGTCAATATTGGTATTATTTAAAAGCTTTTAAAGGATTTTTCGTGGTGACATTTTTGTGTACTTTTTTTTAATTTTTTATTCTCATTAACATATGTTTTTTTTCTCATTAAAGTTTCTTCACTAAACTAGATTTACCTGCTTATTACGGTTGAAAAACTAATGCCATAAGTGAAAATCAAGTCAGTATCAGGGCACCCTATAACTTTTTTTTATTTTTAAAGTTAAAGTTCTATTTTTTTACTTGTTGCTATAGTGCAAATTTAACGCGTCTGCATATAATAGCTAAAAAATGATATTTTTTCTATATCACGTCACATTCGAAACACCCTTTAATTTGCTGTTATATCAGCCATAGCAATAAATCTATAGTGGAAATTTCTATTACGGTTCCAGAGATGGAAGTTTTCGAATAGGTGAATAAGTTTTGTGACAAGCAGTCGGGTTATGTTTTTACCCTTTTTGTTTAGAACTCTAAAAACATATTGAATTTAAAATTTAATTAATTAATTAAAAATTAAAAAAAAAAATTAAATTCCTACTTGTCCTTTATTATCAAATTTCCAATGGGCAATACATTTTCAATTTAAAATTGTTCGGGAATTTTTTATAATATTATATTATGCTAAAATCCCATTTAACATTTTAAAATAAAAATACAATTTATTTGTTGGTTGGAAAAGCAAGTATCTATACGTATTTCGCTGGTTGCTTAAGCCAGCTCATCAGGAAACCTTTATCCAATTTTTAGAAAAGCTAAAAACATTTCTTTTATGTATAAAAACTTCAAAAACAACATGAGAGTTATTTCAGAAGCCAATACAAAAATGTTAAAGCTTTAACAAAAATTACCAACAAACAAACCACGTTTCTATTTTTTCTTACATTCCCTTCTGCAATAGGTTGGTTACATGCCGACACTTAATGCAGACGTAAGGCGTATTTAAAATAAAAACAACAAAGTTATTTTTTAATTTCTCAAGAAGAAGAAAAAAAAAAAATAACAATGATGCCAACAGTTTGCACAAGCAATTGCATATTTTTTATTTAAAATTGTTCGGGAATTTTTTATAATATTATTTATTATATTATGCTAAAATCCCATTTAACATTTTAAAATAAAAATACAATTTATTTGTTGGTTGGAAAAGCAAGTATCTATACGTATTTCGCTGGTTGCTTAAGCCAGCTCATCAGGAAACCTTTATCCAATTTTTAGAAAAGCTAAAAACATTTCTTTTATGTATAAAAACTTCAAAAACAACATGAGAGTTATTTCAGAAGCCAATACAAAAATGTTAAAGCTTTAACAAAAATTACCAACAAACAAACCACGTTTCTATTTTTTCTTACATTCCCTTCTGCAATAGGTTGGTTACATGCCGACACTTAATGCAGACGTAAGGCGTATTTAAAATAAAAACAACAAAGTTATTTTTTAATTTCTCAAGAAGAAGAAAAAAAAATAACAATGATGCCAACAGTTTGCACAAGCAATTGCATATTTTTTATTTAAAATTGTTCGGGAATTTTTTATAATATTATTTATTATATCATGCTAAAATCCCATTTAACATTTTAAAATAAAAATACAATTTATTTGTTGGTTGGAAAAGCAAGTATCTATACGTATTTCGCTGGTTGCTTAAGCCAGCTCATCAGGAAACCTTTATCCTGTTTTAGAGTTTTTTCTTTAACACCACAACTTTCTGCACACACAAATAAAACACAATCTTTCGCTTTCACTGGTTTATTAAAGAGTAAAGTTCTTACAAGCTAGTGTTCGGTATTTATAGGAAAATGTTCTTAAAAATAATTAGAGTTAATATTTACAGTCTAGACATACTTAATGTTATATTTAAGAAAAGAATGTACGCAGTCGTGTTGTCACAGACTTATAAGTAATTGTTTTTCAACACTCCTCCTCAACACGATTGCGAAGTAACAAAATCTAACAAATTATTAAATTCCAAGTTTTACATTCATTATTTTACCTTTTTTTTTTTTCGATAATATTCATATATTATTATTTTAATCCTAATTTACTTACATAGTTACAATGTTTGATCTTAGCCAAATTTTTAGTTAAAATATCTGCGATCATATTATTAGTTTGTACATACTTTATTTCTAATAAATTATCCCTAATGACATCTCTTATAAAATTGTATTTAATATCTATGTGTTTGGTGCGTGAATGGTACGTATGATTCTTTGCCAATTGTTGTGCACTTAAATTATCACCAAACAAAACTATTGGTTTATCGCTATTTGTCAAACCTATCTCTTTCATAAGCTTTTGCAAATAAATAACTTCCTTCGCTGCTGTTGATAACGCAACATATTCAGCTTCCGTACTACTAAGTGCAACTGTTTGTTGTTTTCGTGATTCCCATGAAAAAACACTACCACCCATGAAAAACGCATATCCTGTGTACGACTTTCTGTCTAACGTGTTGCTACCCCAGTCTGAATCAACGTATCCTACAACTGGTTGTCCTGTTTTCTTGTAAGTAATTTTCAAATCTTTAGTTGATGCTAAATACCTCAGAACATGCTTGACACCACTTAAATGCTCTTTGTGGGGATCTGTATTGCGTTGAGCTAACTTTGAAACTGAATGTAAAATGTCAGGTCTAGTTGAAAGTGCTAAATACATTAGCGAACCTATAAGCGATTGATATGCTTTAGTGTCAACTTTTTCGCAACTTTCATTTTCACACTTTACCTGAAACCCTGCATCTAACGGCGTACATACTTTTCTACAGTTTTCCATATCATTTTCTCTTAATAAGTTCTCTATGTAATTTTTTTGACTAATAGAAATTTCACCTAATTCACCATTTCTTTCTATTTCTATACCTAGAAAATAATTAAGTTCACCCTTATCAATGCAATCGAAATGCTTACAAATTTCTTTCTTTATGCTTGCTATGTCTTCTTTCGACTTTGACGCAATAATAATGTCGTCTACATATACGGCAATAAATATAATCTTGTCGCCGTTACCATATTTATACAAACATTTCTCGCTTTGTAACGGCTTAAAATTAATTGAACGTAGAACCTCATCAAGTTTTATGTTCCACTCTCTTCCAGCTTGTTTAAGTCCATAAATTGCTTTGTCTAATCTTAACACTCGTTCTGGATAGTCCTTATCTACAAAACATTCTGGCTGCCTCATATACACAGTGTCATGCAAATCGCTATTTAAATATGCAGTACAAACATCCATCTGTTCTAAGTACATGTTATGTTCTACTGATAATGCCAACAACATACGAATTGTTGCATACCTTACCACTGGTGAAAAAGTTTCTTTAAAGTTTATTCCATACTTTTGAGCACAACCTTTTGCAACAAGCCTAGCCTTAAACTTCTCAATGCTACCGTCTTTGTTCGTTTTAACATTAAAAACCCATTTCGAACCTATCGCTTTTTGTCTATCAGGTAAATCTACTAACGTCCACGTTTTGTTTTTTATCAAAGAATCATACTCAGTTTTCATAGCTTTTTTCCATTTGCTTTTATACTTACTATTCATAGCCTCTGCAACTGAATTTGGGACATCTATATTTGCTGAATCTTGCAATGTATTAAGTCTATTATAAATCTTCTTCGGTCTACCAGGTTTACCAGTCCGCATTATTTTTGGTCTTCCAGGCCCAATTTTACATTGTTGCTCCTCCTCAATTTGTACCTCATCAACGCTCTCATATTCGCTACTATGCGAGGATGTGTCTTCTTTTTGCTCATCGCTGCTGTTGTCATCTCTATACTTGCTTGCTGAGTTGCTTTCTGAGTATGTATCGACCAAAAGCTCGCTGAGATCAACCACACCGTTATTGTCCTCTGTTTCGTGAAAATAAACATCACGCTTTTCCACGACGTTCTTTGTATCGGGATCGTATAAACGGTATGCTTTTGATGTAAGCGAATAACCGACCATCTTGTACACTTTACCTTTTGGTTGAAACTTTTTACTTTGTGTTTTGTCTAAAGCCACCGCTGTTGCACCAAAAACTCTAAGATGACTAACGCAAGGTTTACGGCCTGTAAATACTTCAAATGGAGTTTTGTTTTTTATTAATTTTGTTGGTGCTCTATTTCTGATATAAGTTGCAGTTGAAATAGCTTCTGCCCAAAGGTTTTCACTCATACCGCAATAAGCCAACATGCTTCTTGCCATTTCCACAAGCGTTCTATTGGCACGCTCAGCAACGCCGTTCTGTTGGGGTGTGTATGGCACTGTAAGTTGCCTTTTAATACCGCAGCTATTTAAATGTTGATTAAATCTTTTGTTTACATATTCTCCTCCATTGTCACTTCTTAGTATTTTAATTTTTCTTTCAGTTTGACGTTCTATCATATTTTGAAACAGAACAAACTTGTCAAATGCTTCATCTTTCGTCTTCAGGAAATATACATATATTCGTCGTGAAAAGTCATCAATAAAAGTAATAAAGTATCTCGAACCGCCAAGTGATTGTGTGTTAAATGGACCACACACATCAGTGTGAATTAAGTCCAGAATATTTTTTGTTTTTATTTCAGTATTTTTCTTAAATGGTTGCACATGAATTTTCGCTTTCATGCAAGTAACGCAGGTCAAATTATCTTTAAAACATACGCTTTCTATACCATTAACCATTTCTTTTTGTTGTAGTTCGCGCAGACTCTCATAATTTAAATGTCCGTACCTGTTGTGCCATTTGATAGCGTCGTTGTTTTTCATTAAAAATATTTTGTTGACCTTTTTATTTGTAAACACAAACAAATTGTTTTTGTTTCTTGCACACAAAATTATCTTGTTGTTTTTGTCTACGAATTCAGCTTTTCCCTTGTTGAATATTACTCTAATGCCGTTATTAACTGCTTTGCACACAGACACAAAATTCCCAATTAAATTTGGTACATACAAAACATCTCGAAGAAGTAAATCACCGTCTCTTGTTATTATATTTACGTCGCCTATACCTTTTGAGTATATGTAGTTGTTGCCAGCAAGGGTTATTTGTTCTCTATGTTCTCTTATTGTTGTAAAACAATTTAAATCACCAGACATATGTGCTGTGGGGCCGCTATCCACACACCAAAAATTGTTTTTTAATGAGTTTGAATCTGCTGCCGCTAAAACTGTGAATTGTGATTGACCGTGCTCTCTTTTATTCTCATGTTTTTGCTTTGAGTAACAGTTAGCAGCAAAATGACCTTGTTTTCCACAAATAAAACAAGCTGTACTTCTTTTCCTATTTTGAGACTCACTTCTTTTTTGAAATATCTGTTTTTTGTATCGATCATTACTTTGATTTTTTGTTTTTGCAGAAAATGCTAGTTGTAGTGTCCTTTCTCCTTCTTTTTGTGTTTTTCTATCAAATTCCTCAAGCAGCTTTACTTTTAAGTTTTGAAGCGTTGGTAAACTGTCTCTCGTTTCCATGGCCACAACAAATTGCTCATATTGCGCAGGCAAACTTGATAATAATATAATTGTGATTAACTCCTCGTTCATCTCGATGCTAACCTCAGCTAATTTATCCACAATGTCGGTGAAATTTCTAATATGTTCCGACATACTTCCATCCTCAGACATACGCGCATTCAGATAAACCTTTTTAACAGGGCCACTTGGACGAAATACATTCTGCAAAGTATTCCAAGCCTCTGCTGATGTCGTACAACTTTTAATATGGTTCAGTTGAGATGCGTTTATACACAGCGTTATTGTAGCTAAAGCCTTCTCATCTTGAGCAGTCCATTTATCACCATCTGCAGCCTTTTCTTTAGTTTCACGTCCATTCACCAAGTTCCATAAACCTGAATGGATCAAAACACTCTTCATGTGGATGCACCAAGAATCATAATTTTTCTCATCTAGCTTGTCTATTTGATATAAACTCATATTGTCTGTTTTTACTTTTTCTTATTTACACTTAAACACAATCTCTATATCTTTTTTCACTTTGTGCTCTGGGCTCATAACCTGTTTTAGAGTTTTTTCTTTAACACCACAACTTTCTGCACACACAAATAAAACACAATCTTTCGCTTTCACTGGTTTATTAAAGAGTAAAGTTCTTACAAGCTAGTGTTCGGTATTTATAGGAAAATGTTCTTAAAAATAATTAGAGTTAATATTTACAGTCTAGACATACTTAATGTTATATTTAAGAAAAGAATGTACGCAGTCGTGTTGTCACAGACTTATAAGTAATTGTTTTTCAACATATCCAATTTTTAGAAAAGCTAAAAACATTTCTTTTATGTATAAAAACTTCAAAAACAACATGAGAGTTATTTCAGAAGCCAATACAAAAATGTTAAAGCTTTAACAAAAATTACCAACAAACAAACCACGTTTCTATTTTTTCTTACATTCCCTTCTGCAATAGGTTGGTTACATTCCGACACTTAATGCAGACGTAAGGCGTATTTAAAATAAAAACAACAAAGTTATTTTTTAATTTCTCAAGAAGAAGAAAAAAAAAATAACAATGATGCCAACAGTTTGCACAAGCAATTGCATATTTTTTATTTAAAATTGTTCGGGAATTTTTTATAATATTATTTATTATATTATGCTAAAATCCCATTTAACATTTTAAAATAAAAATACAATTTATTTGTTGGTTGGAAAAGCAAGTATCTATACGTATTTCGCTGGTTGCTTAAGCCAGCTCATCAGGAAACCTTTATCCAATTTTTAGAAACGCTAAAAACATTTCTTTTATGTATAAAAACTTCAAAAACAACATGAGAGTTATTTCAGAAGCCAATACAAAAATGTTAAAGCTTTAACAAAAATTACCAACAAACAAACCACGTTTCTATTTTTTCTTACATTCCCTTCTGCAATAGGTTGGTTACATGCCGACACTTAATGCAGACGTAAGGCGTATTTAAAATAAAAACAACAAAGTTATTTTTTAATTTCTCAAGAAGAAGAAAAAAAAAATAACAATGATGCCAACAGTTTGCACAAGCAATTGCATATTTTTTATTTAAAATTGTTCGGGAATTTTTTATAATATTATTTATTATATTACGGTAAAATCCCATTTAACATTTTAAAATAAAAATACAATTTATTTGTTGGTTGGAAAAGCAAGAAATGTTTTTAGCTTTTCTAAAAATTGGATAAAGGTTTCCTGATGAGCTGGCTTAAGCAACCAGCGAAATACGTATAGATACTTGCTTTTCCAACCAACAAATAAATTGTATTTTTATTTTAAAATGTTAAATGGGATTTTAGCATAATATAATAAATAATACATTTTCAAATTAAAAAATTAAGTAGAAATAAACAATAATAAACGTTGTTCACACGTTATGCAATTATAACTTTTACTGTTCACATTTATGTAAGCATCTCAAATGGTTGTTTCTGATTTTGCAACTTTCATTTGTAGTTTTAATTCAAGTGTCTTTACAGATGGTTTTTATAATGTAAAAAATATCTGCGACAAAGTAACTATAATTTTATAATGAGATGTGATGCTAAAACTATTTTAAAATACAGTGATGGACAAACTTATTTGAAAGAAAAGACATTCAAAATGTTTAGTTTTTTACTTTACCTTTGCAAGTAGTCGGCTCAATAAGACCGTGGTTTTTTTTTTAATTTCCGCTTTTTAACTGAAATATTAATACTGCTAATGTTAGCAGGCATTTGTTTGTTTACTCCTTATGAAATTTGAACAAACTGTGTCAGTTTAAAGTTTCGGACAGCTATTGATAGTAGACTACGGTGTGATTTGGGGAAAAACGATAAAGGGTGATTGTTGTGTTTAAAATTGATCACAAATGCAATAGTGTGAAAACTTCTCAAGAGTTTTTTTCATTATTTAACTTTAATATCGACAAGCTTATGTAACACATCAGTCAAAAAGTTGGGTTCTGTGGTAGTCTGATATCAGCGGTAGCCAAACACACACTTAATTACGCAGCTTGTTCAAATTTTGGCAGCTGGCAACTTGGAGATTCCCATCGACAGAAGATGTTACGGGCTTACTGACCAGCCCTCGTATGCTTTTACAAATACATGTTCGTAATATAAGTGATTACTCTCACTTTTCTTAACTTTATTTCTGACGTGAACAATTTTTATCACTTAACTGTTTTCATTTTCCTCATGTTGCTTTCACTTTAATATTTTCTTTTTTCTAAATGCTGAGGGATCTACTGCTGCTTCTAAAACACTCAAACTTATTTTCTTAAGTATAAAACTTAGAAGAGAAGTTTTAAAATACAAAAGCAGCAAGATATTTCATTGACATTTTATGCAGTTTAATTACGAAATGAATTTAAAGCATAAAAGTTTCAATTTTTTAAAGTGGTAACAATTTTCACAACAGAATGAGCACAAGTTTATTTGCAGCAGTAATAATTTTCAACTATTTTCTATTCTATTCATATATAATTTGACAAATTTTTAGTGACTATTTATAACAACATTGTACGAGTAACAAAAGCCACTTTTAATTTTTTGATTGCAACACACACACTTGTTAATACAAGTTTTTATAAAGCAATTATAATTATTATTCAATGTGACAGGTATTACGGTTTAGAAATTATTGAGTTTAAAGTTTTTTGTCGTTATAACCAAATGAAAAAAAAAAACACTTCTATCGCAAAAATGTAAATTTTAAAAGGAGTTTTAAATGCTAAAACAAATTACTTTTAAAATTTACCACAAAGTTGACCAACAGTTTTATTTTTAAATAATAAAATCGTTTTTGTTTTTTTTTTCATTTATTTTCAGACAAATTGTAGTGACATTATACAGATAAAGCTGTTTTGTTGAAAATTAATTCACATTATTAATTTAAAACTTTATTTGGGCGATACAAATTTTGTAATTTTTTACACATTTTTATGAATGTAATCTTTGAGTTTGATTAAAAGCTTTTTAATAACAGAATATTATGCTGATAGGAGTTTAATGTAGGGTGAAACAATAGGACTGATCCAAAAAAGACGACCAGGAACTCAGTCATAGATTTTTTGATTAAATTCATTATTTACTTAGTTGGAAAACTGTCTTCTTTTTTTATATAATATATATATCATTTAATTATTTTTTTAATTAAAAATGTTGTTTCTATTTTTTAACTAATTATGTAATTGAGACAATTAAAAAATTAATGAATTTCAATCTGAAAACAAATAAAACTATTAATAGGTGCAAGAATTTCTTTCGGCGTAGCGTTATTGTTTGGAATCAATATAACTATTTTATATGGTTACAAATTGAAAACTAAACAAGTTTTTAATTGATTCAATTATTTAATTAGAATATTTTTTATATTTTTTAATTATATTTTTTTAATGAAATGAAATAAATTTAATTTTTTTATGAACTTAGAAGTTTAACTGCGGATAATATAAATTAATTGGAATTTAATTTTGCGCTTAAGTTCATATTTTCAATTTCTAAAAACTTTTTTAGAAATAAAAATTATTCTACAAATTTTTGCGAACGTTTTTCAAAAGAAAACAAGAAAAATTAGACACCAGCAGAAATTAATGCTACATTTTCTGGATCGCTACAATTCAATTTAAAATTCAATTCATTTAAAAAGAAATTTTCTGAAAGTTTTAAGTCACAAGATAGGAAAAAAGTATGATAAAATATAAGTTGCATTCGTGGCTATATTAACAAATGGCAGAAAGTAAAAAAAAATATACCTGATGATTTACAGAGGGAAGAATGAAGAAATAAGTTGGACTTTTTTAAACGAAATTAATATTGATTGATTATGGATAGTCCTCATATTTTTATTGGCAAAAGTTGCTTAATGTTTACAATGTTCAAAACCTAAGGTGGACAGATGTAAAGAATGCTGACCTGCTAGCTTCTAATTGAAATTCCGCACAATTTGGACATAATTTTTCTTTTTTTTAAATTAAAAAAATAAAATATTTGAAATACAAACAATTTATTTTATACAAACATTAAAGTATTTAAATTGGCGTATATAATTTTTTTTTTTATTCGTAAAAGTTAAAAAAAAATTAAATCCTTAAAAATTCCATAATTCATCTTTATTAGTCCCGTAATTCGGCAGCTACCGATCCCGAAATATTCTAGAATTTTTGTATTTAGGACTACTGCTACTACTTTAAATTATTATTCTGACTTAAAAAAAGAAAACAAAAAAAAAATAAACTTAATTTATTTCTTATTCAAACTGATTTATTTAATAAACAAATATTTTATAAAAATAATAAATTGCATCTCTTTTTAACAACTCCATTATTTTTTTTATTTCAGATGAATAAAATGATAAAAAACTTTTATTACTGATTTTTCATTAATGTTTAATTTTGTTAAACTGTCAACTTTAATACTTCAACAATAAACGCTCTTAAAAACTCAATATACAAAAGCCAACAACAAAACTATAGTAAATTAAAATTTTCATAACAGGTTTTTGTCTGGCAGAAATCCTTTAATACTCCCGCGAAATAACAATATTTAATGCGTGTGACAACAGAAAAAAACACAAAAAAAAAAAAACGAACGACCAAGAAACATAATATAGAAGGCTCATAGTATTTTTAATTGAGCCTAGAATTCCTATTGCTTTGCTCCGTTCACCATCTGTATTTTAAATTCTAATCACACTTTTTCCAATGCGGTAAAACACAGCCCTTTAAAACAACCTAACATAAATAAATATTATGGGTATTTATTTGCTTTTTTATGTCTGTTTATAACTTTAAAAGCATCCTCCACACATGACACAACCTTAACTAAATCTAAATGGAAACAATATTGTACCACCAACGTTGTTGTCATATTTTCTGTCTATTCTATTCATAGGTTAACTGTCTAAAGCAACAATTGCACCCCAGGTGATTGTATTTTAAGTTTCTTTGCCTGTGTGTGTATTATTGCATAAAAGTGTTTTTTTTTTTAGTGTGTTAATCTGTGCATTCAATTTAGTAAATGCAGTATGTCAAAATTGGCTTCCATTGGCATTATCTGTATAATTCCCTGACAATTAATGGTTTTATATTTACCGCCACATTGCATCGATTGTTAAGGACACATTTATATGACACAAACATACACAACAACATGTTCGTGAATAGTAATAATAGATAATCGTTAGGCTTGAAAAATAGTTGTTGCTTAGTATTGGTAATAACAAATAAAGTTCAAAATTTTATATAAAAATTGTTTTAATTGAATATTTCGAGTATCTCTAAGGGTTATAAAAGGAGACATGTGCATGGGCGGTCCTTAAAAGACTCCATTTAGCAGGCAGGATATGAAAAATTTAAATTTGTTTAAAACTTTAAATACCTATTTGAAACAGCTTTTTCTTTTGGGAAAAAAACTCGAGGAAAAAAATTTATAATTTGAAATTATTAAAATAAGCTTTTGCAATAACGGATGTGTGATCATAAAAATTGTTTTGAGAACTCATAATTTTATATTTCGCACATTTTTAAATAAATCGTTGTATTGGTTTTTTCATAGTAGTTGCTCTATTTTATAATAATTATTTCATAACTAAGTTATTTTATTTTATTTATTTACTAAAACAAAAAAAGAGTTTTATTTAATAAAAAATATTGACCTAGAGCCCGAAGAGAAAAATATGAAACAACTAAGTAATGTAACTTATTCTTGTGTAACAGTTCTTACTTTCTTTATTTAATTTTTACTTTATTAATTAATGTTTTTTTTTAATACGATAACCTCTACCGTGCTGGTCCAATAATTTTAATTTTCTGCATTTAATAACGTCTGAAATTCAAATCACTTCTATGCAATGGAATACAACTCTCATGTATGGGCCAGTGTTTCAAAGTATGTTTTGGAGTTACATCGGTAATAGTATGGTATCCAGCTCTATTGATTATCGTTACTACAATGGAATAGGCTCCTATAAAATCAGGGAACTTGTTCCTAAAAAACGTAATTTTTACGCGCACCGCGCTCTACATCAAGACCGCATTACTAAGTGTTCGATTATCCAGTAAATCGCACTACGCATTACAGAGGAAACTCATTTTTTAGCCGAACAATTCGTATGCGAAACAAACTTCCTGCAGAGATATTTCCTTTTACTTTCATGTGCAGAAATTCAAATCAAATGTCAACAAGCAGTACTCCCTTTATCCCACTTCCAACAAGTTAATTTCCTAGCTTTAGCAAAATATACTCCATAAGTAGGGGTAATCCCCTGAGTGCTGGTCCTAATAAAAAAAAAATGCAGCCTTCCATCGATCCTCATATTTTTCCTGGCATTTTTGAATCAGGCGTTGCCTGGAACTATTTTTTTTATCATTAAAGTAACTTTTAAAATAAATAAATAGCAAATATAGCAGAACGCATTCTTAAAAAAAACGAATTTTAAAGATAATATATTTAAGTATGAAAGACCAAAAATTTGTTGAAATCGGTTGGACGCTCGTAGGTATTAAAAACGTGATTTCAAGACTTAAATTTACAGATAAGGATCAAAGAAAGACTGAAGTTTCATTTAATTGGTTGAAACGATTGCAAAGTTTTCCCAATATCTCGCTTTATGTTTGATACAGATTTTTAAAAATTCTCAAGGCCTATTATTCACGATTGACGAACAAACTTATGAGCTAACAATGAGAATTATAATATCTAATAAATTAACTGTAGCTGGTCATGGCCAATTCCAGAATCTAGGAATACATTTACTAGTTTTTGGGTTTTAGATTTTTCAATTTAATAAATTGGATGTAAATGAAAAGGGGAATCTTTAACTCTTAAATTAGTTGAATATACCACCACGTATTATAGTTCGTTGCTCTCTTTCGAACAATTTGTAAATTTAGCAAGTTTGAAAGAGTACATATATTTTTGGCCAACATGAACAACTATAAAAACAAAACAAGAAGGTCACATTGTGTTTTTTATTGCGGGAAGATACATTTTCATTCAAAACACGAAATGTAAAGGAAAAAAGAGATTTGGAATTATTTATTATTTACATGAATAAAATCGTCATTTTAGCTGAGGATATATTTAAGTAGAAATGTAACTTCTTCGTATTTTTTTTAACATGTAAGAAACCAAACGTATTTTTTTCAAATCAGGTAATCTTCAAAAAGGAACCT
Organism: Cistogaster globosa; assembly: GCA_937654795.1. Taxonomy (NCBI): domain Eukaryota; kingdom Metazoa; phylum Arthropoda; class Insecta; order Diptera; family Tachinidae; genus Cistogaster; species Cistogaster globosa. Next base: position 16,533,481 of record OW569403.1, on the reverse strand, counting down.
AGATTGATAGACTGAGCCATACTCTAAACTAAATCTTAAATATCCGCCTGTGTTTTAAGAAGATTTTTCTCCTGCTTTTCAATACGATAAAAAAGAAGCATCTTACATTGAATTAAAATTAAAACAATTAATTTAAGAAATAACTCCCTTAAGTTGGGCAGCCTTTAAGTTTTAATTTTATTTCTAACTTGCTGTTAAAGCAAACAAAGAAACACAAACTCTTAATGAATTTAAGGTGTCTGACAGTCAGGTTTAAAAAATATAAAATCCCGTCTTCATAGGGACACGATTTAATTTAGTGATGATTGTCATAAAGGTTACTTTTAGTTTTATCACCTTTAAAATTTGTTTATACTTGTCGTAATAATGGACATAGTGCTACTTGCCCTAAGTACCCAAGTAAATCAAGTGACTATTTGGTCACACTTAGCGTCTTCATTTTTTAATTGTTGAAACTTTTTTTATAAAAAATATTTGGTTTGTGTGTCGACTTCATCTAACCTATTGAAATGAATACACTACGTATTCGTATAGATGATGTTTACAATGTACACAATCGAAGGTAGATAGATGAGAAGAATGCTTATGAAAGATGTAGCATTCCAGAAAATGCTGCATTTCATTCTGCTAGTGTCTAATATTTCTTGTTTTCTTTGAAAAAAGTCCGCATACATTTGTAAAAAAAAAATTAAAAAATTAACGAAAAATAAAATTTAATTCAATATTTTATTTTCTAATAAAAATCTGTGAACTCAATCCAAATTAAAGTTCTTTTCATTTCATAACACTAAAGTAGTTCGAATAAATTGTTCATAACACAACAATGAACTTTAATAAACTTAAAATTCACCGCCTACGGTGAAATAAAGGTTAATAATCTTGATAATTACACTGCTTATACTCCAAAAACGGCGGTAGTCCTACTACAAAATCTTTTCAGAATTTTTACAATGCTAATAATTCTTTTCACTGCTACAAACAGTGCGACGTCAGATTTTTGTTTATAATAGAGTGTTTACAAAAATATTTGGAAAACTAAAAAGAGTATGTTTATTTACAACAACAAATATACGAATGCATGCAACCCCATTACAAGCTTGCAGATAAAAAATTACATGCACTTGTCAAGTAGGAGGAGGAGGATTAGCATCATCATCATGCCAGTCCATTAAAAGAAAAATTGAAAAATATGTTTGAATACCAAAACGAAAAAAAAAAAATATATAAATAAAAAAAAAATGAAAAAAAAACATACAGTCTGTCATACATGAACATACAAACGCAGAAATCAAAATGCAATTATTACAAAACAAGGGTGGTTTGACTAAATTTTGGGGGTGAAACGGCAGCACTTTTATTCACTGCTGTAAATGTTCATTTCGCTGCTTGTTGCCAAAATCCTGGCTTGTTAATATTTTTCATACACATCATAAATGTTTTATTATGTAGATTTGTAATTCTGAATTGAGTTTAGATGTCCTTCGAATGTTATTCCATCTGTGGGGGTAAATATGTGTCTTAATATGTCGCTTTTTGTAGTTGTGATGCTGTCATACTGTTCATTATATCGGTTTTGTTTTCTTGCTATTCTAATGTAATATATATATTGCTCTATTTGAAGACAGATGTTCCTAATCAGCTATGCACACATTTGTACGAAAAACAAACTAAACTCAGTTGTTTTGCGTTGTTTTTGTTGTTCGCAATTTGTATTGAACAATAAAGTTCACGCAGTAAACTTTTTTTATCTACAATTTTAAACACTTTCAATAATAATTATTGTAATTAATTTAAGTCCCTTCAAGGGAATACCACATTGTAAAGAGCTTAAGGACAAATGTTTTGTTAAAATTTAAAATGTTTTATGTGTTTTCGAAAAAAATATGTAGAACAGAAATTAGTTTTAGGCAAAGGGCTTACATTTTTTTCTTATTAAGATTTTTTATGTTAGAAATCGTAAAAACTCTGCGTCAAATTAATCTTTAAACAAGTAAGAGTGGTATATTCGGCTATGCCAAATTTTATTTACCATGTAGCATGTATGTAAATCTTGTTTAGTGAAGTAACTCTGGAACAATGACAGGACTGCAATAATTTTTTTTTTTTTTTTGAGGCAGACGTGGCGTTTTGCCCGATCTTGCTGATTTTCAATAGTAAAATGTTCAAAACTATGTCTGATCGATTAACGTATTTTAATTTTTTCTAGCTCATCTTGTGCCTTGGCAAAGTTGATTTCAACACCAACACGAACGGGTAGATGTTTTGACAACCGCGTAAAACGGCATATATTAAAGTTCTATAGTGTCTTTAGTCGATACTTAATGGCGATTATTTTTAAATAAAATAATTCGAAGTTGGCCGGGTAAATCTCTTTTTTCACTAAGAAAATCCAACATAACCTTTTAGTTTAAGCAAAGCCCAACAGCAGATGTTGTAGTTAAGTGATAAAATATTGAAGGAGTTCTAAACGAAAAATCACCCACTAATTTCCCCTATATAAATATTAGTCATTTTTATTTTAAAGTGAATAAAATTAAAAATAAAAATTAAATACTATAAATCAAAATTAAAATAAATACTAAACTATGGTCAAGTTAGACAAATAAATTAATAAGTGGTTATTTTTTATATTTTATTTTACTAAGCACACCATCTAAATAACAGTTGTACAGTTTAGTTATAGAAAGCTGTTTTTTAAATAACTATTAAGTGGTTTAAATTTTTACCAATGCACAAACTAATTTATGTTGTACTGTACAAACTTTTATATATATTTTTTTACTTAGTTTCTAATTAAAACCTCAAAAGCCACGTAAAAATCATCATTATTGTCATTTGCCGAAAAACCACAAAAAATACTAATTATTTCATATACCACTACACTGGTTTCATTTTTTATATGAAAATTAAGAAAATGGCATTTACGTTAAATAAAACAGCAACTACAAAAAAGACCAGTTGTGAAACTAAAGTAACACGGATCTTAATAGAAAAACACATAATTATAAAAAAAAAAAAAGTTGAACACACTTTTATTTGAGAAAGTGAAAACTTGTCAAGGGAGACACTAATTGAAGCACATTTAACTAATTTTCTAAGGCTTAAAATTGCTGTCATTTTTACTACAAACACACACACATACATTTACATTCACACTAATAGAACTAAACACTTAAAAGTATACACAACTACATGCAATGTTTTTAAAAGAGTTGAAAGTTTCTACATTAAATCAGCTTTTTTTCTGCAACTACTTTTACTTACAACAAAAGTAATTTCATCATACAACTCTCAGCTCTACTAAACATTACAGCTGGTAAACTTCTGCTAAATACCTACAACTACTAATAATCAAAATATATTGTTTCAAGTAGTTTTTTTTTTTTTTATAGGGATAGAAATGCCCTTTACAAGTTTCTGTTTTGAATATGATGACCATTAAACTAGCAACCAACAAAACACTATGGGCTGGTTTATAACCAAATTGAAGATGAGAAAACAATGAAACGTAGCACTCTTGTTTAAATTTTTATACAAACAGCTAAAAATTTTTGACAGTAGACTTGTACTGCCTTTAGCAGACAAGCAAGCAACATCCTGTAAAATTTTTAATTTTGGAAAAAAAATCTCCAAGTCGCTGCAGGTTCTTCTTAAAATCAGTTGGCATTTAAAAAAAATGATACTTATCGTTCGGTATAAGACTATTGTTGGTTATTTGTATTCCATACAATATTGATGTTAACTTTCAAAACCTCAAGAGCAACAATACACTCAGTCAAATTTTCACCAAATAAATATCTTAAAAAAATTTAAATTTTTCTGCAGTACAGACAAGTTGGGATCATAGCGTCAAGTCATATTTAACGAAAGAGTCTTGCATGCAATATGCTAAAAACAAGTTTTTAACAAAACGAATCGACCAACATGTTAAAAGCAAAAAGGAAAAAAGGACAGCAGTTGCTGCGCACTATGTAGCAGCAAAAAATAATAACAACAATCTGTCTACAATAACACAACACAGAAATAGTAACAAAATGTTTTTTTCTTTTTATTCAAACAAAAATTGAATGCGTTAAAAAAAGCAATAACTAGAACAACAGCAATGACATTAACTAAACCAAAAAACAATAACAACAAAAACCCATAACATTATTATCCTCGACATTAGCGGCACCAACAAACATGTTTTAAACTTAAAAGCAACAAAAAACATCATGACTGTCGTCACAGCACAACCACACACACTTATCCACACATGCACTTTGTCTTTTAGATTAAAAATGCTTATAGAATACTAAAGAAGAGGCAGTGAGGCGAAAAAAAATTAATCCACAAAAACCCTTAAATTTTAATTACATACAAAATTTTCCTCAATATCCTTCATCAGAAACTTGTTTCCTTTATTTTTTTTGTTTGCTGGGTGGGTTATTGTGACTTTTTCTCTCTGAATAAGTTTTCACTGGTTTGTTAGTTAGTGACTATATTTCAGATCGTGTAGCATTCTTTAAATAATTATTTGTATATGTGTTTATGTACTTAGTGTGCATGCTATTGCATGTTTTTATCAGAAAATTATAACTTTCGAGCTTTTAAAAGTTAACTGTAGTTTTCAACGCAACAACTATTGTTTGAAACACTTTAATTAGTTGCTAAAAATAATTGTTCTCAGTATCATAAATAAATATGTTTTACAAAAGTAAAAAATAAATAGTTTAAGGAGTATACACCTCTACAGGAACTCTAACAGAAAAAGAAATAAATATTTTAAAAATTAGTTTTTTATGTTTTTATCTTTTCTAAGAACTTATTTAATTTATATTTTTTTTTATAAATTTTATAAATTTACTGACGTAAGGTTCGTACAGTCAGGGACTAAAGTTTAAATTTACCCCAAAAATTGAAAAAAAATTAAATATACGATAAAATACATTGAACAAAAGTTTAAATACATCTCGGAATGTTAGCACATATTTTAAATAAATGAAAAAAGGAAAACATTTCAATACTATGTTGGACCGCCATGGCTATCAGTAACTGCCTGCAAGCGGCATGGCATAGAAAGTACCAAGCTTTCTGTATCAGAATGCAATACTTCTGCAATGCTTCTTTAAGCGAATCTTTTCTCGTTACTGAAGCTAATGGTAGTTTGCGCTTCATTAAGTCCCAAATGTGTTCAAACGGCTTTAAATCTGGTGACTAGGGTGGGCTATGGAGCTGTCTGGGAGCAAAATACAGCAACCACTCTTTCACATAAAGTGCAGTGTGCTTTAGATCGTTATCCTGTTGGAAGATCCAAGAAGTCCAAGGTTTAAGATGTCGACGGATGCTTGCAAGTTTCTTTCCAATATACTCTTGTATGCATGCTGGTTCATTATGCCATCAATAAACTCCAAATTTTCAACCCCCCGCTGCTCCAATAGCTCCCCAAACCATTACATTGGCACCTCCATGTAGAAACTGTAGAAACTAATTTTGCTTTTGAAGTGAAGTGTTTGGCTTGCTTTTTTTTGCACGTCCATCGCTTTCAAAAAAATTAAATTTGGACTCGTCTGTAAATAGAACTGTTCTCCAAAACTTAGCGTCTTTGTTTTTATACTTGTGTGCAAACTCCAGTTTTAGTTTTCTGATTTTTTTCACTTATCACTGGCTTTTTCGGGGAACTCGGCTTTCGTATGCATATTTTCGCAATGCTCTTTGAACAGTTTTTGGGTGAACATGTTTGTTATAGTTGTTAGCGATATCATCTGCAAGTTGTGGGGTGCTTATCCTTGGATTTTTCTTCACATCTCTTACAATGTGGTTAACATCACGATTGGTTAGTTTTTGCGGACGACTGACTTTGGGCATATTTGCAGCTGAACCATTTTCTTTATATTTGCTAATTATATTTTTAACACTTGAAAATGTCAAGTTTAATAATTTTCTCATTTCTCTATAGGATTTTCCTTCCTGTTATTAAATATTTGATGTTGCACTCAATTTTCTTACTCTTGCCCATAATTTTCGAAAAAATAACACCAATAACAAGGCAAGAATGCTACTAATAACAAGTGCTGACTTGTAATAAAATAATTTCATCGAAATATAAAATATAAATGTACTTTGTTTTTAAGAAATGAACGAGAGTTCTTTGTTTTGCAAAAGGTATTTAAACTTTTGTCATTTTGTAGTTTCGAGTATTATAAAACTTATCATTATGTTTTTAATGAAGTTAATTTTGTTTGTTATTATTTTTTGTTATTGTTAAAAGAAATTAAAACTTCATACTTTAAGTATTTCTGAAACGTTTACTTTTCTCTAAACATATAATTATTGGGGTGTATTTAAACAGCAGTCCCTGACTGTACAATAAAAAAGTATCGGGGTCATTTCTGTACATGAAATATTTTTTAAAAAAATTTTGTTATTGGTGTAGATAGAAATCTATATGGAATACAAAACACCTATTTTTGTAATTTTTGTCTGTCTGTCTGTCCGTCTTCGCATTACGTAAAAACTACTATGTAGATTTGAATAGAACTTTGTGAGGAGGTCCCTTAGAATCTTGGTTCTTGCTTGGCGCAGATGGACTGCTAGAGAGGGTTTCCTTATTTCGCCTGGTGATGGCTCGAAAGAATCTTGAAATTAGGTTAATAAACACAGATTAAAGAGTAGTATTTAAATAATTCTTCATCTTTTGTTATGGGTGTATATATATACGAAAAACCAATTATATTGATGTTCGTGGCATGAAATGTTCGCAAGTTTTAAAGTGCTTCAGATTATGAATCATCTTCTTTTCTCTTATATCCGAGAAAAAAGGAAAGATTACACTGTTGTTGGGCCTTTGTTTACGCACAGGAAAGAAGAAGTAAAGAAATTTGTGCGCTGTTTTTCTGACTCCAATTTTTCATATGGCACGTTTCTGAGAACTTATCCATTTTTCCTTTAACAGTTTTGCAGTTCCTTTGTAAAGAAAATCTTTTATAAAGATGTACACCTAACACCACAGAAAGATTGTAATTAATAAAACAATTGATTGAATCAATTATATATTTAATAAAAAAATAAATAAAATACCATTCTTATTAAATAAATAATTGAATTAATTAAGGCACTGATAAAATTTCAATCAAGAATTTAAACAAAATATCAAAAATACACCACTACCTCTGTCCTCCTCTCCATCTTCCCATAATAAGTTATCATCATTGTGTGTTAATAGTGTTGGTACAATAAAAAATTATAATATGTATGATACCAGAATCCAATATTCCTTAAGTCATTAAAGAAACCAAAATCCAGTTAATTAATTAAGTGTTAGAACAAGCCTTAAGAACCCCGAACATGAACGCACATATTTAATTTCCAAAAATTTATGTTAACAAAGGCGTTAACATTATTGTGATTATTTTCTTTTTATGTAACAGTAGGAATCAGCAGTCATATTGATAAACTCAATGAAAACAAAATGATGTCATAATTCTATTGTTCTTTTTGAGGATGTGCCCTGCTTGGTGCAGCTTCATGATTATTTTGAGTTTCCTGCTGTAACTAACCCATTACAAAAAGGGTTGATACAGGTTATTTACACATGAATTTTTTTTCTTTTTTTTAATTTTCTTTTATTTTTCTGATCGAATTCATGGGGTTGTGAACAGCACGTCCAATAGAAAATAAAAAAAGGTAAATTATGAACACACACATACATTTTGTGCGTAACACGTAAACACGTTCTTGTTTTTTTTTCGTTTATATTTCTTGTAACAAATTTGTGGTTGATTAAAAAAAGTGTTCAAATTTTTTTTTTAAATTGTTGATTTTAACACGCATTTATATGAACTTAAGCAAAAACATACAGACCAAAAGAAAAAAATTATTTCAATAAAAAGAAATAAAAAACTAGAAAAACTCGAGATAAAAAAATCAACTGAATGTGACAGATGTTTAACAATTTTCTTGTTACATTTTTTTATTTGCAATTGTTGTTATAGTGATAAATTAGCTTTATTGCTGAACAATAGGGCCACGTTGATTATAACGGAAGCGCTAGAAATATGAAATTTTATTACTTGTTCAATGTTCATATTTCATTTTTTTATTGCCAATATTCAACGCATAATTATGGGCGGTAAAAATAAATCAAAAAATACATTTTAAAATACAAATAAAATAATATTTTTTAACTCGTGCTGAGTTTTTGACTTTACTATTATTTAAAGTCAAATACAAGAGGAACTTACAATGGTTTAATAAAAACATACACTCTGGTTTATTTTTTTTTACAGTGACTGAAAATCAAATATGAGAGGTAGCGCCAAAAGGTGGTGCACAAGAAATTATTCAACCAAAAATCTTCTTTTGCTTTGAATAGGGTACTTATTTCTGGATTTTTTATTGTTTTCAAATATAAAATTTTACATAATCCCGATAGAACTTATGGATACAATGGGGATTTATCACTGTTTTTACAAATTATCTTGGATTGATTGATGTTTTAACATCAGATCAGATTTACTTTGAAAATTAGTCGTCAGTTACTACAACTCACAGTCGCTTTTGTTAAAAAAAAAATACAAACAACAATTACCTCCAGCCAGATACAGCTTTATTTATCCTTGTTTATTCGAAAATGGAGTGATAGTTCATTTCATCGTCGACAGAGATCGTTACCGCATCATTATTTTATTTGATTAATAGTTTGAAAATACGACTACAACAGATTAGAGCAAGGATGGCGCTACATGCTATATGTCGAACGTAACGATCGACTTATAAAATCAAAATTTTGGCTTAAGTTGATTTGGAAAATGTACCAATAAAATGGCCTTTGAGGCAGTGTTATTAATAACCTTTCATTTATCTCCTAAAGGGCAAATGAAGTTATTTGGTTGTGCTGATAACCAGCAGCAATTACCTTTTTGGAGTCCAGCATTGTTCGTGTTATTCGCGACTCGAAGCCCGTAATTGGACATTCACATAGCTTTTCGTCAAAATAGCTAATGATGATCATTTTGAACAAAAGTTCTACGTAATAATATAAATGTCACGTAGCAATCCATTTACCAGATTGTGATATTTTCAAAAATTTCTAAGAAAAATATGCCAACCTCAAAATATTTATCTTTTTGTTTTTTTTTTTTTTCAATAAATTATTTTTGACGAAAGTACATAATTTGTGTTTTTATTTAATTTTGTACCTTAAACATATCACTCCGATCAAGTGTCTAAACACCAAATAAATATTTTTCTTTAAAAATTATTAGAAACTGAGGTTTGTTGAGAAAGTAAATTTTTATTTTGACTTTTTTGCTTATTTTTATCTCAATATTCCGTCGGTTAGGAATTTTTTTTTTTTTTTTTAATATTTGTCTTTATTAACAAGACGATACTAACAGATTTGTTCTATTGCAAAATAATATTAAAAATTTAAAAATCAAATTTAAAAATGTGCCTTCAAATTAAAGGGTGTGCTGTGTGATGCTTAATTTGATAAATATGGTTCTATTTTATACATTGTTTTTTACACTGTCTTTACACTAATTTATCTGCTAAAAAATGAACACTAAAAATTTAAGGGTATAAAATTGACAATTAAAATGAGTTCCCCGTTAGTAGCGTGCTTTCCAGCCACTAGTGAAAAAATGAATAAAAAAATTTTAAGAATGCTATTTTTATATTAACAAATTGGTGCCACTTAAAATATAATTTTAGATTTCATGACTGTCTTTCTGCGTTGAAGTAAGTTTTTATTTAAATGATGTGTTTAATCCGACGGGAATATTAAAATATTTTGTTAGGATTTATAGTGACCTTCTCTCGTGGTTAAAAGCCCGTAAAAAATACCACAAAATTATTATTAAATTAAAACCATCATCTAATAATTTTGTCACGAGTGTGTTTTTTTATAGTAAAATTAATATTTTTACAGCTTTTGGCTGCTTTCGAAACCACTTTTAAGTAAGTTTTTACCATATTTTACTAAACGCTTAAATTACTTATTAATTTAATGCTCATTTCATTTAACTGCTATAATTCTTAAGAAAAGAGAAAAACAAACCAAAAAAAAAAACCAGGGCTATAGAAATATAATAAAACTGAACAACTTTCATTGAGATAAAACTAGATCCAAGTAAATCCAATTCAAAACTAAGATCGAAGAAAATCTAATGGAAAAATAAACTATTTGAGTTCATTTATAAATAAATGATTATGATAAAACTCAACAAAAACACAAACACTTTAATGATTAATAGTTGTGTAGCAAAAAATAGTTCGTCAAAAAACGGCAAGAAATGTCAAACTCACAAAGTTTTTTTTAGTTTGTTTATTGGAGAAGCAGCAAAACAAAAATTAAAGGTTTTCTACTTATTCACGATATAAATAAAAAATATGTTTTTAAAACTTAAGCAAAACAAAACTAACGATTTTATCTAAATGTTCGTATAAAATGTAGGAGTTATGAAGACAGACAGAAAGACTCATTCTTACGTATTAACGCCTGATGCCCTTGATGGTTATAAATTTTTTGAAAACATTACACTTGTCTTTAGAATTTGTTTTTCTCTGTCATAAATACGAACGAAAATTCAGAGGAAATGTTGTCAGTTTAACGTTTTTTGTACTTAACTTTACTTGTAGTAATAGATTCACATATATTTTTATATTTGAATTTGTTAAACGCAAACACACATACGAAGGTATCATATATCAACAACAAAAGTATAAACACAAACTATGACTCCAACTAACTTCATTCTTATATGTGTTTTATATGGCAAGCATAATAAGTTGAACAATGGGACAAATATGACAAACATTATAAAAATAGAGAAGTAAATTAGGCTATAAAGATTAATTTCAGAGCAATATTATCTAAAGAATGGACGTTCCATCAAAAGAGCCACTATAAGATATCGCTTCCTATTATAAAAATATCTCATATGCTTTGAATTGGACAAATCCTTATGTTTAGATTAAAAAAAGCTTAAGGGAATTATATGGCTTTTCTCATGCCTGAACCTAGAACGCACTTACTATTTCTAAAAAAAATATCAAAAAGATGGTTTGCCTTTCATTAAGGGTTTAAAATTTAATTCAATTTATTTTATTTGACAGGCAATTTTTTGAAATTTTTTTTATATCCCGTCAAAATATTCTTTTTTGTTTAATTTTTGAATAAAAATCTCAAATTAAAAAACAATAAAGATAGGTATACATACTTTCGAGTGGCCAGAATTAATAGACTATTTAGTTTTTAGAGCTCTCTACTCAGAATGTAAAAGTATTTCTCTGTTAATCATCTCTCATGAAAGCCCTTTAAATGCAGGTCTCTATCCCTAGAAAAGTAACAGGGAATGACTTGATATTTTCATGAGATGTGTGTTTCTTTTTCTGCTACAACAACGATTATATATTATAAATAATATAATTTTATATAAGTAAAAATAAAATATATCACCTTATCTTTTAAATTAGAAAAAGACGATTAAAATTTACATGAAGTACTATTTCGTCTATAAAAAAAAGGGAAGTTAAAACAAAAAATTAAAAAATTAAAGGGTATCCTATTTAACATATAACTCAACTTTTGAAGCTTTACAGCAGACTTTTAATATTACGCATAGTGTGCGCTCGTCATAATTACAATAAAAAAAAATTAAAATAAATTTAATACCGAAAGGGTTGCTCCATAGAAGAACTCATTCTAACATAAAATGTTTTAATGTTGGGCCGATACTTTAAAACTTCGACAACAAATGATAAAAATCCCATGATACGGAACCCTTTATATGAGTTTAACCCACACTTTGCCTATTTATTATTAGAATAATGGTGCCAATTTTGTAGTAGCCAGAACGACGCGAAACTTTACTTTTGTTCTTGTTTTTTACTCTTGTCGACATTTTTTACGATGATGCTATACTAATATGGCCTATTGTACCGCTGAACATCCTACAGCTGGCTTAGAATTTAAATTCACCCTTTGAAAGTAGAAATAAAATAAGTTAAAGATCAAATAATTTTCAAAACAAATAAGGAATATAAGATTTATATGGCATTGTCTCAATGTAGCAACATAGCACCCGCCTCCATAGTATTTTAAAATAACTCTGTAATAGTGCCACTCCAGCGACCTACAGTTAATAATTGTTCAGATTAATCATAAACAAAAATTACGTGTGAGCCTTTTCACTTTTCCATTTTCCACGGAAATCATAATTGAAAGAAATTTTCTTAAGAAAAATGTTTTCGGTAAAAAAGAAATTCCGTAAAAATATATATGATTGGGCTGATTACTTAAATAACTTTATTTTCAGAGATGTATTTTCCAGCGCTTCAAGCAGTTGTTCGCTTACTACTTGTGGGCTTTTCAAGCGACAAGCATAACATCAAGATATCAACAACAGTAATGCTTTATCAAACAATCATATTTTGAAGTTTTATTTTGCAATGACAACATTTTTAATAACAATAAACTTAAACATGTTTTTATTATGAAATAATAAAAAGTTATTTTTTAATATAGCGTCCTTACATTTGCAATTAAATTAAGGACTAAATGTAAGTGCTAAACTTTCTTTCATTATTATTTTTTTCTTTCTTAGCTAAATAATAAAATATCAATGTTAGAGAAGTAAAATTTTTGGCACAACTCTAATCTAAGATTTTGGGCCTGGAGCTTTTAAACCAATTAGACTCATATGATGCACTAATTAACATCACTGTTGAAGATGTATTATTTAGACACAAAGCTTGAAAGCCTTCAGTTAAGGACAAAAAAGATCTAGAGGCAAGAAAAAGAAAACGCTGAGATTAAAAATGAAAAGTTTGAGTACAATATTCAATTAATAAATGACATATTTTTCTCAATGTGGTATTATCACATTGATTATAATTAAAAACTAGAAAGGTCAATGGGAGTCATCTTATTTTTAAATGGAAATTTTCTCCTGCAAAGTGGCAACTTCAGAAAACACAACAAATTTAATAGATTACAATCAAACTGTTGTTCTTCATCAGAAAATTATTTGGAAGTTTATACGTATCGCATGCACAACCCAATAAAATCTTTTACATTTTAAACTAAAATCCGAGTGGCAAGGTTGTAGTGATCTTATTATTTGATACGTTACGAAATATCATACGATCCAAGGTGAATCAATTACCTGTTAACCTAAGTATCAAGCTCCACAGCGACCATGGCAAAAATTTAACAGGTGTAACTATTAGCCTATCATTTTTTTTCAAGAAGATATAACTAAGTTTATCTTTCCGTTTGTAATTTCCACAATATTCATTCCTCCTCCAATAGAGTATATATGTGTCCTTATGATTAGCGATATCGCTTGAGCGATGCCCGCCTCTCTGTCCGTATTCGTGTTGAAATCAAATTTGCGAAGGCAGTAGATGAGCTGGAAAAATTTAAATACGCCAATCGATCAGACAAAGTTTCAACAATTTTGCTATTGAAAATCAGTAAATTGGTTCTATATCCAAAACACCACGGCTGCCAATAATTTTTGCATAATGTTCCTTCAAATCTAGTTTGTATTCCTACAAGTGGTTTCCTTAATTTTTTAGGACTTAGGAAAATATTCGTTTATATTTCTGCTGGTGGATATCTTTACTAAGTGATAAATTGTAAGTACTCAGGAATACTTACGAGTATACGCGACAGTTTTAGAAGCTGTTTTGTTGAACAGAAAAACTTATAGCAAGTAAGAATTTCTTATGCTAATTTAAAAGTACTTGTGGTTTTACATACGTATAAGGTGAAGGAATCTGATATAGATTCGGTATGGCCTAATTTACCACTCTTACCTGTTTAGTTTGAAAACTTCAAAGATTTATAAAAATTTTTAAAGCTAAAAATAATAAATAAATAAATAAGTGCTAATTATTATTTTACTTTTTAGCCTACTAACCAAACCTTCTTATTTAATACAATCACTGAAATTGATCATTACCGATAACAAAAAAAGTTGGACCACTGTGCATTTGGCACACAGAAAACTCTGTTTTAAAAATAAAATAATAGTTTGAACTCTTTTACCTTTTACTTTATCAATGTTGAAATAACCCACATCTCTGTAAACATACACTTATACATAAACATGCAAATATATATATATATGTACATCAAAAACCAAAGCATGGCACTATGACGCCCTTCTTATGTCAAAAACCATTAAAATAATGTTTCTGATATTTTTCTATGAATGATTGAAATTTCGTAAACCTTTTTTTTTGCAAAAACTTTTTATACACGATTTTTTTTTTATATAAAGTTATGTTTTTTTTTCTTTTTTTTTTCTTTTTTGTTAGTGTTTGCACAATTTTTGCTATATTAATTGTATTTTTTGTTTTTAAATGCTTCCTACATGTTCAGTTACAGAAATAGGGGATTTGACAGGATTTTGTGAGCCAGTTTTGTCCAAAGATTGAATTGGCTTGTTTTCCTTTTTTTGTTTGTGCTTTTGTGGTTTAATACAAGTGTAAGTGAAATTAGTTATAAGAAAAGTGAGAATGAGTAACACAAATATCAACCATGTATGTATGTGTCGTAGTAAGTTGTTGTGTTTGAAACACGTACGAGTACATATATTTTCGTCAATTTACACCTACATCACAATTCAAAATGTTTGTGCAATAAAAAAGCTTGGGGCAGTGTTAGTAGTATCAATACCGTGTTTCGAGTAAATAAATGTTACTTGTACTCTGTTTATGTATGCATGTATGTATGTATGTATGTCGATGTTGTTTTTATTTTATTTATTTTTCTTTGTTCTGTATGTATTGTAGTGCTAGTGTTATAAAGTAATGCATTGTAGCTCGCTTTTTGGCGTCTTTATCAACTAATAAATCACTGTCAAATGTCATTGCCATCACTTTTGTATTAAGGAGCGTGGAAAAGTCGTTTTAAAAACTTAATGTTGATACGTGTACAAATACGTTTGTTTAGAGTAAAAGTGAAGAAGTAAAGCAACATTTAAGAAAAAGTTTTAAATATTCTTTCATTTTTATCTTTACATGCAAAAAATATTGAAATGTTGTAAATTCTTAAGATGCAAATTCTATTTTATATCATTTATAACTTTTTATCTATACATATAATACAACAGTAATGGGGTCAATTTTGCACATATTTTGATGTTGGTGTAGATAGTAATCGATATATGTTTGCATCATGTAAAGGCTGCTAGATGGGTTTGAAAAAAACTTTGTATGACGGTGTCTTAGAACCTTGGTTCGATTATATAATACTTTTTGTTTCGTAAAAATAATTTAGAGAAAAGAGAAAATATAGGCACATAAATAAAGTCACCCAATTTTATCGGTCTATTTTTATATTATTATTTTTTATTTTTATACATTGAAAATTTTTGACAATGTTTATCGATCTCTATAATAAACATTTAAATACACACTTTTATAAAGTTGAACTTTAAAAAATTAAAATGACACTCGGGCAAAGTTAACGGGACATTATTTGCTACTGAAAATCAATTTCAGTCAATTTATTAAAAATTAAAAAAGGGATCGTAGGATGCCGCAGACGTTTTTGGTTCTACTTTCTTCATTAAACTAAAAACTACGCATTTTTCTGACTACTGAAATCCCTCGTCATTAAGGATTTAACTCTGTGTCTAATGGCTTTTAACGTTTCAATGCCTTGTTTCTATTCCTACTTAATGCCGATACCTTTTTTATTATGTTACTATCAGCAGCCATAAATTGGAATTCTGGCAGCTAAAAATCATTTTTTCAGTTAATGATTTCTCATTGCGAAATGTCAAACTCTATATATATTTGCATCAAATGGATAAATTCACTAAAACTACTACCTGGTATATTTTCTTAAAAGCAAAATTTTCCTAAAAACCGTATATTAAAAGATATTTTGTTATAGCGCCAAAACGATAGTAAATGCAATAAAATGCCTAGATATTTTCTTTGTTACTCATGAAATAAAATATCTTCCCATTGCCAATACTTTGAACAATTACTTTTCACCACCCGCAATTATCTGATGTGTAATTAGTCCTTTAAGCAACCATTTCAGTAGATGTCTTTAATAACTTTTTATCTTAAACATTAATGATTGTTCTTTTCCCTAATTACTAAACCAAAAACAAATTTCAAGTTTAGTAGCCAACTTGTCTCATAAAATTCAACACTTTCAGTAAAAGCAATAAATAAACGAATCTATTCATTTTTATCTCTCATATAACTAGAGAAAATAGATATTGAAAAAATAATAAAATCCCTGACTCATTGCACGTGCTAATTAAACCTTGCTACAGAAAGTCAAAAGATTACCATCTATAATGAAATGGCCACAGGAAAAACCAACTTATAAAACTAATTTTATAACTTATTAATAAAAATATTTCAACTACAAATTATTTGTACTTGATAAGAAGAAAATGATATTGAAATCATTTCGCTTACACAAGCAAAAATTCTATACAATTTAGAAAAAAAAAACACAAAGATTTTAGCAATTCTAAAGGCAAAGATGAAAGGGAATGTGCTCCTTACAAACAGTAAATTTTTTGAAATAAGTGGGATTTTGATAACAACGAGTATAGTTTCGCAAAGATTACTATTGCATGACAAGGGGAACTTAATTGGGTTTGGCAGTTAATGAAGAAGTAAAATTTTAAATAAGGATAAGTGAAAGGGAAAAGAGGGTTTAACAAAAATAGTTAAATTTCTATTTAAAAATAATAACAAATATCTTATTGAAAAAAAAAAAAATAAATCATAAAACTAAACAATGTCTTGAATACTGCTGAACTTCAGCTGCTGCCAAAAGCCACATGAAGAATAGATTTTAATTTAAATATTTCGATTGTGGTCTCAAACCCAGGAAAATACAAGGCTTGGTATTTTAAGTAATTGTATTACTTTGCATGAAACCTCAACGTTTCACAGAGGGAATAATAGCTCTTTTTTCGCGAACTAAATTATATCTCCACAGCTACGATAGTAAGGCTCATAAAATTTTATGTTGATATTTAGTAAAGCAAACTTCATGTTTGAACCAAATCTTGGCGGGTACAGATACGCCCAAACCAAAAAAAAATTAACTTTTCTTTATCTGCAGAACTACAAAAACGAGGCACATTAAACTGGATGAAGGTAAATTTGGTACAAAACTACATTATTCAATAAAATCTTCGCGGTATAGGAGGGGTGATACGAATACACCCTATAAAAAAATAATTATTATTAGTTTCCTATTATTGAGGATTTACGAAAGCGGGGAATCCTAAGCTCAATAAGGGCAACTGTAAAAACAAACTACATCTATCAAAAATTGTTTGTCGGTATAGAAGAGTTGACACATATACTTTTATATAAGACAAATTACTTTTCTTAGACTTATGCAGTCAAGGGTAACAAGCTAAAATATTTTTGCACAACACATGTTATTCTTGTAAAAAAATCGACTTCAAAACAGATTGCAAATGTCTGCCTATAACGGTTTAAAGGTATTGCCACATACATCAATTTACATTAACTATTGGACACCCTTGTATAGCATCTTTTAACTTAATTCTTCTTTAACTGTTTAAAAGTGTGGCAATATGCATTTAATTACATCAACTGTAGGGACACCCTTTAATTTCCAAATTCAAATTTTCTACTACTGTTATAGGGGAGTAAGCAATACTGGTTCTTTTTAAATTTCAACTGTCTGTCTACAACTGTTCAAAAGTATGCCCATATAAACCAAATTCAATAAGCTATTGGGCACCCTTTAATTTATAATTTTGAATATTAGAACTTTTTGATATAACGGTCATAGCAATCAACATTCAGTCCAACTTTCAAGCGTTTGACTTTAAATGTTCAAAAGATAGGCCCATATAAGTTAATTTACATTCACTATAGAGACACCATTTAATTGGATTAATCTAATTAGATTTTTTCTATTACTTTTTGAGAGCTGGAGTGATACGAGTTTTTTAGATGTAAAATGTTACCTTTGCGGTTCATAATACACATCAATAACATGTGTTTTTTATGGGGACACCTTTTAATTTATTATAACCTTTCAAATAAAGAAAAACATTTTTAATCGGTTCTGAAATGATTGAGTTTTGCGGGTATAATTGATAAAAAAAGCAACATTCAGACGACTTGATAAACACCTTCTTTTTGAATTCGGTTAAAATACAAAAAAAAAAAAAAAAATTAAAACAACAACATCAATAGAAGGGTAGCGAAATTTGCAAAAGGATTTTTGTTAGTAAAGTCAATGCATGAGCATTATAATATTTTCTGAAGCAACGTTTATATCTTCAGGCTCTAAAACTTAATTAGTCTCTTTAATTACCTTAGCCCAACTAATAATTTTATGTCCACTAATAATATCCACTTATTTCTTGTCTTTTTTAATATAAACAAATTTAACAAAAGTACTTCTACAAATAATTTGTAATACCAATTTAAGGAAAACTTTTTATTAAATCTTTAAACATGATGGTTGCATTATTGAATTTATTACTTTTTCAAAATTACTTGTGTTAAATGGTATTTGAATTTACAAAGTTTTACGCTTGCTTCTAGCTATTTTTTCTGTTTTTTAAACAATTAAAAACTGTAAACCGATACTACTGACGCACCGTTACCTATTTGATATTAATTTGTACGAACTTTAATTTTTCACGGTATTTGGAAAATTTTTAATTAATCCATACAAAAATCTAATATTTTCCCTCTGTGTCTTCTGTTGAAGGAATTGTTTTCTGTTACCTGAAGATGCCACCCAACGGTGTGGCGAAATGTTGAAAAAGTAAAAGATAATAAACAATATTTTTATTTAAAAAAATTGACCTAGTGCTTGAACAATTAGAAAATAAAATTAATTCTTTTCTTATTTATGGCACCACAAAAAAAAAAAAATAAAATAAAACATTTTTTGTTACACTATTTTAGTATTCTTTTTTTTAAGATAATAAACTATAGTACACGTTGTGATTCTACCAATTATAAAATATTTATTGCTTAAAACACCAAGCAGTCAACAAATCAATAACACAACCCCTAAAAATTTGAACTAAGAAAACGATAATCAATTAGTAAAAACCAATAGGCGTAACAGGGACAACAATGGATATTAAATAATACCACATATTCTAGTAGCAATGACAATGACAACGACGATGTTCTAACAATAGTAACATACGATAATGCACCCTGGCAAAAGGATCTTCATGATTTAAGTGTAAAATATTAATTACTGCGTAACCATAATAATCCAACTTTTAAAACAAATAAATGATGGTTACAAAATATGCGTGGTACTCACCGGAGGGATTTAAACACCCTTAATTTAACATTGCTAACAACTTGACAACTTTTTGCAAATTATTTAAAAACCCAAATAAAATAAAAAATAATAAATTGAAGAG
Organism: Cistogaster globosa; assembly: GCA_937654795.1. Classification (NCBI taxonomy): domain Eukaryota; kingdom Metazoa; phylum Arthropoda; class Insecta; order Diptera; family Tachinidae; genus Cistogaster; species Cistogaster globosa. The sequence continues at coordinate 16,514,075 of OW569403.1, read as the reverse complement.
AATAAAATTAATCATTTGAAAAGTATGTGATAATAAGGATGAAATAAAAATGCACCAAAAAAGCCGGGGATATAACATGTTTTTCTTTTTTGTATTTAATCAACTCATTTTATTCTTGTCTAGTGGCACAGGCACTGAAATAAAAATTAACCTTATTACGGTAAAATGGGCTGTAGAATTAAAGAAACGACAAACATTTTACTAATAACAAACTTTTAATTAACATTCTAAAATTGTTTTTCGTCAAAAAATAATTTTAGAAAATTAATTAGATAGCAGAAATTTTTCTAGCATTAATATTATCGCTTTGTTACTGAACAGGCTATAATAAACAATATGAATCCACCAAAGTCAGGACAAACAACAACGGTTATTATTAACAGGGTTTGGTTAAATGATTTTCTGTCATTGATTTGGTAAATATTCTTAATTCTAATAAAACATTAAAAAATTCGTTTAAGTATTGCAAAAATAAATACTTGTGTCTTTGAAATGTTAAAAAACACTTTAAAATATTTTAATTATTGCCCAACTCCAAAGACCTTTAATCATAAAATGTGTAAAATTGTGGCGAAGAGAACAAATTTTTAAATGTCTCTTCAAAAAATTTAAAAAAATATATGACGTTTACAAGCTCGACATAATCGTAAATAAAAATATTGTTAATAGGAAATGTTGCCTTTTAAACGGTAAACTATTGTTTTTATTTGCGTATAGTTTACGAACAGAAACAAATCTTGATTAATGACATTATTTGTAAATAACATGTAAAACGCTGTCACTCATTTTTAACTTTTTAAGAGTAAAATTACAAAAAAAAAAAAAAAATAATAAATATATATATATATATATATATATATAAAGTATTAATAATCCTGCTGAACCGAGAACTCTAAATAAAGAATTTAATTATTGCTTATTTTATCGTAAAATCATAAAATTTTACTATCGTAAAATAATACAGTTTTATTAAATAAAGCTTTATCCCTGGCTGGACACTTAAAGGAACTACCTACGTGTGACTAGAAAAATTTTTATGGTCTTTCTAAGCTTACGACAGACAGGAACAAAAAATAGTAGAACCACATTTTTTTTTTATTGTCCAAAATTGTAAAATCAAAAAAGTCGCTTTTGCAGGGTCATTATTTAACAATAATTTAGGCAACATGGTAATTATGGGCTTGATATTGTAAAGTATTTCATAAGAATCCATTGGCCTTGGAACATATAAAAGGGAGCTTATGGAGTAGATATTATCTGTGAAATTCTCGCAAAATATATCATAAGACAGTTACTTATGCCGCTTTGGTTTTTAAAAGGAGGAAACTTAATAATCTAACATTATTATTCCCTCCCTAAAACTAATAATTATTTTCAAAGCGTTTTCATATGTCTAAGCACACACATACGCCAAAATTGTATTCGCTTCTACGGAAAATAAGTGATTGCGCAATTATCTGTAATTTTTTGTAAAAACTTTCATAAGCTTCACTGTTCTTCTTTCCTTTTTAACATTTTTCTTCAACCCGTTTTAAACGTTTCAACAGCACAACACTTTGCATTTTAATTTATAAATTTTTGCACAAAAAGGGGGAAATATCAACACACAAAAAAAAAATTACTTTAGTTGAGTTGATGCTTAAGCATGTGACTGTGTTTATGTATGTTTTACTTTCAATGATAAGATGCTGCTGTGTCTGCATGTGTGAGTGGATGTGTGTGTTTTATTCAAAGGTTCCGGTTTAACTTTTGTAGGTCATAATTGCAATTTTTCTTCGTCGCGTCACCTAAACAGTAATTGCATTCTTTTTTGTTCAAACTAAAATTGGAATAAATTCTTTTGTTTTATTTTTCTTTTGAAATTTTATCTTCCCATTGCTTTCGCAAAATTTTTTTAGTCTTTTTTATTTTTATTTTTTTTTTTTTTTTTGTTTTGCTTTATACGTAAAATTGTAGAAGTGTTTTAGTTTGTTTTTTATAGAAAAAACAATATATAATTGTATGAGAATATATTTTTTAACTATCATTTCAGTAGTTTTATTTAAATACGTAAAACGATCAGACATAGTTTAGAAAATTTTGCTATTTAAAATTAGTAAGATCAGTCCATATACTTCAAAGCAGTGGGCAAAAAACCACGCCTGATTCATATTTTTCCATATCACTTGGAACAAATCTAGTAAGTGAACTTTCTTGAATCTAAACAAAAACAAAAATATGGGGCAGTAGACAATTGAAAATAAAGAATGAAACATCAAGTGAAAATATTATTATTATTATTTATTATATTATTATTATTATTATTAAAGAGATTTTTCAGAAAATACGAAAGATTTAAAAAATGCTAAGTCCATTAAGAGCCGTGGAGAACTTAATTTTTTTCTTATTTCTTAATTCTCTGCCACCCAAATATTTGTTTGTTTTTTCAATATACGGCGAATGGAATATAACTTGTTTTAAGTTTACGTTGGAAATTTTTATGTAATAAAATATTTTAATTTAATATATGAGATAAATTAGGTGAAAACTAAATGAAAGTGAAATTATTTATTTTAATTTTATTTCATTGAACTCAATTTTCATGACATTAACAGCCTTTTTAGTAACAAATTCATGCTGAAAATATTTCTTGAAAATAATTTATTTTCTAAAATTAATTTTTTTATAAAAAATTACTGTGGAATTAACCGAGAGGATTGTTTTAAATTTATTGTATGTGTAAAAAATTCAACAGATTAAAAACAAATTTAGAAAACAGATCGAAAACCCAAACATTTAATTTTTTATTGCACTTGACTTGCTCTGTTTTTAAGACAATGTGCCATCTGCATCTAAAGCCTATAGAGATTTAAATCCATATTTAAAATTGAGTTTTCTTCTAGATCTAAATAATTTCTTTCTTTTGACAAATTGCTTTTTAGAACTCCTAAATAATTTCTACGAACATGGCAGCATTTTGAGATAGATTTTTTACATTAGCTGCTTTTATACTGACGGACACTAAGCAGTAGTCGAAAGTCTCTCAAAATTATCACTTTGTAACTGAAATGTTTTATAGTCAAATAAAAGCTTTTTAATTTCTCTTCATAATTTTTCAGTTTTTGGGACTAACAACCTTTTCTTCCATGGTTTATTAGCTTCAACTGTTACTAATGCACTGCAAAACAAGTAACACTTTGTCGTAGTCATTTTTTGTTTATCAAGCTTCTTTTGTTTTTATTTATGAGAATTAATTTTGGTTTCATCTGATTAGAAAAAAATTTTTAAACAAAATATTTTAACTGCCCTTATGTTACATTTTTTTTTCTTCTTTACTTTTTAAGGGTGCTTTATTTTTGTGTACAAACACACACATGCATTATGTTAAGAGAAGGGATGTTGAATTGCCAATTTGGTAACATTTGTTGCAATAACAACAGCAAGTAAACTATTCTGTGATTTTTTTTTCTTTCCAGTCGCTTACTCAATCTCATTGGCAAAATTAAATTAACATCATTGTAATGTTTTTTTCTTTTACAAATAATTGATTTATTTAAATTTAACACTCTTATTTATGTTGTTGCTTGTTAACGACATTGTTTTTGCCTACTCAAGAGGGCTTCAATATTTTCAGTTATCTCACTATCATTTAGGTTTTAATTTAATGTTAAAAATTTTACTACTTGTTTTATCGCATTTTATATCATTAAGCCACAAATATTTGATGTCATCCTTTTTAGAGAGATGGCTGGAATTGCTTCATTTATAGACTCCAATATATTTAATAGTAATTGAAATTTTCTTTGCTATCTATTCTAATTTTAAATGTCAATATTAAATAATTTGGTTTGTGTGTTATAGCTGCAATTACAAAGATTTGCATGATAAAATAAACAGTTTTTTTCATTTCTGGTAATTTTTTAAATTATGACAAATAAAAATAATAAAATAAAAAGTAATAAAACTGCGAAAAAAACAAACATAACTTTTGGAACGTAAAATTATATTTGAAAAAAAAAATTATATTGGATAAATATTTTAAATAAAATATTGGTTATGAAGAAGTGAAAAATTTTGTAAATTAAAAAAGGAAACAAGAGATGATATTTTATAATAATATAGTTTCATTTTCTTTTTTTTAAGGAAATAATTTTAACTTTTCATTATATTATATTACAAAAAATAATAATAATAATAATTATAATTATAATTATAATTAATTTAGGGCAAACTAGCTGCATTAATACACCCTTACACCTATTTATCCGCGCTAGTGAGAGCCCTATATCCTACAACTAAACCTTGATTAAAAATGGAGGAAACGTTGCATATAAGGATTGATAAAGCTCGTGTAATTTTATGTTTAAAAAAGTTTTCTTCCCCCATCAACGATCCCACAGAAGTCTTGGCTCTCATTACAATAAAAAGGTGCTATCAGTAGCGTAACATAAATATCCTGAGTATTCATGTAATAAAAGTGGGATATAATTTTTTTTGCCATCATTTAATTGAAGGAGTGGTTGATTTTTTGTTAGCAAGGCTAGATGAGCTTAATCGCGACGGGAAATACATTCTACAGAATAGCGCCAAATGCCACACGGCATCAACAACCATTGTATTATTGAAATAAAAGTTTGGCAATAAATTTATTTTTAGAATTAAACTTTTCATTTGGACATTCAGGTATGAATACTATGTTCTGTGAAGCCACTTGAAGTCACTGGTTTATGCTAATAAGCATTGTTCATTTTATTCAAGACTTGCGGTCAGCATTGCTCGAAAAATGGTCAAAAACTTTAAGTCGTTTTGAGAAAAATTTAATTTTTTATAATTGTTATTTTTTAAGTTTTATACAGCTTAAGATACACTGTTAGAATAAGCGAATTTTCCAGTAAGGTCCAAAGAGTTTCGTTTCAACAATATAAACCCTACTAAAACTACTTGAGACGATTACAGAGTCAATAAAAATGTGTTGGAATCCTATTATTTATTAACTACCTTCTAAGACTGTTATCTAACATTTCATACCGAAAAGTGGTGAACTGTTAAAAAATTTTACATCGAATCTCTTATTTCATTTACCACAGCATTCCTTTCAGGTTAACAGACTGTTAAATGCATAATGTTTAATTTTACATATTAACAACAACTGTAACAATGTTTTGTTTAAAGGACTCTAACTGTTAAGTTTCTTTAGTTCGTATTTCAATAACAAGAGCTGACATAATACATAAGTTCACAGTTTCGTAAACTTTTGTTCTTGCTAACGAAATTTTTCTATCGTTTGGGGGTTGACAATGTGAAATCGAAACACAATTAATTTCATTCGAATATAGCACTTGTTCAGTTTCGTGTTCAAAGTGCGCTCGTGTAGATGTAATAAAACGGATAAAACGGGCGGGTTATGTTCTTTCAACAACGTGAGCGTTTTTGTAACAAAAAAAGTGAAATAAGAAAATTTATAAGTGAATCGAAGGAAATGCAAGAAAATCAGATAAATGAATGTCTGTAAATTTAAAATGAAATGCCAAAATTAAATTTATTTTTTTGAAATAATAATAAAAATTTGTATATTGTAAAAAAAAAGAATACAAAATCCGTATAAAAAATAAAGTGATTATGATTTAGAAAAAGGTCTTAAATTAAAAAAAAATGTATTAAAAATATTTTTTTTTGCTGCTACACAAATTTTTCTACTTAATGTGGTTATGTTAATGTCCTGATAACAAATCTTAATTTGATCTATTAAATTAAAAAAAGTTGAATAAAAATGTAAGTTTTTTAATTGTCTTTCTTGTTTTTAGTATCATTTTTCATATTTAATTACAAAACAAAATTGTTAAAAAAAATCACAATTGAATGTTAAAAACATGAATGTTAAAAACATATTTTCTTCGCGTTATACTGACATAATAAAGCAGTTGTGCAAGTAGCAAAAAATATACAAAATGTGTTACAATCCCAACTAGTTTTCTGGCTGGAATTGTAGGATAAAAAAAGTAAATTTATGCAACCATTGACGCCCCCTTCCTACAAATTTTTTTATCTATAAAGTAAAACGATAAATCATGCAATTCTTTGCTAAAAATTTGCATAAATAAAATTTGTTAAAGTAAATGCTTAGATAAATAAAATTAAGGAAAGAGAATTTATCATTTGGATTAAAACTTATTTGATTTTAGTTTCGTTTTGCAAACAAGAAGGATGTTAATTTAAACTTTCTTCAACAACAGAATGTGCAAGTTATTTTAAGCTGCATTAGAGGAAGCATTCAAAATGTTTAATTTATGGATTAAAATGGGACACAATTTTACAAACACAAAAATAATTTATTTTTTTAAGAATATTTTAAAATTAAGTTGCAATAGTTGACTTAAACTTTGGTATAAAATATTTATTATATAAAGTGAATTGGTCGTAGAAAATTGTACGTCAAATTTAAATACCAAAATTATTGCCCTCTGATTAAAAATATAAATTTACTCCTTAAAGGCGACTTTTGATTTAACAGAAAATAAATTTTGAAAAAAAAAATCCATCCCAACTTTAAACAAAGAAATAAAAGTTAATGTTTAATTATAAAGTTTTGAAAAATATCTTCCAAAAAATTTTTTTTATAAAAACATAAAATTAAAATTTATATGTGGATCCTTATAAACGGTTTAGTTTTAAATAAAATCCCGCAACCGTGGGAAACGTTGCACAAGATATGAATTTAACTTTGTGTTTTAAATGAGTGTGCGATTTCTGGTTAAGCTAGGGCATAAAACATAATTATTTGAGTAATATTTTTTATTCGATTAATATACAATCGAGTTAATTTTTATTCGAGTAATTTTATTTTTTTATTTTTTTAATTTTTAATTCATGTTTTACAAATATTTACTATTTATGTGTACGAAAAAGAGACATAAATATAATCTCCATCATTGAACTCTTTTTGGCTCCTATTTCCTTTATAGTTTTTAATAAAACTTTAATGGAAAAAATAAAAATTAAAGCATACTTTTTGTGCTGTAAAAATCGGATATTTTTCGCTACTTAATACTTGTACTTTTTTCGTTTATGTTTTCAGTGCTCTAACTGGTTAAGTTTTAAAATTCTTACTCAAAGGGATATGGGTAATTATGTTTTAAATTGCTTTAAATTACTAATTTCTAACAGTTCAGATTGTATTTTTTTGAAATTAAAATGATTACTTTGTAACCAAATAAAACCATAACACTGCGGATATTCTTTAATCTTAGATTGAGAAGAAAAACAAATTTTTATGCATTAAGAATTAATGATGTTAAATAGGTTTTCGATTTTTTTTAAATGTATTAAAAACATGTCGTTTTTAAATATTGACCGCTAAATTAGCTACTTTCTTTGAACGTGGTGTTAATAGTTTTTATTTTATGTGAAAATATTTAAGATTAAATATTTTAATGTTAAACACTTAAAAGATATGGATACCAGTTATTACACTGGTCTTGGAATTGTATCAATTTTTAATTTAACTATCAAAAATTATCAAAAGTAAGAAAAAGGTAAAAATCTTTATTTTTAATAAAATTTTCATAAAATATAACAACAACAAATAAATAAAATGCACTAAAATTAATTTAATTTAATGAAATACTAATTTCCAAGCTGTTGTAGTGTTCTTCGTGAGGGAATTATTTTGTGATTTTAAATCTTCATTCTTACTAATTAATATTTGGTTGATAATTGTATATGGTTTGTTTTAAAGTCCTTTATACAACATATCTTCTTGAACAAGTAATTTTTATAACCAACCATATTTTTACTTTAAAAAATTACATCTTTTAAGGGCTTTGTTGAAAACCCTTGGGGGTAATTACATAATTATTTAGGTCACTTAGAACACACTTAATAAATTATATGTTATAATCTTAAGCTAAATAATAATATATCGTAGAGAAAAATGTTTTAGCATCTTTATATTTGTGGATTCACTATTTGCGAAAATTTTTAATGATGTAAACAATGATTTTTTTCGAATAAAAGTTTAAAAAAAATATTTCATAGTAAATTGTATTAATTTCTATAATTAATATTTTTTTGTCAGAATGGACTAACATCACTTTAAAAGTAAATAGCTCAATTATTGGCTGCAGAAATGATATATATTATCATCACAAAAATTTTTTTTTAAAGAATGGGGTAATAGCACTTGGAAATATACAACTTATTTATTGGATGATTTTGCAGCTTTTTAACGAAAAATTTGGAAAATTTTGTATATGACCAAATAAGTATGCTTTCGTATAAATACGATCAAATGGACAAAAAGACACAGTGAAGTCCAGTCTCCCAACTAAAAAGCGAAAAGCTAAAATAAGGATGAAAAATTATTGAAAATAAAGAATATTTTTAACATTTCTGCGAGGTCTACTCAATTTCCTAAAACAAATAGCGAATAGAGTTATCAAAAATATTACTTGGATAAAATTATAAATGACCAGCTCCGAAAAACAACCAAAATGTATTGTATGTTTATATCTAGGTTTAGATTAGCTAGATCTACTATAGTAATTTCTTTTTTTTCTAGACAAAAACTTACTAGTGTTAAAAAGTAATAACTTTAAAGGCCGTTATTATAACTTACCTGTTACTAAAGTTAGGATTTTATCAGACTGATAAGCAATTTTTCCATATTATTAGAATACTTTAAGCTAAAAGTGACCCATAAGCTTAAGGGCAGATCATGTTGCCTTTAAATTTTAAGGCTAGATGTAAGAGCTTGAAGTAGCCATATTTTTTAATCTAAAAGTTACCATATTTCCGGTTTAAAAAGAAAACATAAATAGGTTTTTATTTTTATTCAGCAATTAAAAAAATGGAAAGCAAACAACATTTCGTGTTTATAAACAGGGTCTGGATATTATTAAAATTACTCACTCCAAAAACAAGGAGCGTGTAAAAATTTTCGCGAAAAAGTGAACTATGTTAAATACTTCAGCGAAAATTTACTTGCGTAAAGATTACGAATACCAAAGAATATATTTCAGCATCTTTCAGAAAGTTTTGTACCATCATGTCAATATTAATAATTTATGTTATAATTAAAAAATATTATTTAAGGCAATATATCATGTTACCTCAGACTAAATTACTTATAGCGCTGAGGTTTTATAAAAGCAGAAGTTTTCTTCTTACAGTGGGTGACTTTTGAAGTCTAAGTGTCTCTACAGCATGTCGAATAATTAAAGATATTTTGTTAAAGGAATATATTAAATTCTTCTTCCGATGCACAAGGGATGCAGCAAACAATTTCTTTGAAATTGCAAAATGTCCAAAAGTTATCGGAGCAATTGATTGTACCCACATTTGTAATCAGTCCCCAGAAAAATGTAATGCAGAAATTTTTCGTAACAAACAAGGCTTTTTTCCCTTAACATTCAAGCAGTGTAAAATGCTAAGCTAATATTTCAGGATTTAGTCAAGAGGTGACACACAACAAAAATTTATTTAAAAACAGCCGTTTAAAAATTTCTTATAGAAGATGGTCAATTTCAAAAATGTTCATAACATAAAACCTAATTATAAGCAGCGTCTATTTTAGTGCAAAATACTTTATAGTTTTAGTAACTAAGAGAAATAACATTATATTTTAACAAAGAAAAAATTTAAAAAATAGATAAACAGCTTGGTCGCTACTTTTTTAGAAAAAATTTTAAATTTTAATTGAAAAAATTTACTTTAACCAGAGACGTCGGTTTTTGTTTTTATACTGCCTTATTTTTAGAAAGTTAAATTCTGTTTTACAAGGAAGTTGTAATAACTAAAATTAGTTATAGGGAACTTTATTACATACTTTGGTAAAAGTTACATTTAGCTAATTCATACTTTAAAGGGAAGTTATAATAATGGGCCTAAATGAAACAACTGTACCACATGCAATTTTTCATTTATTTAAGGAAATTGTATATTTCACAACATATAATTTAATTAATTACATGTTTTTATATTAATTCTGTCATTAAAATAGCAATATTTAAAAAAGTTAATACCTGACATATTTTTCGGTCTTATAAATAAATTTATTGGTTGGTTCTTTTGCCTCTTGTTCTTTGACACAAATTTATAATTTTTATTCACATTTACCAATTAACACAAAAAAAATTATAAATTTGCAGAAACTAATGTTTTCATTTAATATATAATTAATAACAAATTATAATAATAAACAGTGAGTTCATATGTTATTCGTGTGAATTCACTGTTGGCATTTTATAAATGAAAAAATATTATTTATAAATGCTTTACTTAACTAATTGATTAAGTTTTTTCTGGTTATTTTGTAATTCTTTAATTAAATAATCGTTTTTTAACTCCATATTTCTTTTATCCGCAAAAATTTAAATAATTTAATTCTGAATAAAATTCCATTATTAAAAATGAAATGAAATGATTTTTAAATTCTTTAAGACACTTCACTAGCAGATCAAAGTGGCTGTAGTTTAAGTAACTTTGCATTAGTCTTGTTCATTTTTCTTTCAGACTTTTAAGTAAACAAGTCAGAGTGCTATATTCAGCCATGCCAATTTTTATATTATCTTCACTATAAATGTAAATTTAGTTCAGGGAAGTAACTCAAATCAAAGAAACAAATTTTGGGATGACAGAAATTTAAAAACTAAAAAAAAATGTAGGGTTCTATATAAAATTTTATATTAATATGTCATCGTCCCTTATGGGTTAAGAATGTTTTTCTCTTAATTTGACATTTTTTTTTAATTTATTTTAAATTTAAATTTCAGAGGCCCATGACTAGGAAAATATGGGCGAGCGCTAATTTATGGACCTAAATTGTTTCCCTTTTTTAATTGTCTATTTCCCGTTATATATTTTTGTTGTTGTTGGAATTAAAATTCTAAGAGTCTACCGGTTATAGTTCTCTAGACACAGGGCAATATTTTTAAATTGTATAAGTACCACACTAGAAAGATAGATGCATACTACTGAAGTTACCAAGTAACACGTGATAGATATTTACTTTGAATGGAAAGCACTACGCCTACATGAAGTATTAAAAAATAAGTGCCCTATCTTACATTTGCATATCTGATAATGTTACATTGATATCGTGCAAGACTTTCTTCCTGTTAAAATGTGGGGTTTAAAAATACCTGTCGTTAATTAAGACTTACATACCCATACAATAACGAAATTTTTCTCCCTTCTCCCAAAAGGGTTGAATCAGAAGGCTTTAAACCTGTTTTTATTTTATTTTTTTATTACGTAAAAATTTTTTTAAATAGAGTGGCAAATACTAAAACTAAAATATATTTCATAAGTGAAACACTAGATGATGTAAGATAAAAACCATTCTGATCAAGCGTTGTTAAATTGCTCAAATACTGGCAGCGAAAAATTTTCTCCTACAAAATAAGTTTTTTGTAATTGAAGTAACTGCAACTGTATTTGACTTTTATCTTAAAATTAAGGAAACAATATGTTACAATTAAAATTTAAATTGGAAATATTGAAATATTTCCAATTTAATTTTTATGAAAATTTGCTTAACAAGGAAAAAGTAATACTTTTTAAAGCTTTTTCACTTTTCACATTTTACCATTTGCTATGGCTACAACAATTTTTTTTACTATTAAATTTTTTTATATTTTTTTTTTATATTCGTTTGTAAATTATGCGCGAAAATTTAATTTGTGCTCTTTTTCCTTTACAAAAAGATTGTGTTTTCATGTTTTTTACTCTAAAGGAAGATAATAACAACTATATTTCGTTTAGTCTGCTTTTTCCACAAAAATTCAGTCAAATAGCAGAAAACTAAAACAAATATTTAACAATTTTGCATCTGAATAAAATTTTCTCTTGATATTGAAGTTTTGAAGAAAATGAAATTATTACATAAAAATGAAAACTAATTTAAGTGGATGGGTGTTAAATAGCGAAGAAGTGTAAATAAAACAAATTAATTACTTTATTAGAACAAGCGCATTGCAAAAGGATAAATTTAAGAATAAAATTTAATTTCGTAACAAATGAAAAACAATAAAATTTTGGTAATGAAAGATTTAAGTTGGTTAAATTTTACGGGAAGAATTGTTTCCTAAAACGGCTTCAAACTGCCGGAGAACCAAAAGGAGAAAAGAAACTTTAAAGTAAAATAAAAAAGCATTACGGAAATTATAAAATCCTTAAGTGAATGCTTTAACTTGTTTAATTAAAGGATGGAAATCTTTAAGTAAAATTACAAAATTAAATAATATTATGAATCGGAACTTTAATTTAAGCCGAAAAAAATATCAATTTAAGTATTTTTAAGTGTTAAATCTGTCTGTATAAATATTTTTTAAATTTACAATCTATTGTACATGTGTTGGTAATTTATATGCAAATGATTATAACATTATTTACAACATTAAGAATATTAATTTTATTTTTGTTTTAATTTATTATTTACAACACCGGGTTCATAACTACTTCCTTCAAAGTGTAGATTTTTCTCTTCTAATTTTTTAACTAGTTACGTGTTAAATCTTCGCTTAATTTGCTTGAGTTCATAATTTTGAAATTTTACTCTAAACATAGTCGTTTCTATTTTTTATCTGTTTGACCAAATCTAAATATATTTTTAAGATTAAGAAAAAAAATTAAAAACATGTCACCGTTGATTATTATGAAGTAGTTTTGTTGTAGAAGAGTATTTTTTATATAATGAGATAAGATAAAGACATGTTCACATCTTATAACTTATCAACAATGTTTACAAAGACTAAGATTAGAAATAATAATTATGATTAAAGCACATTAACAAAACTTAAATGCGCACTAAAAAAGTTTTATTAAAAATATGTTTACAGTTAAGTTTTAATAAATGCTGTGATCATAAAAGGTATCATAAAAGTATTTTGTTTATAATATTTAGCTTTAAAGCAAAAGCAATAGATACATTAAGTGGAGAAGTATCACAACAATGATATGTAGAGTTTCTATAGAACAGAAAGAGATGTTGCTCCCCTTTGCTGGCTGTTCTTAAGTGAAGAAAATGATCTCAAGTCTTACTTAGGTACTACTCGGCTGCATCAATTTGTTATAATCTGCTCAGGATTTTCGTATAATTTGTATTAATTTAACTAAGAAAAATAAATATTATTTCAGCAATAGCCTTGTCCACTCTAGGATTGAACAGTTTAATCTAGAACAAGTCTCATTACATTTTTTATCCGTTATCGTTATATATATAGCAGTTCAAAAGTTTGCCCACATACATCAAATTACATTAACTATTGGGACACCCTTTAATTAATAATTTTTAATCATTATACTTATTATTATTACGGTGATAGTGATCGACATCCTTTATAATTTTCAAGCGTTTGTTTATAACGGTTCATGAGCAAATAAGTAAATTTACGTCACCTTTATGAACACCCTTTAATTTTAGATTTATTTTTGTATTCCTTTTTGCTATTAGGAGCTATAGTAATACTCATTTTTTTATTTTAAAGAAGTACGCTTTACGATTCAAAAAACTCTTTAAAAACATGTAAGTTTTATGAGTACACCCTTTAATTTTTAACATTATAAACTGTTTTTAAAACGGGACCAATAAGTAAGTATAATCTATTAAATTGCAAAAAGAATTAAATCGGTTCAGGAATGAATGAGTTCTGCAAATACAAATATAAAAAAACAACGTTTAGACGAATTGATAACCTTCTACTTTCTTTTTAACCTTCTTTTTTCTTTAAATCATTAACAAACTTGATTTAAGTTTGTTTATTTTGCAAGTATTTTTTGAACATCAAATGGACTTGAATTATTTATTAAAGAAAACCCATTGTAATTATTAAAACAACAAATTTTTTAAAGCAACTTTAATCAAAAGAAAAAAAATTTTATGTAAAGATGGTTAAATCCACTTAATTTTATTCCTAATATTGCCGTACCCAGTTTTCGACTAATTCAATAAATTTTCTCTTGACAGCTTTAAGCTCCTTCCTGTTTTTGTAACTCCTGAATTGTATATCAAACTCCACTGAATCCACTAAACAAATTGATAAAAGATTTTAAATTGTTTTTTGTTTAATATTAGAGCAGAACTTACTTGGTATTATTGTTGTCTTGTTAACGTCTTGTATGCCCAGTGGTAGCCGAGAATCGAACGCACCATATGTTAAGTAGACATTTTCAACTTGTGGATTAAGTCCTCCAAATAATTGATTTGTTTTATTTATTTGACTTTCCATATATTCTAGTGTAAACTTATCACCAAAAAGGTCTTTACAAAGTTTGGTATAGAAACTAAGGGGCACCTTGGAACCAAATGGCTGTTTTGTAGAACTAGTGGTTAAAAACCAACCAAGTTCGTTGCAGGACTGATACAGCCATGGGTATGCTATAAAGAAGTTTTGTAATCTATATATATATAATACAATTTTTTATATATGTATATTTTTGTTTGTTAGTCTAACTGTCTGTATTCGCATCATGTAAAAAGTGCTGAATGGATTTTATTAAAGAGTCCCTCAAAATTTTGGTTCTAATATTAAATAATGTTTTTAATTTCGTAGCGAAACTAGAGCTACAAATGTAAAAGCACTAAATTTAACCGGTACAATAGTACTAAAACAATTATCAGCACATTTTATTTTTGCAAATGGAAAATTTTGAATACTGTCTACAGAACTCTAAAAAAACATTTTTATAAATTTAAATTTTAAGAAAATTTAAAATCACTCGCAGACGAAGTCGTGGGTACTGCTAATATCTTTAAAAAAATTTTGTGATTTCGGGGATTTTTTTTAACATCATGAATAAGTAGTTTCAGTTACAAATATCTTAACATTTTTAAGGTTTTTTGGCTTTCCTATTTAAATATTTGGTTTTGTAAACATCGGCGGCGGCTTTCTTCTTTTTCTGAATTAAAAGTGTTAAAAAAAAGTTCTTTCTGAAGCCGTTGAAAGTATTTTAATAAAAATTTAAAACATACTTTTCTTCAACATATTTTAAGCTTTACGAATCTATTTGAAAAGATTGCTTTTATGCTTCAGAAGACTAAACATGTATGT
Source organism: Cistogaster globosa (assembly GCA_937654795.1). Lineage (NCBI taxonomy): Eukaryota > Metazoa > Arthropoda > Insecta > Diptera > Tachinidae > Cistogaster > Cistogaster globosa. Next base: position 16,499,049 of record OW569403.1, on the reverse strand, counting down.
AATGTTGTTTCTTTAAAGGTTTTTGTAGCCATTCAAAAAGCTTTCTAACAAAGCTTTAATAATGTTTGAATTTGTTTAAACAATATTAATCAAGAATATTTTACTTAATTGTCTAAATAGTTAAAAGGTTGTTTAATATTTAATATTACCATTGTTACTACTAAATATCATGCCCTTAGTGTCAGCCAATTCGTATCTGTAGCTGATGTTTTTGCAATGTGTGTTGTCAAAAGGATACGCCAAAAAATTGCTAAAACTTTTAAAATCATTATAGATTACTTCTTCACAAAAACCTTTTATAAAGTCTCTGAAAGTTAAACGAAAAGATTTGTAAATTTTGTTTTTTTCTTAATTTAAATTTCCTTACACAGACTTTGACTCCATGTTAATTGCACGGGTTAAGTAATGAAATAAAACCGCAACGTCCAATTCATTACTCGCATCAAATGTGTCACAAATATTTAAAACAGTTTTTAGTTCAGCAGATCTGTTTTCCGCTAACAGGTGCTCCAATATGTTTATACCGTTAGCTATGCGATTGTAACAAGAATTACCGCCTAATACCCGAATCTTGTTACCTACCGCTTCTGCGTATTCTATATGGATATTTCTAAGTTATTACTAAAATTTTGAGACGGCAGTTAAAACGAATACTAACCCTTGAAATCCAATTTAGCAAGTAGTGGAGCACCTGAGGCCCAAACACCATCTGCCAGATCAGGATATAATTTCTTGAACCATATGGCCAAAGAACCGGAATAAGACTGACCAGCTAAAATAACTTTCGCATCATTCAGGTTAGGAGCCGAGGACTTAATAGTGCGAATAAAATGAGCCAAATCAGCCAGAGCTTGTTGAACATTCAGATATTTTAGACTTTCAGTAGTGAAGTTCTCCACTGGTCTGCTTTCGCCGAAAAAACGATGCTCAGTTTGAAAAAAGTAAGCTTTATGTTCTCTAGCTGTGTCATAGAAAAGACCATCTTTTGTATAAAAGCGCGAAGAAACCGTATTTCCACCAACATAAATAAACAAAGGGCCACCGTCAATATAGAAGGCATCGCTGGCAAAATATCCCTAAAAAATAAATTTTCAATTGAAGAAAAGCAACAAAGGGCTTTTATCACTCACCATTTTCCAGGTTCTTGTGTCACTCTTATTGAAATGATCTAGTTTCTGTTCGATCCATTCACTTCTTTCCCTTGCGAAAGTGGTGGCAGCCAGAGCAACTGTACATATTAAAAACAGTTTAACAATTTTAACCATCTTTACTACAAATCTTTATAAGACTAAACGTAAAAACGTCTAGAAACGCTTTTAAATCCATTTTTTACACTAGGCAACAATGAAAAAAATAAATCAGTCAAGTGCACAGGTATCACGTTTTGAATTCGGTAAGAGAATTATAGTTAACATTTTGTTTTCTATTGGGACACCCTTTAAGTTTACTTTTAATACTTCCTGCTGTAGCGAACATAAGATCTTCCTAATTTTCAAAAGTCTGCCTGATGTGCTTCAGAATATATATATATATATATATATATATATATATATATATATATATATATATATATATATATATATATACGTCTTGTTATACGTCTTGTTAGGGGCGCCCTTTTTAATTTTTTGCCCATTTAACTTTAAAAGGTGGACGGACAACTTTTAGTATTTTATAGCTAGAAAGCACAATGAGCTGCTTTCTACCAGTTGAAAAAAAAAAATTGCGTGAATAAAATTCATTTCGAGAATGATATATTTTGCTTGATTTCTTTGAGCTTAAAATTTTTCAGTTTTAACTTTGAGAAACACTTAACAATTTTTTACTTGGTCCAAATATTTTAAAATAAGTTTATACGCATAAAATAAAAAACATATAACCGTTCTTAATTAAAAACTAATTTTGTTGTAGCCTAGTGTAATTCATATATTTGGTTAATTTAGATCTCATCAACAGAGTTTATGATTACAAAGATTAGAAACATAGAACATTTATAAAACCTTATTGCGCACTGAAATGTTTTATTAAAAATGTGTTCAGAGTTAAATTTTGATATTTAATTTTTGTACTCATAAAAAATAATCTTGTTTTGATATCTAAATTAAAAATGTGGCTAAGTATCACAACAATAATAAGTACAGTTTCTCTATAACAGCAACGTTTTCGACAAACTAATTTTTGTTGTTGCTCCCCTATTGTGGCTGCTATTAAGTATGCGGAACAGTGACCATCACTTGATTCATCAAATGACTATCACTGAACTGCAAGAACAGTGACCATGATTTTATCCATCAAATGACAATCACTTATAATGGAAACATCCATCACTACGTAGAATAAAGTTTCTATAATATTCTTAATGAAATGATAATGAAAAAATGATGTAAAGATTTGTGTACGTGTGATGTCTGTAGCAAACAGCGCTGCCATTGACTTTTTTTTACAAAAAATGTAATGAACATTTTGCCTGATCATGGAGCAGATTTAAATACAAATCTCTTTATAAGCTGTATTTTGAACTTTGCCAATCAAGTTTGCTTAAGAACATATTGAAACTTATACTTAATTTACAAAAAAATCATTTAAATTTAATACTTAAAGCCGTATAAGTCTCCCTCACTCATTTCTTGCCGGGTGATGATGGATATATCCATCATTGCGTATAATAAAGTTTTTATCATTTATTAAAAGAAAGAAGTGATGGAAACTTTTGTATGCATGTAATTTTGCATCCTCTTCTAACTAATGAATTCTTTCCATTGTAAAACACATATATATGTACTACTCACTCTACCGCAGTTTACTATAAAGCGATGACAGAAGTTTTCATCACACTTGATGGACATACCTGTCACAGCTGACAAATAACACTTGATGGATATTTAATAATTAATGATAATTCCAACTTTTTTTAATAAACAAAATTTAATATCTGTTTGTTTCGTTTGATTTCGTTTTGATAATAAATTATTTTCCTGTAAAATATAATAAGAACAGTTTTACTTTTTTGTAAAAATACAAAAATAAAAACTAAAAAGCGTTATTTTTTTTTAAATAAACGAGTGAAACAAATTAATACCTTCACATTTATTGCTAAATAAATTGCAATTTTAAAATTTTTAGGCAAAGATGGGTAGGAATATGCATTGCGAACACGCTACTTGAAATAACAATAAAAATTTAAGTAAAAGCGGTCATTCGTACAGAAAAATGGCACAAATACTCGGTATTTCCAAAACGATAGTCGAAGACGCTATTTAAAGAATTCCCAAGTATGAAACAAACAAAAAAAAAAAAAAAACCTACTATAAAGAGAATTATCGTTCAATGCGTAAAAAAAGTTCGATTTATTACATTAAAATAAATAAAAAATAATTTAAACATTGACGTTGACACATCAGCTATTTGAAAAGCACTCATCGGTAAGAAATTGAGAGCCCGCAAAGCGAGAAAAGAATATAAAACAATGATTAGAGTTTGACAAAAGTCATATCAATTGGCCTTAAGAAAAATGGCGTAACATTCTCTGGACCAATGAAACAGAAGTTAACTTGTTTTCTTCTGAAAGAGGTTCCCATATGAAATTTTTAAATACACAATGCCGCTCAAATGGCATTCTATCGATTTTTATGAATTATTTTCTTAAAGCTTTTCCAATAAAAGATTGAGTTTAAAAAATATTGAAATCTTTTATTAAATTCTGTTTTATAATATTGTTTTCAGCCCTACAGCCACACTTTAATTAATTTTTCCTTGCTTTTCAGTAAGTGAAGAAATTTTTTTAAAAATCGTAAAGATTAAAATCATTTTTAACTTGCAATAAAAGACTGAATTTAACTAATTTTCCCTTGCTTTTTAGTAAGTGAAGAAATTTTTTCAGAAATCGTAAAGATTAAAATGATTTTAATTTTAACGATCAAGTCGATTAATGGAAGTAATTTTTCCAATTTCGTGTTCATTCGAAAGTAAATAAAAAAACTTACCAAATGAATGTGTGAAGTGGGCGATCTAACTGTTTGTAATTTTTTTACAAAATAGTAAAGGATTTTCTATTCAGGCGATGAGCTTAGGTAACTTTGCTTTGAAACCATGCATAAGAAATGAGTCTGGCAATATTTACGATAAAAGCCTAAAAGAAGGCTAAGAAATTACGGAAGAATATTATTATTATTGGTTTTGACTTATTGTACACCGTGTTCGCCAGATTTAATTTGTTTACTAAATTTGATTTATTTATTTGATTAATTATTTATTTGATTTCATTAATTATTAAATTAAAGATGTAAACTGCCGAAAAACTTGTAGAATCAGAAGAACAAATTCACTTACAACTAATTTGTCATATAATTATCATCAAATTGGAAATCGCAATTAGTTTTGAATTTAAATTTCAAATGTATTTATCTCTATTTAGGTAAATGAAAAGGGATATAGATTTTGGTCATATTTTTTCTATATTAAAAAGAATATTTGATTAATCGGTGCTTCAATATATCCGTAGCAAAGGTGCGGTAAATGCAGATATTTTTAAATGAAGCAAAAAGGCTATAAACACAAGAACGAGATATTCGGGCCCTAAATTCGGCCTAAATGCAACCAACTATTCTCTGCTAACTTTAAAAAGAACTTGTATTAGTTAATTGATTTTAATTAATTATCTCAGTCCTGGTTGCTTTAAAGGCACTTGACTTCGCTTAAAAATTGAGAGAATAGGGCGAAAATTTATAATTAGGATTTCATTCTTGTAGAAAAGTAAGGTTATTTCATTTATTTTCTTTTTGCAAACAAAACAACGCCTTAACCTTTAACAGTTTCGTCTTTATCTTCTTAGTTTCTTGAAAAAAACAATCATTTGTAGTGATCTAATTAATTGAAAATCTCTCTTCTTTCTATTAGGCAACCATCTGTTCAACAAACAAAATTTCCTTTAGCGTTCTCTCTACAACCTCTGTGTTATTTTTGTAAATAGTAAATTAAATTTTTCTTTTGTCAACTGCAATACCTTTGCTTTGCAACTTGCTGCAATTTCTATGAAAAAGTTTACCACGAAAACAAGAACTTATAATTTTACTTATAGATGGCTGAACGAAAAATAAAACAATTTAATTTTGTGTAAAAGTTTTCTAACTTTGTGTGTTGACAAATACTCAATTAAGCACATAACAAATTATTCTTTTAGTTTAAAAACGCTGCAATAACAAAAATTTTATAACATAAATATTCGTTCCGATTAATGGTAAATATGACTTTCTATATACAAATAAACTGGCAATGCGATAGGAGAGTCTATAGAAAGGCTGGATTAACTTTTACTGTCCTCTTCTAAATTAAGTAGAAAACGAACTTAAGCCTAATTTATAAATAATAATTCATTTGTGAAAATATTTCCTTTAAATATACGAGAAATAAAGAGACAAACTGAACATTCTAAAGCTCATACAACCTGGCTGGGACTAAAATTAAAAAATAATTTAATTTGTTTTTTTAATAGAGTGACAAGCAGTCAAACTACATAAGTATTTTTCGTAAGTGGAACCACCAGCTGATGCAAGTTATTCAAATACTGGTAGCGAAAAATTTTCTCCTACAATTCTTTTGTAATTGAAGTTACTGCAACTATATTTGACTTTGTACTTAAATTAAAGAAACTGCATGTTACAATTTAAATTAAAACTGGATATATTTTTAATGTAATTTTTATGAAAATTTACTCAACAACAACAAAAATTAATACGACCTACAGCATGCTGAATCAAGTCATTTTCACTTTTTATTATCTGCTATCGCTACAACAATTTTTTTTCACTATTAAGTTGTTTTTTTTTAACTTCCTTTTAAAATTTTGCACGAAAATTTAACTTGTGCTCTGTTTCCTCTATAAAAAGATTGTGTTTTCATGTTTTTTACTCTAAAGGAAAAGAATAACAACTATATTTCGTTTAGTCTGCTTTTCCACGAAAATTCTGTCGAATATCAGAAAACTAAAAGAAATATTAAACAATTTTGCATCTAAATGATATTTTCTCTTCAGACTGAAGTTTTAAAGAAAATGAAATTATAACATAAAAATGAAAGCTAATTTAAGTGGATGGGTGGAAATAGTAATTTGAATCCATTAATGCAAATTAGTGTTTAAAATTTTCAATGACTGTCGATGTTTTTTTAATATTTCAACCAGTTACATATTATGTGTAATTTTTGCCGATCAAAATATGCCACTTTTGGTACCACTCCCTTTTTTACATACCAAGCTACGGGGTCCTATAGGGTATTTTCTGCCCGTGAACTTCGCTTTATTTGCTTGAGTTCAAAATATCAAAATTTTACTCTAAACATAGTCGTTGCTGTTTTTTATCTTTTTAACCAGATCTAAATAAGATTTTAAAATAAATTTATATTAAAAAAATTAAAAACATGTCACCGTTGCTTATTATGAAGTAGTTTTGTTGTAGCAGAGTATTATTTATTTCTTGAGAAAAGATAAAGACGTGTTCATAACTTATATCTTATCAACAATGTTTACAATAACTAAGATCAAAAACAATAATTATGATTTCAGCACATTAACAAAACTTTAATGCGCACTAAAATGTGTTTACAGTTAAATTTTAACAAATGTTGTGATCATAAAAGGTATCATAAAAGTATTTTGTTTATAATATTTAGCTTTAAAGCAAAAACAATAGTTACATTAAGTGGAGAAGTATCACAACAATGATATGTAGAGTTGTAGAGAAAAAGATGTTGCTCGCCCTTGCTGGCTGTTCTTAAGGGAAGAAAATGATCTCAAGTCTTACTTAGGTACCACTCGGCTGCGTCAATATTAATGTCATAATCTGCTAAGGATATTCGTATAATTTGTACTCATTTTACTTAAAACAAGAAATATTATTTCAGCAATAGCCTTGCCCACCTTGGGATTGAACAGTTTTATCTAGAACAAGTCTCATTACATTTTTTATCCGTTATCATTATATATATAGCAGTTCAAAAGTTTGCCCACATACATCAAATTACATTAACTATTGGGACACCCTTTAATTAATACTTTTTAATCATTATACTTGTTATTATTGCGGTCATAGTGATCGACATCCTTTATAATTTTCAAGCGTTTGTTTATAACGGTTCATGAGCAAATAAGTAAATTTACGTCACCTTTATGAACACCCTTTAATTTTAGATTTATTTTTGTATTCCTTTTTGCTATTAGGAGCTATAGTAATACTCATTTTTTTATTTTAAAGAAGTACGCTTTACGATTCAAAAAACTCTTTAAAAACATGTAAGTTTTATGAGTACACCCTTTAATTTTTAACATTATAAACTGTTTTTAAAACGGGACCAATAAGTAAGTATAATCTATTAAATTGCAAAAAGAATTAAATCGGTTCAGGAATGAATGAGTTCTGCAAATACAAATATAAAAACAACGTTCAGTCGAATTGATAACCTTCTTTTTTTTAAGCCGGTCTTTATTATAATTAACAAACTTGATTTAAGTTTCTTTCTCTTGCAAGTATTTTTTGAACATCAAATGGACTTGAATTATTTATTAAAGAAAACCCATTATAATTATTAAAACAACAAATTTATTATAGCAGCTTCAATCGAAAGAAAAAAACTTTATTTAAAGATGGTTTAATCCACTTAATGTTATTCCTAATATTGCCGTACCCAGTTTTCGACTAATTCAATAAATTTTCTCTTGACAGCTTTAAGCTCCTTCCTGTTTTTGTAACTCATTGATTGTCTATCAAACTGAACTGAATCTACTAAAAAAATTATTGAAAGATTTTAAATTGTTTATTGTTTAATATTAGAGCAGAACTTACTTGGGATTATTGTTGTCTTGTTTACGTCTTGTATGCCCAGTGGTAGCCGAGAATCGAATGCACCATATGTTAAGTAGACATTTTCAACTTGTGGATTAAGTCCTCCAAATAATTGATTTGTTTTATTTATTTGACTTTCCATATATTCTAGTGTAAACTTATCACCAAAAAGGTCTTTACAAAGTTTGGTATAGAAACTAAGGGGCACCTTGGAACCAAATGGCTGTTGTGTAGAACTAGTGGTTGAAAACCAACCAAGTTCGTTGCAGGACTGATACAGCCACGGGTATGCTAGAAAGAAGTTTTGTATATATATATATATATATATAATAAAATCTTTTATATGTATGTTTTTGTTTGTTAGTCTATCTGTCTGTGTTCGCATCATGTAAAACTGTTGAATGGATTTTAATAAAACTATATTAATGGGTCGCTAAAAATTTTGGTTAAAATATTTAATAATGTTTTTAGTTTCGTAAAGAAACTAGAGGTACTAATATAAAAGCACGCAATTTTACCGGTATAATGGTACTAAGACAATTATCAACATATTTTATTTTTGCAAATAAAAATTTTGAACACTGTCTACAGAACTCTAGAAAAAAACATTCTTATGTATTTGAATTTTAAGAAAATGAAAATTAGAAATCACTAGCAGATGAAGTCGTTGGCACTGCTAATATTTTTAAAAAATGTTTGTGCTTTCAGGTATTTTTTTGGTTCAGTTAAAAATCTCTTAACATTTTTAAGGTTTTTGGCTTTCCTATTTAATTATTTGGTTTTGTAAATATCGGTCTTTCTTTTTTTCTGAATTAATGGTGAAGCCTGTTAAAAGTTAAAAAGTTGTTGTCTGTTAACAGTTCTTTCTGAAGCCGTTAAAAGCCAATAAACTTAAAAAATTATTTTTAGTATTTTAATAAAAATTTAGAACATACTTTTCTTCAACATATTTTAAGCTTTACGAATCTACTTGAAGAGATTGCTTGGTTTTGTTTAAACAATATTGATGAAGAATATTATACTTAATTGTTTATAAAGTTGAAAGGTTGTTTAATATTTTATATTACCATTGAAACTACTAAATGTCATGTCCTTAGCGCCAGCCAATTCGTTTTTGTAGGTAATGTTTTTGCAAAGTGTGTTGTCAAAAGGATACGACAAACAATTGCTAAAACTTTTAAAAGCATTATCGGATACTTCTTCACAGAAGCCTTTTATTGAGTCTCTGAAAGTTAAACAAAACGGATTTGAAAATAATTTTGTTTTTTTTTTTCTTTTTTTTTTAATTCAAATTACTTACATAGACTTCAACTTCATATTAATTGCATGAATTAAGTGATCAAATAAAACCGCAACGTCCAACTCATTACTCGCATCAAATGTGTCACAAATATTTAAAACAGTTTTTAGTTCAGCAAATTTGTTTTCCGCCAACAGTTGCTCCAATATGTTTATACCGTTAGCTATGTGATTGTAACAAGAATTACCGCCTAATACCCGAATCTTGTTACCTACCGCTTCTGCGTATTCTAAAAGAATATTTTTAAGTTATTACTAAAATTTTAAAACGAGAGTTAAGATGTATACTAACCCTTGAAATCCAATTTAGCTAGTAGTGGAGCACCTGAGGCCCAAACACCATCTGCCAGATCAGGATATAATTTCTTGAACCATATGGCCAAAGAACCGGAATAAGACTCACCAGCTAAAATAACTTTCGCATCATTCAGGTTAGGAGCCGAGGACTTAATAGTGCGAATAAAATGAGCCAAATCAGCCAGAGCTTGTTGAACATTCAGATATTTTAGACTTTCAGTAGTGAAGTTCTCCACTGGTCTGCTTTCGCCGAAAAAACGATGCTCAGTTTGAAAAAAGTAAGCTTTATGTTCTCTAGCTGTGTCATAGAAAAGACCATCTTTTGTATAAAAGTGCGAAGAAACCCTATTTCCACCAACATAAATAAACAAAGGGCCACCGTCAATATAGAAGACATCGCTGGCAAAATATCCCTAAAAAATAAATTTTCATATGAAGAAAAGCAACAAAGTACTTTTATCACTAACCATTTTCCAGGTTCTTGTGTCACTCTTATTAAAATGATCTAGTTTCTGCTCGATCCATTCACTTCTTTCCCTTGCGAAAGTGGTGGCAGCCAGGGCAACTGTACATATTAAAAACAATTTAACAATTTCAACCATCTTCACTACAAATCTTTATAAGACTGAAAGTAGAAATGTCCAGAAACGCTTTTAAAGCCATTTTTTACACTAGGCAACAATGAAAAAATAAATCAGCCAAGTGCGAGCATAGCTCATAAACGAAAGATTCCGGACCAGGTATCACGTTTTAGTTCCAGTAAGATAACATTCTGTTTTCTATTGGGACAACCTTTAAGTTTACTTTTAATACTTCCTGCTGCAACGAACTCAAGCTCTTCCTAATTTTCAAAAGTGTGCCTGATGTGCTTCAGAAGATATATATATATATATATATATATATATATATATATATATATATATATATATATATATATATATAATACGTCTTGTTAGGGGCGCCCTTTTTAATTTTTTGCCCATTTAAATTTTAAATGTGGACGGACAACTTTTAGTATTTTATAGCTAGAAAGCACAATCAGCTGCTTTCTACCAGTTGAAAAAATAAATTTTCAGTTTTAACTTTGAGAAACACTTAACAATTTTTTACTTGGTCCAAATATTTTAAAATAAGTTTACACGCATAAAATAAAAAACATGTCACCGTTCTTAATTAAAAACTAATTTTGTTGTAGCCCAGTGTAATTCATATATTTGGTTAATTTAGATCTTATCAACAAAATTTATTATAACAAAGATTAGAAACATAGAACATTAATAAAACCTTATTGCGCACTGAAATGTTTTATTAAAATTGTGTTCAGAGTTAAATTTTGATATTTAATTTTCGTACTCATAAAAAATAATCTTGTTTTGATATCTTAATTAAAAATGTGGCTGAGTATCACAACAATAATAAGTACAGTTTTTCTATAACAGCAAGGTTTTCGAATAATTAATTTTTGTTGTTGCTTCTCCTTAATGGCTGCTGTTAAGTATGCGGCCAAGAACAGTGAACATCATTTGATCCATCAAATGACTATCACTTATAATACAAACATCCATCACTACGTAGAATAAAGTTTCTTTAACATTCTTAATGAAATGATAATGAAAGAATGATGTAAAGATTTGTGTACGTGTGATGTCTGTAGCAAAAAGCGCTGCCATTGACTTTTTTTTACAAAAAATGTAGTGAACATTTTGCCTGATCATGGAGCAGATTTAAATACAAATCTCTTTATAAGCTGCATTCTGAACTTTGCCAATCAAGTTTGCTTAAAAACATATTGAAACTTAGACTTAATTAACAAAAAAAATCATTTAAATTTAATACGAAAAGCCGTTTATAGGCCGGGGCACGTAGAATCCGTCATACGTTGTACTTTGACAAATTCAACTAAAGTCAAAGTAGCGAAGGATAAGGTTGCTGACAGATGTTAAATCAAAGTTTGCTCTCCTTTTTATTAACTATTAAATGAAATTTGTATTTTATTCACTTGTTAATTGAATAAAATTTGTTTTTTTTTTTTTTTTGCCACTAAAATTATTTTATTAAAATTATAGAATATAATTGAAACACATCAAGAGTTAAAAGAAAACAAAAAAAAAGAAGCAATTAATAGCTATCAAAGTATTCAACGTACGTCAAAAGTTAAAAGTTAACCAACTTTCGTACTTTGCGTTGACGGACACATATTGATTGTGACAACGCTTATTACAAAACATGTATTTTAACTCACATGTCAGTTGAATTCGTCAAAGTTTAACGTATTACGAATTCTATGTGCCCCGGCCTCTATACGGCTTTTCGTATTAAATTTAAATGAAGCTTTAAGTCTCCCTCACTCATTTCTTGCCGGGTAATGATGAAAATATCCATCATTGCGTATAATAAAGTTTCTATCACTTATTAAAAGAAAAAAGTGATGGAAACTTTTGTATGCATGTAATTTTGCATCTTCCTCTAACTAATGAATTCTTTCCATTGTAAAACACATATATATGTACTGCTCACTCTACCGCAGTTTACTATTAAGCGATGACAGAAGTTTTCATCACACTTGATGGACATACCTGTCACAGCTGACAAATAACACTTGATGGATATTTAATAATGAATGATAATTCCAACTTTTTTTAATAAACAAAATTTAATATCTGTGTGTTTCGTGTTGTTAACAAATTATTTTCCTGTGAAATATAATAAGAACAGTTTTACGTTTTTGTAAAAATATAAAAATAAAAACTAAAAAGCGTTGTTTTTTTTTAAATAAACGAGTAAAACAAATTAATATCTTCACATTGATTGCTAAATAAGTTGCAATTTTATAATTTTTTAGGCAAAGATGGGTAGGAATATGCATTGCGAACAGGCTACTTGGAAAAAATAAAAATTTAAGTAAAAGCGGCCATTCGTACAGTAAAATAGCACAAATACTCGGTATGTCCAAAACGATGGTATAAGATGCTATTTAAAGAATTCCCAAGTATGAAACAAACAAAAAAAAAAAAAAAACAAAAATAAAAATTCCATTTATTATATTAAAATAAATAAAAAATAATTTAAATATTTACGTTGACACATCAACTATTTGAAAAACACTCATCGGCGAGAAATTAAGAGCCCGCATTGCAAGAACATAATATAAAACAATGATTAGAGTTTGGCAAAAGTCATATCAATTGGCCTAAAGAAAAATAGCGTAACATTCTCTGGACCAATTAAACAGAAGTTAACTTGTTTTCTTCTGAAAGAGGATCCCATCTGAAATTTTTAAATATACAATGCCGCTCAAATGGCATTCTATCGATTTTTATGAATTATTTTCTTAAAGCTTTTCTAATAAAAGACTGAATTTAAATAATTTTCCCTTGCTTTTTAGTAAGTGAAGAAATTTTTTCAGAAATCGTAAAGATTGAAATCATTTTAATTTTAACGATCAAGTCGATTGATGGAAGTAATTTTTCCAATTTCTTGTTTATTCGAAAGTAAATAACAAAACTTACTAAATGAATGTGTGAAGTGGCCGATCTAACTGTTTGTAATTTTTTTACAAAGTAGTAAAGGATTTTCTATTCAGGCGATGAGCTTAGGTAACTTTGCTTTGAAACCATACATAAGCAAAACGTCTGGCAATATTTACGATAGATGTCTAAAAGAAGGCTAAGAAATTACGAAAGAATATTATTATTATTGGTTTTGACTTACTGTACACCGTGTTCGCCAGATTTAATTTGTTTACTAAATTTGATTTATTTATTTGATTAATTATTTATTTGATTCCATTAATTATTAAATTAAAGATGTAAACTGCCGAAAAACTTGTAGAATCAGAAGAACAAATTCACTCACAACTAATTTGTCATGTAATTATCATCAAATTGGAAATCGCAATTAGTTTTGAATTTAAATTTCAAATGTATTTATCTCTATTTAGGTAAATGAAAAGGTATATAGATTTTGACCATATTTTATCTATATTAAAAAGAATATTTGATTAATCGGTGCTTCACTATATCCGTAGCAAAGGTGCGGTAAATGCAGATATTTTTAAATGAAGCAAAAAGGCTATAAACACAAGAACGAGATATTCGGGCCCTAAATTCGGCCTAAATGCAACCAATTATTCTCTGCTAACTTTAAAAAAGAACTTGTATTAGTTAATTGATTTAAATTAATAATCTCAGTCCTGGTTGCTTTAAAGGCACTTGACTTCGCTTAAAAATTTAGAGAATAGGGCGAAAATTTATAATTGGGTTTTCCTTCTTGTAGAATAGTAAAATTATTTCATTTATATCCTTTTTGCAAACAAAACAACGCCTTAACCTTTAACAGTTTTGTCATTTATCTTTTTAGTTTCTTGCAAAAAAAAAACAATCATTTGTAGTGATTTAATTAATTGAAAATCTCTCTTTTTTCTATTAGACAACCATCTGTTCAACAAACAAAATTTCCTTTAGCGTTCTCTCTACAACCTGTGTTTTATTTTTGTAAATCATGAATTAAAATTGTCTTTTGTCAACTGCAATACCTTTGCTTTGCAACTTGCTGCAATTTCTATGAAAAAGTTTACCACCAAAACAAGAACTTATAATTTACTTATAGATGGCTGAACGAAAAATAAAACAATTTAATTTTGTGTAAAACTTTTCTAATTTTGTGTGTTGACAAATACTCAATTAAGCACATAACAAATTATACTTTTAGTTCAAAAACGCTGCAATAACAAAAATTGTATAACATATCTATTCGTTCCGATTAATGGTAAATATGACTTTCTATATACAAATAAACTGGCAATGCGATAGGAGAAGTCTATAGAAAGGCTGGATTAACTTTTACTGTCCTCTTCTAAATTAAGTAGAAAACGAACTTAAGCCTAATTTAAAAATAATAATTCATTTGTGAAAATATTTCCTTTAACAATACCAGAATTAAAGAGACAAACTGAACATTCTAAAGTTTATACAATAAAAAAAAAAACACTTCACTTATTTGATATAATTTACATGTAGATAAGATGGTTTCAGAAAACAGCTGTAACAACAAATACCTCAGAGTAAAGGGTGTACTGAAAGGGCTATAATATTTATATTTTTTTAACGTATATAAAAAGGTGGAATATGAATATGATCATCATAATTGATTTATGATGATCACCGGTTCAACCCCTGGCTGGGACTAAAATTAAAAAATAATTTTATTTTTTTATCACGAATTTTTTTTTAATAGAGTGGCAAACAGTCAAACTACATAAGTATTTTTCGTAAGTGGAACCACCAGCTGATGCAAGTTATTCAAATACTGGTAGCGAAAAATTTTCTCCTACAAAATAATTCTTTTGTAATTGAAGTTACTGCAACTATATTTGACTTTTATACTTAAATTAAAGAAACTGCATGTTACAATTTTAATTAAAACTGGATATATTTTTAATGTAATTTTTATGAAAACTTTCTCAACAACAACAAAAATTAATACGACCTACAGCATGCTGAATCAAGTCATTTTCACTGTTTATTATCTGCTATCGCTACAAGAATTTTTTTTCACTATTAAGTTGTTTTTTTTTAACTTCCTTTTAAAATTTTGCACGAAAATTTAACTTGTGCTCTGTTTCCTCTATAAAAAGATTGTGTTTTCATCTTTTTTACTCTAAAGGAAGAGAATAACTACTATATTTCGTTTAGTCTGCTTTTCCACGAAAATTCTGTCGAATTTCAGAAAACTAAAAGAAATATTAAACAATTTTGCATCTAAATGATATTTACTCTTCAGACTGAAGTTTTAAAGAAAACGAAATTATAACATAAAAATGAAAGCTAATTTAAGTGGATGGGTGTTAAATAGTAATTTGAATGCATTAATGCAAATTAGTGTTTAAAATTTTCAATGACTGTCGATTTTTTTTTAAATATTTCAACCAGTTACGTATTATGTGTAATTTTTACCGATCAAAATATGCCACTTTTGGTACCACTCCCTTTTTTACATACCAAGCTACGGGTCCCTATAGGGTATTTTCTGCCTATGAACTTCGCTTTATTTGCTTGAGTTCAAAATATTAAAATTTTGCTCTAAACATAGTCGTTGCTGTTTTTTATCTTTTTAACCAGATCTAAATAAGATTTTAAAATAAATTTATATTAAAAAAATTAAAAACATGTCACCGTTGCTTATTATGAAGTAGTTTTGTTGTAGCAGAGTATTATTTATTTCTTGAGAAAAGATAAAGACGTGTTCATAACTTATATCTTATCAACAATGTTTACAATAACTAAGATCAAAAACAATAATTATGATTTAAGCACATTAACAAAACTTTAATGCGCACTAAAATGTGTTTACAGTTAAATTTTAACAAATGTTGTGATCATGAAATGTATCATAAAAGTATTTTGTTTTAATATTTTGATTTGAAGCAAAATCAATAGTTACATTTAGTCGAGAAGTATTACAACAATGATAAGTAGAGTTTCTATAAAACAGAAAAAGATGTTGCTCCCCTTTGCTGGCTGTTCTTGAGTGAAGAAAATGATCTCAAGTCTTACTTAGGTACCACTCGGCTGCGTCAATATTAATGTCATAATCTGCTAAGGATATTCGTATAATTTGTACTCATTTTACTTAAAACAAGAAATATTATTTCAGCAATAGCCTTGCCCACCTTGGGATTGAACAGTTTTATCTAGAACAAGTCTCATTACATTTTTTATCCGTTATCGTTATATATATAGCAGTTCAAAAGTTTGCCCACATACATCAAATTACATTAACTATTGGGACACCCTTTAATTAATAATTTTTAATCATTATACCTGTTATTATTGCGGTCATAGTGATCGACATCCTTTATAATTTTCAAGCGTTTGTTTATAACGGTTCATGAGCAAATAAGTCAATTTACGTCACCTTTGGGAACGCCCTTAGTAATACTCATTTTTTTTTATTTTAAAGAAGTGCGCTTTACGATTCATAAAACTCTTTAAAAACATGAAAGTTTTATGAGTACACCCTTTAATTTTTAACATTATAAACTGTTTTTCAAACGGCACCAATAAGTAAGTATAATCTATTAAATTGCAAAAAGAATTAAATCGGTTCAGGAATGACTGAGTTCTGCAAATACAAATATAAAAACAACGTTCAGTCGTATTGATAACCTTCTTCTTTTTTTTTTAAGCCGGTCTTTATTATAATTAACAAACTTGATTGAAGTTTGTTTCTCTTGCAAGTAGTTTTTGAACATCAAATGGACTTGAATTATTTATTAAAGAAAACCCATTATAATTATTAAAACAACAAATTTTTTATAGCAGCTTCAATCGAAAGAAAAAAACTTTATTTAAAGATGGTTTAATCCACTTAATGTTATTCGTAATATTGCCGTACCCAGTTTTCGAATAGTTTAGTAAATTTACTCTTGACAGCTATAAGCTCCTTCATGTTTATGTTACTACTTGGTTGTGTACCTAATTTAACTGAATCCACTAAACAAATTGATAAAAGATTTTAAATTGTTTTTTGTTTAATATTAGAGCAGAACTTACTTGGTATTATTGTTGTCTTGTTAACGTCTTGTATGCCCAGTGGTAGCCGAGAATCGAACGCACCATATGTTAAGTAAACATTTTCAACTTGTGGATTAAGTCCTCCAAATAATTGATTTGTTTTATTTATTTGACGTTCCATATATTCTAGTGTAAACTTATCACCAAAAAGGTCTTTACAGAATTTAATAAAGAAACTAAGGGGCACCTTTGAACCAAATGGTTGTTGTGTAGAACTAGTGGTTGAAAACCAACCAAGTTCGTTGCAGGACTGATACAGCCACGGGTATGCTAGAAAGAAGTTTTGTAATCTATATATATAATATAATTTTTTATATATGTATATTTTTGTTTGTAAGTCAAACAGTCTGTGTTTGCATCATGTAAAAAGTACTGAATGGATTTTTCCCTCAAAATTTTAGTTCAAATATTGAATAATGTTTTTAATTTCGTAGAGAAACTAGAGATACTAATATAAAAGCAGTTTTACCGGTATAATTGTACCAAAACAATTATCAGCACATTTTATTCTTCCAAATGGAAAATTTTTAACACTGTCTACAGAACTCTAGAAAAAAAAT
The DNA here is from genome assembly GCA_937654795.1 of Cistogaster globosa. Classification (NCBI taxonomy): domain Eukaryota; kingdom Metazoa; phylum Arthropoda; class Insecta; order Diptera; family Tachinidae; genus Cistogaster; species Cistogaster globosa. The sequence goes on along the minus strand of OW569403.1, from coordinate 16,481,484 downwards.
TTTTATTAATTTGAATTTTAAGAACATTAGAAATCGCTCGTAGACGAAGTCGTGGGCACTGCTAATATTTTTAAAAAATGTTTGTGCTTTCGGGTATTTTTTTTAACATCATGAATAAGTAGTTTCAGTTACAAAACTCTTAACATTTGTAAGGTCTTTTGGATTTCCTATTTAATTATTTGGTTGTATTAAAAGTTCTTTCTGAAGCCGTTAAAAGCCAATAAAATTAAATAATTTATTTTTAAATAAATTAATAAAAAGTTAAAGCATACTTTTCTTAAACATATTTTAAACTTAGCGAATCTTTTTGAAGAGACTGCTTTTATGCTTCAGAAGACTAAACATGTATGTAATGTTGCTTGTTTTTAGGTTTTTGTAGCCAAAGTTTTCAAAAAGCTTTCTAACAAAGTTTTAATAATGTTTGGTTTTGTGTAAAGAATATTAATGAAGAATATTTTACTTAATTGTTTAAAAAGTTGAAAGGTTGTTTAATATTTTATATTACCATTGGAACTACTAAATGTCATGTCCTTAGCTTTCGCCAATTTGTTTTTGTAGCTGATGTTTTTGCAAAGTTTTTTGTTAAAAGGATACGCCAAAAAATTGCTAAAAGTTTTAAAGTCATTATAGATAACTTCTTCACAGAAACCTTTTATTGAGTCTCTGAAAGTTGAACGAAATGGATTTGAAAATAGTTTTTTTTTTTAATTCAAATATCCTTACATAGACTTCGACATCCTGTAAATTGCATGGATTAAGTTATCAAATAAAACCGCAACGTCCAATTCATTACTTGCATCAAATGTGTCACAAATATTTAAAACAGTTTTTAGTTCAGCAGATCTGTTTTCCGCCAACAGTTGCTCCAATATGTTTATACCGTTAGCTATACGATTGTAACAAGAATCGCCACCGAATACCCGAATCTTGTTACCTACCGCTTCTGCGTATTCTATATGGATATTTTTAAGTTATTACTAAAATTTTGAGACGGCAGTTAAAACGAATACTAACCCTTGAAATCCAATTTAGCAAGTAGTGGAGCACCTGAGGCCCAAACACCATCTGCCAGATCAGGATATAATTTCTTGAACCATACGGCCAGAGAACCGGCATAAAACTCACCACCCATAATAACTTTCGCATCATTCAGGTTAAGAGACGAGGACTTTATAGTGCGAACAAAATGGGCCAAATCAGCCAAAGCTTGTTGAACATTTAAATATTTTAGACTTTCAGTAGTGAAGTTCTCTACTGGTCTGCTTTTGCCGAAAAAACGATGCTCAGTTTGAAATAAGTAAGCATAATGTTCTCTAGCTGTGTCAAAGAAAAGACCGTCTTCTATAAAAGATTGTGAAGTAAACCTATCACCACTTATATAAATAAACAAAGGGCCACCTTGAATATAAAAGACATCGCTAGCAAAATATCCCTAAAAATATAATTTTTCATTTGAAGGAAAGCAACAAAGGGCTTTTATCACTTACCATTTTCCAGGTTCTTGTGTCACTCTTATTAAAATGATCTAGTTTCTGTTCGATCCATTCATTTCTTTCCCTTGCGAAAGTGGTGGCAGCCAGAGCAACTGTACATATTAAAAACAGTTTAACAATTTTAACCATCTTTACTACAAATCTTTATAAGACTAAACGTAAAAACGTCCAGAAACGCTTTTAAATCCATTTTTTACACTAGGCAACAATGAAAAAAATAACTCAGTCAAGTGCACAGGTATCACGTTTTAATTTCGGTAAGAGAATTATAGTTAACATTTTGTTTTCTATTAGGACACCCTTTAAGTTTACTTATAATACTTCCTGCTGTAGCGAACATAAGATCTTCCTAATTTTCAAAAGTCTGTCTAAAGAAAAGTATATATAATACCTCTTGCTAGGGGAACTCTTTGTAAATTTTTGCCCATTTAAATTTAAAAGGTGAACGGACAACTTTTAGTATTTTATAGCTGAAAAGCACAATGAGCTGCTTTCTACCAGTTGAAAAAAAAAAATTGCGTGACTAAAATTCCTTTCGAGAGTGATATATTTTGCTTGATTTCTTTGAAGTTAAAAGTTTTCTTTTTTAACCTTAAGAAACACCAAACAATTTTTAACCAGGTACGAATATAATTTAAAAAAAAAATTTTACACATTAAATAAAAAAAAATGTTACCGTTCTCTATTAAAAACTAATTTTGTTGTAGCCCAGTGTAATTCATATATTTGGTTAATTTAGATCTCATCAACAGAGTTTATGATTACAAAGATTAGAAACATAGAACATTTATAAAACCTTATTGCGCACTGAAATGTTTTATTAAAAATGTGTTCAGAGTTAAATTTTGATATTTAAATTTTGTACTCATAAAAATTTATCTTGTTTTGATATCTAAATTAAAAATGTGACAAAGTATCACAACAATAATACGTACAGTTTTTAAAGAACAGCAACGTTTTCGAATAATTAATTTATGTTGTTGCTCCTCTATTGTGGCTGCTATTAATTATGCGGCCCTATAAGAACAGCGCCCATTATTTGATCCATCAAATGACAACCACTTATGACGAAACTATCCATCACTACGTGGAACAAAGTTTGTATCACATTCTAAATGGGAGAATGAACAAAAAAAAAAAAAAAAATGATGTAAAAATTTGTGTACGTGTGATGTCTGTAGCAAACAGAGTTGCCAGTGAGTTTTTTTTAACAAAAATATATAATAAAATTTTTTCCTAATTATGGTACCGATTTAGTTACAAAAGTTTTTATAAGCTGCGTTCTATAAAAACAAATTGAAACTTAAAATTACGTAAAAAAACAAACAAAAACTCATTTAAATTTAATACGAAAAGCCGTACAACGGTAACGCGGTTTCAGTATAAAATTATTACAAATGTGTTAGTAGATAATTGTGTATGTATAAGTTTACCTCACTCACTTCTTGCTAGGTGATGATGGAAATATCCATTATGCGTATAGCAAGGTTCCTATAACTTTCTTAGTCGAAAAAGCTTTCATCACACTAGATGGACATACCTGTTACAGTTGACAGATCCACCCAATTGATAGACATACCCCCAACTGACAAGTCAAACTTTTTTGAATGTGTATGCCATTTTATAAAAACTAATAACGATAGTTGTATTCCTCGTCTTTGGGGTTTACAAATTCCTGTAAAATGAAAGAATTTTAGTTGTTTTTAAACGATATTTAAAAACTATTTGAAAAACACTCATCGGTGAGAAACTAAGAACCCGCAGTGCAAGAAAAATATATAAAACAAAGATTAGAGTTTGGTAAAAATCTTATCAATTGGCCTAAAGAAAAATGAAACAGAATTAACTTGTTTTCTTCTATAAGAGGTTCTCTTTTGAAATTTTTAAATATACAAGGCCGCTCAAATGGCATTCTATCGATTTTTATGAATTATTTTCTTAAAGCTTTTGCAATAAAAGGCTGAATTTAACTAATTTTCCCTTATTTTTCATTAAGTGAAGAAATTTTCATAGAAATCGTAAAAATTAAAATCAATTTGATTGATGGAAGTGATTTTTCCAATTTCGTGTTCATTCGAAAGTAAATAACAAAACTTACAAAATGAAGATTTGAAGTGGGCGATCTAACTGTTTGCATTTTTTTTTAACAAAATAGTAAAAAAAAATTTCTATTAAGATGCTCTGCCCAGTTAACTTTGCTTTAAAATCATACATAAGAAAAACGTCTGGCAATATTTACGATAGATGCCTAAAAGAAGGCTAAGAAATTACGGAAGAATATTAATATTATTAGTTTTGACTTATTGCACACCGTGTTCGCCAGATTCAATTTGTTTACTAAATTTGATTTATTTATTTGATTAATTATTAATTTGATTTCATTAATTATTAAATTAAAGATGTAAACTGCCGAAAAACTTGTAGAATTAGAAGAACAAATTCACTCACAACTCATTTTTCATGTAATTATCATAAAATTGGAAATTGCAATAAGTTTTGAATTTAAATTTCAAATGTATTTATCTCTATTTAGGTAAATGAAAAGGGATATAGATTTTGGTCATATTTTATCTATATTAAAAAGAATATTTGATTAATCGCTGCTTCACTATATCCGTAGCAAAGGTGCGGTAAATGCAGATATTTTTAAATGAAGCAAAAAGGCTACAAACACAAGAACGAGATATTCGGGCCCTAAATTCGGCCTAAATGCAACCAACTATTCTCTGCTAACTTTAAAAAATAACTTGTATTAGTTAATTGATTTTAATTAATAATCTCAGTCTTGCTTTAAAATCATTTGACTTCGCTTAAAAATTAAGAAAATAGGGCGAAAATATAAAATAAGGTTATCCTTCTTGTAGAATAGTAAGGTTATTTCATTTATTTTCTTTTTGCAAACAAAACAACGCCTTAAACTTTAACAGTTTGTTCATTTATCTTCTTATTTCCTTGAAGAAAAAAAAACAATCATTTGTAGTGATTTAATTAATTGAAAATCTCTCTTCTTTCTATTAGACAACCATCTTTTGAACGAACAAAATTTCCTTAAACGTTCTCTTTACAACCTGTGTTTTATTTTTGTAAATAATGAATTAAAATTGTCTTTTGTCAACTGCAATACCTTTGCATTGCAACTTGCTGCAATTTCTTTGAAAAAGTTTGCCACGAAAACAAGAACTTATAATTTTACTTAAAGATGGGTGGGTGGATGAAAGTTAAAACAATTTGATTGTAACTTTGTGTGTTTACAAATACTCAATTAAATCATTTAATAAATTTAAACTGGAACGTTAAAAAACACTGAATTTGGTGCACAGAACAGATTATAATTTTAATTAAAAACGCTGCAATAACCAAAATTCTATAGCATATTTACTTGTTCCTATTACTGGTAAATATGACTTTTTATACACAAATTAAAAAGTAATGTTATATGAGAAGACCGTAGCGATGCTGGTTTAACTTTTACTGTCCTCTTTTAAATTAAGTAGAAAACGAACTTAAGCCTTAGTTAAAAATAATAATTCATTTTTTGAAAATATTCCTCCCTTTAACAAAACGAAATTAAAGAGACAAACTGAACATTCTAAAGATTATACAATCCAAAAAAATATGCTTTACTTATTTGATACACTTAACATGTAGATAAACCGGTTTCCGAAAAAGGCTATAACAACAAATACCCCAGACTAAAAAGTGTACTGAAAGGGTTATAATATTTTTATTATAATATTTTTATTTATTAGGTAGACTTGTTAAATTTGCATAGTTTGTTTTAAATTATGTGCACTATAGAACAACATTTTTTTTAAATAAAGTGTTCTCCAATAATAATGCGATTTTCAGGTGGTCTTCTTTTTTTTCCTGCAATAACCAGACACTATGATAAATAGTTTTAAGCACTTTTTAAAAAAATACGAAAAAAAAAACAAAAGAATAAATACAAAACTATTATATAAAGGGTGTTCTTCCAGAGAAGTGATATTAAATTTTATTACTTTAGTATTTAAGACATAGTTAGCAGATGAAGCGAATTAACACAGAGTGTGTATGAATGTATCCGCTATAAAAAACTAAAGGGTATTTTCACAGAGCCCGTTATTTTAGATAATATGTCCTCATCTTATAAAACATTATAGACATACGCTTGAAATTGCATAGAGTATGTACTGCTATAAGGACAGAAATAAAACTAAGTAAAGGGTGTCCCGATAATACACATGTAGGGCCTCATTTTTTTCTCAAGCGGAATAGGCTGCTAATATACATTTACGCAGAAATGTCTTTGATATTCGAAGGGCACTGTTTAAAATTAACCCATAGTGTGTTTTACAAAATCCACTAGATCAAGTATAAAACTGAAAATTTAAAACTAAAGTGTTACCTGTGCATAGAACGTCAGTCTTTCTGTATAATTCGACCTGGCACCTGAAGAATTTATTTAATATTTAAACTATACAACTAAACTTTATAGTGAATAAAAAATTCTGCCAAATTCCAGAAAAACAGATTTTTACTTTAAAAAGTATTGAACACTAAAATATGATATCTAATGCTCATGTTCTCATGAGCCTTAAAGAGCTTTATTTAAAATAATAGATAATAATGTTAAACTCTTTCAAAAATTGATATATAATAAAGAAAATCATGGCATTCAATAAAAAACTTTCTAAATCTTATTAAATTAAGCTTGGCTGGATTGAAGCAATTGTAATGCATGAAAAAAGTAGCAATATTTATTTTGGAATAAAAATGCTAAAAGTAAATATCGTGCATAATTTGTTGTCAGAATGAAAGTTAAAAAACACTTTATCGTCCTCAGAAAATCTGGCCAAATATTATGGAAACCTAGAAATAAATTTTTCAAATTTTTATTAGTCCCAAAACTCTGTCAGTAGTAGCTATTTTTAGCAGACCAATCAAACAGATTAATAAATTCCATTAACGTAATATAAACTCTAAAGCATTCACCATTTATTACACTAAAAGTTAAAGTACAAATTGACTAAATTTACCTTAATTTTTATCGAACTATTCTTCTGATATTCAATCATTGAAATTTAAATATGCACTAATCTTTTCCAAGCCAATAATTCTCTTAGCAATCTATTTACATTGGATGGGAGCACAATTTTATCTCTTAAATAATAGTATTTAATAGTATTTTAAATAACTTAACAATATTCCCTTGTAAGGAATATAATTAATTTTAATATTTTTCCTACCCAATATAAATTCAACTACTTCAAAATTTAGCAAATAAAATAAAAAAAAACACAAAATTTATCCTACCACAAACTTAAAAATTCTTACCTTAAAAACTTTTTCGAACGAAGAAATCTTTAAGAAACGTTTTTGTCAAAGAGGTTTTAGAATGACTAATAGTTTAAGTTATAAAAAACTATTGACATGTATTTTTTTGCAGATTTCAAAGTAAAAGTATGCAAGTGATAGCATTTTTACAACAAAGAACTTTGTTAAAATGAAGATTATATATTTATTTAAGGTTGTTTATTTTATGGTTGAATAGTCACGTGCTCCATAGCTCTATACAACATATGAAAAATAAACCTCTGTGCAAAAACCAATCAACTTAACACAATTTAGACTCCACAACCATTAAATTCAAATTAAGTTAAAATAACTTGCAGTAAAAAAAGAAACGAGAAAACGAAAAAAGATAATAACTTCAGCCAATTATGGGTGATGATTTTTTTTAGTCTTGTAACTTTCTTAAATTTATGTTGTTTTTAATTTAAATTGTAGAAAGATAAAATTTCAGTAAATATCAAATTTGTCAACAAGAACTTTGTTTTGTAAAACAAAGTAAAAGAAGAAATTTTAAGAAGATTATTCAACATTTTATTGTTTTATGAAAAGTTTAGTAATTATGAATAAAAAATGATATCTGGATTATGTCCACCACGACCAGGCTTCAACAAAATACGGCCTAATCAATTCTCCAGACCACACAGCGAACCAAACTGTGACACATTAGGCCGGCAAAGGCTTCACAATAATCGCTTTAGGTTATTCTTGGAAGTCCAACTGCGGCGATTTTGCTTGTCGACATACCCTGACATGTGAAAAATGGGCTTCATCTTATTTACTTTCATAGTGGATTTTAATTATTTCAATACAATTTTCCAGCGAAATTAAATTCACACACACAGATGGTGTGATCACCATCTCCTATCCAATAATAAAAGACTAAAATATTAAATATTATTCAATAAACATGACAGATATCAGGCAATCTACCTGCATACCATTTTTAAATAGACACCATCCTAACCGACAAAACTACCTTAACCCACCACTATCTATGCAACAAACACCTTACACTATCTAACCAGTACTAATCAAAACGCGGCTTAAAAATGATGTCTTTACATCGAAAGCGCTCCCCAATCGTACCAAATAAACAGTTAGTGACTACGTAAAATATATATTGGCATTGAAAAACAATGTTCTTGTTGAAGAACTCTCTTTAAGAAATTAAATTTCTCCCTGCACTCGGAATGTGGCGCTGGATCTTCGTTTTTCACCAGCCAGTCCTAGAATTCGTAGATTAATTTTAACACGGTGTGTTTCACTGATAATAGTTACTTTTAACCGATTTCAAAAAATAGGTACTTATCAATTAGTCTGATTATTGCTTTTTTATGTTTATGCCTGAAGAACTCAGTCAATTCTGAATCGATTTTGAAATTTATTTCTTTACTTAAAAGGTTATACTAACAGATTGCTCCCGTCTTAAAAAGATTTTATAATATTAATAAATTAAAAGGTACCCGCATACAACACACATGTTTTTTAAGCTGTGTGATGAACAGTAGAAGCGCTACTTTTAAATCTAAAAAAGCTGCGAGAGAAAGAAATCTAAAAATTGTCACCTATAGCTGACGCAGATTAATCTATATGGGCCTATCTTTTAAGCTGTTACAGACAAACGCCTGAAAATTGGAATAAATATCGATAACGTTGACCGTTAAATTAACAAAACATAAATATTAAAAATTATATATTAAAAAGTGAGCCAATTGTTCGTTTAATTTTATATATATGGCTATTATATTTAATAATTGTAGTCAGACGGTTGAAATTTAAAATAAACCTAAATGAATTGTCAAATCCTCGTAACAAATATCATGTTTAGATTTTAAATAAAAGGGCGTCCCAATAGTTGATAAATATTGATGCATTTGGCCAGGCTTTTTAACCGCTACAAAACTAAAATTTGGGTTTTAAAGGCGCCTCCAAGGTTGTTTTTTCTCTTTTCTGTTATTTGCAAAAATTTTTAACAAATATAATTATTTATTTATTTATTATAATTTAATTACCTAATACAATAATTGTAACTAAAAGACTTAAAGTTAAAGTAATAGCACAAAAAATATTCATTATCAGATGGTAAACAAAAAATGAATAAAAAGAAAATCATAGGCAGATTTTATTACCGCATATAAAATCAGATTAAAAACATGATTGTCGTATATTTACAAACTATTTTTTTTTTTTTGGCAATTTGTGGTTGCGATATACTAAAAATAGTTGTTTTCAATAATAAATTAATTACGATAAACTTGTAATCGGTTAAAGGTTATTTAGAAAAAAATTGCAACTTAATTGATAAAAACTGAGTAATATCTGCGACAAGTCCAACTAAGTTTATATAGCTATACCAATACAATATAGTAATTATAACCATAATATATCATTACTAAACAAACTTTGTTAAGTTTGTTTTTATGTGTTCAAATAAAACTTAAAATTCCCAAAATATTCTTCGTTTGAAAATAATGTTCAGTGGTTTGCAGGGATCACTTGAAAATCTTTTATTTAAAAATATAAATTTCTTCTAAAAAATAAATAATTAAAAATTGAAAATCAAAAATTAAAAATTAAAAATATAAAAAAGATCATGCGCAAATGAAAACTTTAAATAAATAAAACGATAAATAAGTAAAACAAACAAAAATACACTAGAGCCCCGATTTGCGTCGTTAGTGGGATCCAAAGAAACGCGACGCAAAAAATTTAATCGTTTTTATTGACGCAAATCGAAAACAAAACGATGAAAATCAAAATAAAAAGGATGTATATCGGGGTAAAAACGACGCAACTTGAAATTGCAACGACGCAAATCGAAATTTTCTAGTTTTTAAAAAGCGACGCAAGTCGAAACGACACAAATCGGGACGACGCAAGTCGGGGTTCTAGTATATCAAATTTCTAAACAAAACCTCAGGTACCATTGAAAATAATAAATTTTGCATTAAAAAGAAATATGAACATAATTGATCTGTTAGTAATTAAGTTGTTAATCCTAAAATATCAAGGGGATATTGATCTTCCTCGCTAATTGCTGAGTTAGTTAATCTCTCAAAAGGGTTATTGCTTTTTTAATTTTATTTATTTTTAACTATTAAATTAATTAAAAATTGAACAGCATTTCATGTGATTCAAGGAAAAGGAGCTATGTGATGATTAAAAAAGAGAACAACGGTTTTGGGTTGTGGTGTGTGGGCTTCGTCTATCAAATTAATAATGATTGAATGTAAATATTACCCGTATTCTTATTTATCAAATTATTTGCTTGAATAAATAATATTTACAACGCATACAACCTGAGGTAGATAGATGTGAAGAATGCTGATAGCGTAAAATTTTGCTAGTGTTATTTATGTTACGAAACTAAGATTTTGCAACTTCTGTTGTTGTTGTCTGTATGTGTATGGTAAAAAAAGAAGTGAATATGTGTACAGAATAATACTACAATTAGCTATTACAAGTTGAATAACCTCAATGGCTGCGTTTATAGTGGTACGTACTGTAAAACAAAAGAACTTGAGTTCAAGCTCACCTTCAAAAATGCGTACTAAGGCAGATTATTAGTATAACACAATTTAAAATTAAGAAACAGCAGTACAAACCTCCCGGAAAGGAAAAGACAGTTACTGTGTGAAGCCGTGGCAGATAAATTAGTGAAGACGTCAACTTAATGTAAAAATAGCAGAAAGCAGCGGAAAAAGATAACATCATAAAAACAGCATACGCCAGACGTGTGTTGTGGCTATTGATGTAAGGCTTACTGGAGTAATATGGTAGTATAGGTGCTTACAGCGCGTGCTTCAAGAGACCGCAGGATCAAAAAGTGTAGCCAGAAGCATAGAGGAGTTAAGAAAATAGAACATTTATAATGAACCAGAGTGATATTTACATAAAGAAACCGTTCGCTTGCCTAAAAGGGAAAAACGTAACAAGATTTATATACGAATTAAATACGAATTAAATTTCTGAAGTTAATGAAATTTTAAACTGCCAAAAATGTTCTTTGTAATTATTTTGTTGGGGAATAAAGCGTCACATTCAATCATGAGTATTAAATTACTGGCTCAAATAAATTGATTTGTTCATAGCAGATATAATATTTACCGATTAAACATTATATATAAATATATATTCTGCAAATATGAACTTAAGCCTCTTTAACTTTTTTAACTTGATTAATCTTTTTAAATAAGTGTTCTTATTTGAAGAATTCCCAGTTATTGATTTCGCTCCATTTTATTACAGAAAAGATAGGATGTCCTTTAGAAGAAAAATAAGACAATGAATTAACTTCGTTACATTATTTTGCTAAAAAGTTTTTTTAAATACATACAGCCTAATGTATACTCACAAAATACTAGCAATAAATTTTATAGGAAAATAAAATAAATTACAAAAGTTACAAAAAATATTACAAAAATTAAAAGTTGAAACTCTTAACTTTTATTTCCACTTTAAAGTTACAATAATTATTATTTTTTTATTTAGAAAAAAATAAATAGAAAATGTTGAAACATGTTCATTGCAAAGCATTAACCAATGCAACATGCAAACGCAAGTTCATAAATGAAGAGTGGGTGTAAGTGGAAGTGTGATTGTGATTGTGAATGCTTGTGTGTGTGCGCATGATGTTCTACTAACTTTTTCTTCAAAGAAACCAAACAAGTAAATAACGAACAAAACAAAAAAATGTAACAGAACCTTATGGAGAGAATTTCTAAAAAAGCAAAAGGGTTTGGTTTTGCATGAATAAATAAGATTCAATGAATAACTGCGTTATAAATGCTTAAATACAGGGTAACGAACCAAGAAAACCTTAATTATTCCAAACAATTTTTACTTCTGCAAAAGCATTCCAATAAATTACCCTGTATACGGAAAGAAATTTTAGGTTTCTTTAGTTTTTTTTTTCTTTTTAGATTATGGTTACAAAGCAAAAAAATATTTTTTCAGTCTAATTTTAAACTTTCAAATTCGTACTAATTATCCCGACCGTATTAATTAAATCACCGATATTGACTATTGAAGGTGAAAGCACGTTTTGATTTTTGTCTTTACTTTATTGTTTGGACAAAAATCTTTAGTTTATTTAAAATATAAGTGAGAAGTTTCCTGAAGAGCTAAGTAAGCGGTAGCGAAATGGCCATCGAAACGTGAATTCCAAGAAATGTACCTCTCTATTTTTACCAGTGGAGTCACATAAAGTCCTGGCTTAATCTGATAAGCCACCAACTTTGCCGTTTTTTAATTTTATCATTTAGCACAATATTTTCGCTGGTTAGTTTTCTTACAGTTTAGAAAAAGTTAAACCAGTGTCAGATAATAAAAATAACAAAATTAAGTGGTAGGAAAAATTCTATAAACAAACGGCAAAGGAAACTGGTGATCACATTTAAAAAAAGACAAAGTCATCCTTACAGACTTTGCCGAAAAATAATCTGACATTAAAGAAGCTTAAAATGAAAAAAAAAAAAAATTAATTCTGGGTAAATAAGAAAATAAGAGGCTACCGAAATGATCCATTTCTTTAAAGCTTATAAGTTTTTAAAACTTTTTATTACTTTAACTGATCTCTACATGACTGAACCTTAGTTGAGAAAAAGCTTTAACGCCTGTGCTTAAAGTTCTGCTTAGAATTCCAAAAAATTATTATTTTCTTAAGACATAAAATTTCAAATTAAATAATATTATTTTGTAGTTTGTTATCGTAGTCAAATTATTTTATGAAACAATTGTTGAAATCTCTTATATTGTTTTTGAAAAAATAAATGATAAAATTACCAGAAATAACAGATTAGTTTCACCATAATCGCAATATTTATTAAGAATTTTTTTTATTGAAGCGATAATTTGTATGAGTAATTGGACACATTTGTTTTAACAACATATAATAATCACACAACTGTTGCCAGTTTAAGCGTTCTAGTTTTTTTTGTTGTTGCTTCATTTATTTGCTCAAGAATCTACGCAATTGTTCTTATTTTGTTTTGTTTCAATATTATGAATGAATTCTTTGTTGCTTTTGTTTGTTTTGTTTTGTTTTGCATTTTTTTATTTTATATATTTTTTTATAATGCAGATATTACCAGCATAGAAAAAACAGAATATAAATTATTATCCAGATTTCTGTTTTTTTTTTCTTCTTCTGCTCATTTCGTACGTGTTTAGAATAATAGTTTTCAAATTGTGTTTTATAAATTTATTTTTCTCCCACTTTTAAATGTGAATGTTTGTTTATTTTTGCTGATGTAGTTGGTGTCATATTTTTCTGAAAAAAAAGAAAACAATTCAACCGAATAGCAAAATAAAAACAATAAAAATACATAAAAAAACCAAAACTTGGTGAAACAGCGAGTGGAACCAACAGCAGCTTAAGATACACAAATTGTTATACAAAATTGTCCTTCATCATTTTCTGTACATTTTTTTATGGTTCACTTCGTTGTTCTCATCAGCAACATCAACAAAAATAACAACATCATTAACAATTATAGTAACGACAAGAAGATTGTTTTACAAAACACTAAAAATTGTTAAAATGTTACAGTTCAAAAAAAAAAAAAAAAAAACTATAGCTAAAATTCCTAGAGAATTGGATTAGTGGAAAAGTCTTAAGGTGAATATTATATTATTAATATTACACTATTAAATGAAATTCAAAAATCAAAGAAAAAATAAAACAAATTTCTAAAAAAAAAAAATTCCACTTGGAACTAAAAAGTGGTTTCTGAAGAACCAATTAACACCACTGAAACAGCATTTGATAGGGAGGGAGTTCTCTGACATGCTTGATAATTTAAAAAAAATTAGAAACAGAATTACTAAATCTTATCAATTCAATTTTTAATATTGAATTTCAAGATGAAAAAAAAACACAAACGAATTTATAGTTCATTTGGATTATGGCACTTCTAGCCGTTCGGGTTTTTTTAACTAAGCACATTCGTTTGTGTTCGAATGACACAATGCATTAAAGAGGTAATACGTACTTTACTGTTTTATCTACAGTTATAAAATTAAGACCCTGCAGAAATCCTAATTGACTATTTTAATCTTAAAAAACTTAAATTGAAAATTTTCCGACAGCTAAACTTAGAGTAAAGTGTTACATAAGTAGGGAATAATTTATGAAATCCGGTTTAAAACAAAAAAGACAATTGCTTCTTTTATTTAAGCACGGAGCTTATTTTACGTTAAAGAACAAGCTTGTGAGCCTGATTATGCATCATCTACATGGAAGATTGCTGCCACCATGCATTTAAGCTACATATATCAGGATCGAACTAAAGCAGCGTTTCTGCGGCAATTTTGTTTACTATCAAAGCCGTTAAGCGACAATTGGAACTTATTTCTGAGCTTAATTGTGCGACAAAACATATATAAATATGTGACTGATTCTCAAAGTAAACCTAAATGATGTATGTCGAAGAGTGGGCGCAGTACGTTAGTTTAGTAAACAGATAACCTCTTTTTAAATTTCCACCACCGGGTTGATTGGAGCTGAGTTTATTATTTTGCTTTGTTTGGAGTCATAAATTTAACACTGCGTTAGAGAGTTAAACCCAGATACACGAAATATACGTTTGATAAAGCCGTAACCCAATAAAACATATAAAAATTATAATTTCGAATTATTCATACATAAATGGCGTACATGTGTTGAAAGCATTTATCTCTGGAACTGTAATAGCTTCACAAATGAAATGTTTGCAGCAATTATAATCCGCATGGCCCAAAAAAATGATGTAAAAACTAAAGGGTATTAGAAACATAATTTACATTACAATTCGCTACCATGACGCATTGAGAATGTTATTCTGACGTTTTCTGTCCCTTGTATTGAACCATAACAAGACAGACAATTCAAAGTTTCAACAAAAAGTATTAAAAATATAAAGCAAGAAATATAGGACACCCAGCATAAAGTTCGGAAACCTTTGAGTCCAAATAATTCTTCATATGCTCCTTGAATTTCATATTTTCAAATTCGTAAAATATATCTACTTTACATGTTTACCATTCAGATATTATTGCAGAGAAAACTTTTCTAATGTCTTTTGCAATTATTTCTCTTCCCCAACCAAACTAATTTCTCTGCAAATCGTTTTCAATTTTCATGTTTTTCTTTTTTACTTATTGTCCTTCTTACTCAACTCATCATTTTTATTCCGATTTTCTTCTTTTACTTTAATACTTAATCTGAAGTGGTGCTATTGTAGAAAGTTTTTTTTTAGTTGTCTTATAAAACAAGCAGCTTCTGTAAACAAGCAGGCCAAATATTAACAAGACTGAAAATAATAAGCAAACTCAAACATTTTATAAATCAGTTGTTATATCGGAGTTACTTTAGTGTTTAAGTATGTATGTTAAGTAAATGAAAATTATTTTCTTGTTTTTGTTTTTGCTTTTGAGACGTTGTTGTCTTGTTAAATATTAATAACATTAGGCTTGTTCATCTTTAACTTGTTGTTATCAGTTTTATAGTTTTTTTGTTTAGTTTTTTTACCAAAGTGGTTATTTTCTTTTTTGTTGCAGCAGTTGTGTTTTGTCTAGTGTTTTTTGAAATATCATTAGCATCTGCTGTCTTCTAGAATTCTGACAGTAAAATTCGAAATATTATAAAAAAGTTAAATTTCAAACCTTTTTTATACACATGCGCTTCCAACTTAAAATGAAATATTTTTTGATATTTTGCTCCACTATGGATGTCATTTTTGTAGTATATTTTTAGTAGCTTTTGTGTCAGCAGCTTGTACATAAGAAAGTATTTTTGTGGGTGTTTCTTGGTGCTTCCGCTACCAAATTGTTTTAGTTGTTTACAATTTATTTTCTTAATAACGTTTTTATCGTTATTTCCCTCTTTATACATTATTAAGGAGTTTTTGTCTTATTATTATTTTTTAAAATTGTAGATTTTTTTTTTTTTGCTAAGAAAAGTTTAATTGAAAAGTAAAAGAGAAAAACGGAAATATTACAGTTTAAGTAAATTTAGGAAAAATTTTTAAATATGAATGCAATTATTTAAAGCGAAACTTAAAGAACATAAAAAATCTAAATTATTTGTAAAATTTTTTCTTATATTCTAATAACTCAATTTTATTTATAAATATTTTATCGAAAATAAAACAAAAAAGTTGCGTGCCGTTATTATTATTAATGTGAACAATGTTCCAAAAGCTTGTTTGTTTAAGCCACTAAAACATCAATAAATAAAATAATGTTTAAATTAGAGGGTGTCCCCACAAACAGCAAGAACTTTTGTGGCCGGCATAGCGACAAGTTTTAAAAATTTAAAAAAAATTTAAAGGGTGTCCCCATAGACCATCTGAATTTGTCTTATAGCTTAATGATTTTTGAACATGGAGGCATTTAAAATTTTTAACAAGAAATAATATAAATATATTAATAATATAAATATATTAATAAATAAATATTAAATAATAGGTGTACCCAAAGATCAGCAGAAGATCATTGTCTTATATTTTAAACCCTGTCATAAGGGTATTTATTATTTTGTATAAAGTAAGTAAAAAGCCTCGAATTAAATTGGCGACACTTAAAATTTTCAGCAACATAAATATAAATAAAATTTATAGGCTGTTCCCAAAGACCACCTGAATTTAAGTATATTGTCTTATATTTTGAAGCATAACATGCAGACATTAAAAATTTTAAAAAAGTAATTAAAATATTAAGAAAAAGATTAAAAGGTGTCCCTACATAAAACTGAATTTGGCGACTTTTTGTTTGTTTTTTTTTTTAAACATAATATGCGACCTTTAAAATTTTTAACAACCAAAAACATAAATATAAATTAAGTGGTGTCCCCGTAGACCACTTGAATTCGATGCATATTGTCTTATAACTTAAGTCGCAACATACAGATATTCAAAATTTTTAACAAAATTAAAAAAAAAAATTAAATTAAAATTTTAAGGGTATTCTACTTAAGACGTAAATTTGTCGTTTCTTTTTTTTTTACCGTAATATGCAGACATTTTATATTCTCTATTAAAATTATTATTAACTTCTTGTTAAAAGTTTTTTCGCATTCATATTAGATCTTCCTTGCATTTTGGGTTACCCTTTAAAAGCATGTATACGTAAATATTTGTCAAACAACAGTGCTTTTATGATAAATGATTAAGCGACTCAACTTAAGTAAATAAACAACAGACGACACTGATATATTCATTTAAATAATTAGAAAATTCCCCTGAAAATGACTCTTAAAGTTGGTCGATATATTGGAGAATAAATAATTTAAAAAAATAATCTAAACAGCTTTTTGAAATTTATTAATTTTGAGGACCTTAAAAAAAGCCGAAACTCAATAAAAACAAATAAACGATTTACTTTAAAAGTTGTCCTTGTTTTTTTTTTTTGCTGTTCAATAATTGAACATTAGTTTACTAAAACAGATTCTATCACGTCGCATAATTGTGTTAAAAAATTTATCAAAAATATACTGTAAAGGTGTCCAGAGAAATTTTTTTAATTGAGCAATAATTTGTTTTTACTCGTTGCAGAAAACTACTTATTTTTTAAAAATGTCTTAAGAAATATTTATATTAAACAAATGACCGATTAAAAGTCCAAGAAAAGCAATATAAAAATAAAAAAGAAATATAACATGAATATGACACTTAAAAGTTCAAATACCTTTTAATTGTAGGCGTAGTTATATCACACAACAACAACTCTTCAGCTGTGTGTGTTAAATAGTCTTCTTTTTTTACTTTTTCTTTTTTTAAATCTAAACTTAAGGCAGAAGACTTAGTAGAAATAAATAGAAATAAATGCAACTAAAAAAAGTGAAGAAAATAAAAATAGAAGACAACATAAAATTAAAATGTTAAGAAAAGATCCGTTGTAGGCTTGATTATGTTTACACAACAAATACGGCAACAGTTAAACAGACATTAAGACTGCTTAGTCGATTGAACAAAAACACAACATTTAGTTACCATCTTGGTTTTTTTTTTCTTTTTTTTTTTTTTTTGTAGTCAACCTTTTCCTACCAACATTTTTTCAAGAAGAAACTAGAAATAATAATAAACGTAGAAAGGAAAAAACAAACAAAAAAATTTTTCAAAATCATCATATTTGTTTTACACAGAATGTGTCAGTTTTTAAAATGGATTTTTCTTTGCCACGAAAATTGTAGCACAAAACGTGTTAGAAGAGAGTGAAAATTGGTCTGTTTAACGGAAGAATAGAAAGAAAAAAAATACTAAGCAGAATAAAGGATAGAAAAATAAGTAAAATTTATTCAAGCACAATTTGAAAATCTTTTAAGTAGCACAACTAAGACATGAAATGACTGGCAGACATTCTGTCAGATATACAGACAGTTAAATAGACAGACCCTTATTCGAGGAGTAAGACAGACTCTAGCAGTAGATTGGCAATTGTTTTAAAATAAGACCTAACTAAATTTTCAATCAAAAGTAGAGCAAGGAAAATGTTTATTTATTACTAACCCTTAAGGTGTAAATTTTTTTGTGAAAAAAAAAAAACAAAAAAAATTAAATTAAATAAAAGAATATAACATGAAATAAAACACCAATAATGCGTGAGGTGGAAAACCGTCTCAGTGTTATGCTAGTGTTTACATATATAAGTACAACAACAAAACTACAGTCTCAATCATTCTGACATTTTCACCATTTACTTATTGCTCTTTTGTTTATAATTACAATTCAATATATTTGTTGTAATATTTACCGTTATCTAAAAATAAGCAAAACAAGTTTAATAAGTCATTGGGATAGTTTTTTGAGTTTAATTACTTGAGGAAGCTACACGTGTTTTTTCGTAAAAAAAAAATTTTTAATTGTAGGAATTTATTTTTCTTCGCTGAATATTATAATTAAATAAGTTAGACAAACTTAAATTTATTGCTTTATTCTTTTTTAACAAATTTTTAAGTTTAAAATGGTTCGTCCATTGCTGTCCTCAAAAGTCAACGAAATTCACCATTTTTTACGTCAAGGTAAAAGTTGTAGTGAAATTTCGTTGCTTCTTAATATCTCCAAATCTAGCGTGGATAGAGTACGGAAGTCGTTGCCAAATTTACCACTTCCATCACGAGGAGGCAGAAAAAAGATTTTTTAAGAGATCTTCGGCAGCAAAAAGTTAAAAATGCAGTTCAAATCCAGAAGCAACTAGCAGAAAATAAAAATATTCATGTATCTGTTGAAACAGTTAGAAATACTTTGCGAGCAGCTGGCTTGAAAATTGAATGAATATTTTAAGCACTAAATTACCTACAACTGCAGAAAAATTCGGATTACAGAAGGAGGATATCGTTTTCCAACAGGATAATGACCCGAAACATACCGCAAAACTTACAAAAAAATGGCTCAGTGACAACCGCTATAATGTTCTCAATTGGCCGCCCCAGTCACCCGATCTTAACCCCATCGAACATCTCTGGGGTATTCTCAAAAGAGGTGTTGTCGGTACGCCTGGAAATCTGAAAGAATTGTGGGCACATGTGCGAGAAGCGTGGATTGGTATTGACGCAAACATTTGCAAAAATTTAGTCGACAGTATGCCTCGCCGAATTGATGCTGTTATTAAAGCCAAAGGGGGCTATGCAAAATACTAATCCTTTATAAATTCAAAAAATTAGTTAAATAAAGTGAACTCAAAAAACTATCCCAATGACGTCTAAATTTGTTTTGCTTATTTTTATATATTGAATTGTAATTATAAATAAAACAGCAGTAAGCAAATGGAGAAAATATCAAAAAGATTGAGACTGTAGTTTTGTTGTTGTACTTATATATGTTAACACTAGCATAACATTGAGACGGTTATTTGAGTCACTCTATAATAAAAAATTTAGTCTTCTTAATAAAAGAAAGTTCGTTAGGGAATTTTTAGGAGATCTTGAAGCATTCAGTGTCTTACTGAATTTAACCAAGTAGATTCAAAGACTTGTCTAGTTTTTGGGCCAGCCAAGAATTAAAGGTAATGACAGGG
Source organism: Cistogaster globosa (assembly GCA_937654795.1). Taxonomy (NCBI): domain Eukaryota; kingdom Metazoa; phylum Arthropoda; class Insecta; order Diptera; family Tachinidae; genus Cistogaster; species Cistogaster globosa. The sequence continues at coordinate 16,461,664 of OW569403.1, read as the reverse complement.
TTAAGAAACATTAAGGAAACTACTTTAGCTAATGGATGTTAATGTTAAATTATACTTTATATTGCATATCGTCATTTCACACAGGTTTTTTGAGTTAGAAATACAAACATTAAATGTTACCGATGAATGGATTATTCGCCAGCGGCAACACTGATGTCACTAGTGCAGATTTTCTGTCAAATTTTTTAATACATACAGCCTTTACAATGTCTGTCCGTCTGTCACAGACATCCATCTATAAAAAGGAAACAAATACACTCTTAATGTTTTCACTGAAGGTGAACATTATCGCCGCTATAGTAAAAAATAGTCATTATCTAAGGTTTTCCGAAACATATGCATTTATGAAAATATAGTTTTTTATTGAACTGTAATTTGCACAGTGAATATAACACTACGCCTTGGCAACATGAACAAAAACACAAGCTTAAATTGAAGGGTATTCCAACATTGACGTGAGTTTCACGTAAGTACCTAGTTTTCTCTGGCTATTAAAATTTAAGTTTAAGTATTATTATGTCGGCCATAAGAACAAATACAAAAATAAATAAATATAAAATTAAAATTTAATTTTTCGGCTAAGGTACTTTTTTTAATTTAATTTTTATACATTACAAAAAAAAATTATAATTCATTTATAAAAGCTACGGTTCAAACCCTGATTTGGGAATAAATAAAAAATTAAAAAATAAAAATTGTGCCCACATTGGCCCGATCTTACCGTATATTTCTTAAGCTTTGCAACCATAACAAGGAGACGCTAAGAATCTACGTAGAGTAAGTCCTTCATTAAAACAGCTGTGAACAATAAATTTAAAAATTTAAATTTATTTATTCAAAAACCGTAATTTTGACGAATATGACCTTATCTCTTAAACTTTTAGAGTCAGATAGAATTACCCAAAGATCGTATATGAATATTATTATAAAAAAGCAAAATTATAGGGTGCTGCTCTTGAGACGTAATATTTATTTACAACCTTATAGACATACACTTGAAACTTTCAGACAATATTAAAGGGTGAGACATATCTTCTTGCGGTGCCACCATAATAAGACGCGTCAATTTTTTTTTTTTTTTAAGTGAAACATTGAAATGTTTCTTTATGTGAAATTTCTTCAAATAGCAATCTCAGTTATGGTTTTCAAAGACACTGATACACATACATACATACACGATTGTTGTCACTTTTTTGAAACATTCACCTTAAAACCGCCTCCAGGCCAGCGTACTATATTCAATTTAAAATTAAAATGTCGAGTTTTAATGGGATTTTTTTTTGGTTAAAGCTACTAAGCTAGATTTGTTTCAAATGATATGAAAAAAATTAGAGGTAGGCGTGGTGTTTTGTCTGCTGCCTCGAATAACATGGACCGATCTTGCTTATTTTCAATAGCAAAATTTTTAAACTATGTCTGATCGATGGCCGAATGTAAATTATCTCTAGCTCATCTTGTGCCTCCAAAAAGTTCATTTCAACTCTAACACGGACGGAGAAATGGAGATCGCACAATCAACTTTATTATGCATAAGAAATCCGAATATGTATAAGGTATGGGGTCAAAAATTAATATTAAAGAAGTTACAATCATAATCACAAACTTGGATATGCCCTGTTTCGAATTTTACGAAAATAATTTAAAATAAAATATTTGTGTGAGCTTTAAAATAAACAATGTGAGATGATAAACATGTGATAAGATTTTATAGTTAAAGCTACGTCTCAAAATGCAGAGCTTTTAGTAATATTTTAACTACCAAGATCTCTTGCTTAATAAACAAGCGTTTTAAACAAGATTTTGTATTGATTTACATGTGTCTGATTTGTTCCCGCGAATTCTCGTTTTTTTACGATGTCTTTTTAATGGCTTGGTCTACGATTAACTATACAGGTATCTTAACTCTCATTAGTGGGTGCACAAAAAATAGTTTTGTGTTTAGTTATCATCAACTATTGTATGTACTTTTTACACTTATTGAAATTTTTTCCAGTTTTTAACTTTCCTTTTATTTGCTTGGCTTGCAGAAAAGCAAACAAAAAAAAAACAAAAAAACATATTAAACTAGTTTGAAATTTAAAGCATTATGTTGAAATCCTACAAAATATAAAAAAGAAACCAGTTCCTAACATCAAATGCACTTCTCACATATTTACTTTCATTCATAAGAATGCTGTAGGCAAATAACGGTTGCCTTTTGTTTGAGTTATTTCTTTATATTTCGTTATTTGTTGTTTTCACTTTAAAATAAATTTAAACCCATGCACATGAAACACAAGTATTCTTTAATATAAAAATCCTATACAACTAGAGAATTCATATAAAATATTTAAATGTAAATAATTCTATAGTCAAATTTATCACACCCACTCATATAGAGTGAGCGATAAAGTGAGAGGGAGAGAGGATTACGTTCACATATTTATACACGCATTAAAAACGCACTTGTGCAGTCGAAAAGGACACATTTTGTGCCATAACATTTTTAACTTGACATTTGAATGCATACAAGAAGAAGAAATGTGTTTGTAAATATGAATAAATATTTGTTAAGTAAATCTTAAACTGTTGTAAAATGTTAAATATTTAAATAAATAAAAAATAGACATAAAGTTAAATTGAATGCAGCTTGTAAAGGTTAAAAAAAACTTAAAAGAAGAAAACAAACAATTTAATGATGAATGTTTAACACAGCATTTAAAAAAAAAATAAAAATATAATAAACAACTGCAAAGAAAATCTACAATGAAAAGTCTGAAAAAAGAAGGATTATTTGTATAAGTTAACTCAAATAAGGATTAAAATGAATTTACTAGAGAGTAAAAAAATAAATAAAAAATTATTAAATACGCTTAAACCCATTTATTTACTTATTTTTTCGTGTGCTGTTTCTTTTTAATCTTTTATTTGCTTCTTCTACAATATCAGTTTCGTATTATAATGGCATTAAAGCTGACATATTTTTTATAGATGTTAAGGTTTAGGGGATTTCTCAAGGCTCACTTAATTTACTATTGAGTTGCTGGTCCTTAATGCGTGACATTTTTTCGTCCATTTCAACAATTCAACTAGTTTTGTATGTTTGTCGTTTTTAAAGTCAAGCAAACATTGATATTTTTTTGACGTTAAAAAATAAATATTTTTTTACTTCTAACTTTTTTAACATCCTTTGCCACAAAAAGTTAGTAATTTCTACAATATCCATTTCCGTCCGTCTGTCTGTCGGCGTTAGTGTTAAAATCAAACTAGAAAAAATTTAAGTATGCCAATCGATCAGACACACTGTCGGTAGAGGCGCTATTGGAAATCAGAAAGATCTATCCACGTCCTTCAATGCAGCGGAAAAGACACCACGACCACCTCTAATTTTTTTTATATCATTTGTAACTCCAATTAAAAAAAACAAATGATGGGGCGATAGAGAATTAAAAAATAAAAAAGCAGCAAGTGAAAAATTTGGCGCTAGTTACGGGCCTCTGAAATTTGCAAAAATTTCAAAATATCAATATGGGTAAAGCTTTTGAAGAGATCTTTTAAAAAACTCAAATTTATTTTTTTTTAAATGCTAAACTCATCAAGAGCCCATGGTATTTTAATGAATTTTTTTTATTTTAATTTTTAACTCTCTGCCATCTCTATATTTGTTTTTTTTTTAATGAAGTTACTTTACTAAACTAGATTTAGATAAACGGTGAAGGGTATAAAAGATTTGGCATAGCCCAATATAGCACTTTTACTTGTTTAGTAAAAAAATTGTTTGTTTTTTTGCTTCATATTCCTGAAATGTGATTTGATTTGGCAGATTGTATTCCATTTGAAAATGAGTGTTGAACAATCGTTAAAATATATTTATGCATACAAATTCAATTTTCTAAATTTTAATTAACTAATAAATAATTCATAGTTGTGCGTCATTTCAATAAAAAGATACATGAAAATGTATTGCTACATGTTTAGTTGCTAACTTAACGGATAACTGTTCCAGGGACGACGAGTAACTATTTAAAACTGGCATTAACGAAGAGATTTAAAAAAAATGGATTTCGGTTTTTAAATTTTTGAAAAAATCTAGTAATAACTTAGGCATCACTACGGTCCATTTGAATTTCAAATAATAAAATTTGGGCTTTCAAGGTCATTTTATTTTCTACAATTTAAAAATTTAAAAATGATTTATTTAATTTTTTTTTTTGGCCGTGTATCGGCACCTGCTTGTTCTTAACGGTGTGGAAATAAAACATAGAGCTTTTTATATCTGCCCTGATGCAACTTTTACATCAAAGTATATTGTAGATTGATAGTCTTTTAGGGCCACTTCTTTACACCAATAATATGTAATATAAGTCCATTGTTGACCGTCCAAACATTTCTGCTTATGCCAATGACACCTTCAAAAAAGAACTGAAAAATTACCACCAGAAGCTGCTGGAATGGTAAAGTAAGAAATTGGTAGATTGTATGATTGGTTGTTTAAGTAAAACATCACACTTAATGCCAAAAAATTAGTCACCATTATTTTAAAAAGAAGTGAGGTCAGTATTGCAAAACTTATATTGTAAAATGCCTGAAAGTCCATCTTGACAAATATGAGAATAAAAATCACATACAAATAACCCGTATAAAACTTAAAACTAGAGCCTGCAGAATGTTGTTGTAATTGTTGCCAACACCTGAAATAATTTTGGGAATCATTTTTTCAAAAGATATTTTGAAGTGATATTTGACGTACGTCAATTGAAAACAACATTCATAAAATTCAAAGATCATAGACGAAAATATACTTGCTATGAAAGGACACTCTACTATTATACAAATGTGTTGGCAATCAACACAGTGGATGATATCAACGGGTTCCCTAAATTGAACACTGTAACGATTTATGCCCTTCAGGCGAATTTTTCTGGCCGCTCACCGTCTTATATACAAGATGGCAGGAGCGTGGAACTCCGGGAATATAATTACTGATAAATTTATTAAGTAGCTAATCTGCCTGGGAGACGGGAAAATAGTTCAGCTAGCAGGTGTGCTTTTTAAATTGCTGATAGGGCACTGTACCATTTTTTATTTAATTTGAATTTGTTTTTTGTTTTTATTATTATTGTGCGAACAAAGGAATTTTTGTGACCTCCTAGTAATGTTAGTTAGTTAAAGCGAAAAATAATGATTATGCGACTTTATATTATATTCCACTTCATATCAAAAAAGAAAATTTGTAGTTAGTTCATGTCCTTCGAGTTCCATTAATGTCTAAAACCGATGCTTATAAATTTTTGTTTTAGCGTTAACTTGTATTAATTATTATTTATTTAATATATATTTTTGCGTATTTATTTTAGAATTGACTACCACCTTCGATTAATTTTTAAACATAATTTATCATTCATTGTATATGATACTCAAAGATGTATCATTATCAGGTTTAATTGATTGCATTAAATGTGTGCATAAAAAACTGTTTCATTTAAAAGATATTTAATTTAATTATTATTTCTTTCTTTTAATAACTTTTTTTCGCTGTAGGCTAATATTAAAGATAATTGTAAAAACAACCTGTTTTTTTTTTTTATTTTAAAATTGAATTATAATATTAAAAAACATTGAAGAACTTTTGAGAAATTTAAAGCGAAATAATTGAAGAGGTACAGTAGTTAAACTGAATAAAAAAAATTTTTTTTTGAATTAAAAAATTAAGTGTTGGTTGGCATGCAAAAGATTTTTGTTTTAAGAAAAGTTTTATTCAAATAAAAAATTTTAAATAATTTTTACGTTTATTTTTTTTTCGGTAAACAAAAATATAATATTTCATAATATATGGTAAGACATCACAAAGCAAATTATTAAAGTGAAATCAAACTCGTAAGTGCTATAGACTGTTAGAAAGATTTTTAGCCGCAGTTCCTCGTGAAAGAATTTAAGGAACAATTTGGTCTTTCCATTGATACTTTCTGACTATGTAGCTATCATTTTAATTTACAATAGAGTTGAAATAGCAAGCGATATTTTAAGGACCATTTAAACATTTGCTCTTAAACACTGTTAAAGGATTGAAAAACTAAAAGGATTAAAAAAATCATGTACAAGTGGCTAGAAACAAAAAAGGCAGTTAAAATTAAGTGATTTATTACTATTAAAACTTTGCGAATCATATATAAATTTGTATTTATTGGTTTGGGTTTTTGTAGGAGTAGAGGGTTTAATTCCATTATATGATTTCCATTTTTCTGAAAAAACGGTCTATTGTGAATACTTCTCATTTTAGAAATAATACAACATTATAAATTTATTTTCGGTTAAAAATATTTTGTTAAATAATCACTTCTCAAAAATGCAAAAAAAAACCTCGCTGCAAAAAGGCATATTTCAAAATAAATTGTAGCTAAGATAAATGTTTTTCAACATTTTAGAGCCCACTTAAACTTTTCTCTCGTAGAAAAGATAAGGTAATGTTTTTTTTTTACTTTAATTACGAAGAATATTTTTACATGCTGATTGCAGAAATTAAAACTTTTGAGTTATGACTGTCTTGTAGTAAAAGCTCGGTATGTACATCAAAGATATATTTTGAATATTGACAAAAAATAGTGATGAAGATGCCCAATACTTTAAGTCGATATTAAAAAAATAGCATAGCTTCCTAACAGTGGGATGACCCACACGTGTTATGATTTAAAAGCTCTATACCCAATGTGTAAACACGTAACCTGATTATTTTTACTGCAATATCTTACGTCTATCACAAATATCACACTGAAGTACGTAGAATCTTAAAAATTTCACAAACATTTTATGAAAAATTTCAATAATATCCGAACCCGTCTCCGCATCTCATTTTATTTATTTTTTCACTGAAATGCGGAATCCGGTTTCGGAACCGTAGGGTTGTACTTCTACTCTATAGCCATTATGAAAACAAGTAATAAAAGTTAAAAGGTGTTTCAGTAGTGACGCGTAATTAAATTAAAAGGTTATCCCAGCAGTTATACGATTTGCATGTACGTAGCCTTATTCTTGAACCTAAGACTTTATGTTTAAGTATTTTTATGTCCGCTATGAAAACAAGTATACAAAAATTTAAAGTAAAGCTAAGACAAAAAGAGTGTACTGAACCTTTGGTGTGTGAGTCTACCTGGTAATTAGCGGGCTTATGTGTTTTCTTATAATAATGAATATTTCACGTCAGCCACTCAAGTCATTTGGAATATACAAATATTATTTTTATTTCTCAAATTATTTTAATTAATTAATTTGCACAATGTGATAATAACGAGAAATCGCCAGCGCAAAGCCATTCCTCTGATTTTTAATGAGTTTTTAAAAAAGACTAAACATTTTCAATTACCCGTGATAACTATTTCAGTCTTTCTTATTTCCCTTGGTTTCGAATCGTTAAAATTTTTTGGAGCTTAAAGTGAAAAGTGGACAAATAATATCTAAGCTATAAATAAATCTAATTTAGTTATTTATTTTAATTAAAAAAATAGTAAAAATGTAAAAAAACTTATATAAAAATTTTGACTTAGCATATCAAAAAACTATCGTATTATTTTACCTCATACCTAGGCTTGAGTATTAAATATTTTTTCTTTTTTTTTGAATACCTGCAAAATTTCACAACTTCCAAACAATTTTGATAACCTTATATATTACAAATTTTGTGGTTAATTGCTTTGTTTGATCTAACTCTTTGCTACTATTTAAATTGCAGGTATTTTTCAATTAATTCCACTGTTTGTTCATTGTTGATGCTTTTATTCAGTTGAAAATTTCTGCTTGAATTTCTTTTAGGTGGATGCAATTAATATTGTATTAATAACTATTAAATTGTTCTAAAGCAAATAAAATCATGGGTGTGAGTAAAATAAATAATTTATATGAAAGTTTAACTTTTCAGTTTTTATGCTTAAGTTTTTACAAAATAATATTTTTATTTATTTATTTTTTATATTTAAATGTATTTGTTAGTCATAAATTTTTTTATTTAGTTTTGTGTATTTTTTTTTTAATTTAATTTATAATTAAGAAAAAAATTTTAGTAGCAAATAAATACATCAACATTTTTCACATTTGGATATATAAAACTTAAGCTGATGTAGGTGAAAGAATATGGTTATGATTATGAGGCAGCCGATGCCCTGGCTACCTTTTTTCTTGAAGATGGCATGACGCAAGTAAAAGTAACGCACTATTAATTTTTTACTGGATGACAGCTTTTCATACTGTGTTTCTAAGATAAAAATCTGGGAATATGCTGTGCCGGAAATCGAAAATCAAATAGAAGCAAATTTTGAGTGCGAATATCCAACCTTTTCTACTGTTAGAACAAGGAACATAGGATGATAATAAAGTGATGCATTTATATTTGCACAGAAATAATTTATAAGACTTCTAGACGAAATATCTGTTCATACTTGAAGAACAACATGCCGTTGAAAAAAAAAACAAACCTAAGAAGGTTGCAGTCTGCTTTACAACTCATCGTAGATGTTTATAATTAGGAGCAAAAATACAAAAAAAAAAACAAATTAAATGAACACATGTATTTTTTACTTATAAAAGACCGCTTTTCAGTATTTTAAGCACTCTGTTTTTTGATGATACCAGATTGGTAAAAATTTGATTGTAGGGTTCTCTTTTAGTAAGTTAGGAATGCTATATACTTCAAATTAAAATTTTTTTTAAAAAAACTATAAGGTATTTAAGCAAAAACCTTAAAATTTTAAAAATTCCCTACATTTTGATTGAAATGAAAAATCTTTTTTTTTTCCTACAATTTTGAACAAAACACAAATCCTGCAAAAAGAAAATTCGCTGCATCTGACATCCTTGCTACCAGTAGCTCTGTTTGTTTTAGCAAACTTTTAATTAACTTAATAATATAATTAATTGAAAAAAGAATGTAAATATTTTTTTATTAAATTATTATTTAAATGATATACTTAATTAAAAAAATGAGAAAGATATTTTCAAATTAAATAAATCTATGAATCGGCTAAAAGCTTAATCAACACCAAATAAATTCTTAAATGGGTTCAAAAAAAATTTGTCTTGTTAATACAAAAACCATTTTTCTCATGAATCACAAGAGAAAGCTAAAAATAGTTAACAAAATGTATAAAAGAAAAAGAACTTTGAAAAAAAATTTATTGTTGTTTTTCTCTGCTCAAGGAGCTTTGAGCTGCTGTATAGTTGCCAATAAACCATAACGATTTCAGTATAAAGAGTATAATGAGACTTAAGCCTTAACATTTGCCTCGTTGACGGCACATAGGCAAATATTTACATCCTGGTTTAATGCATGAAGTTTTTAAAGGAGTGTGTTACACAGACCAGATTTCCTTTTTTTAAGACATGTACTAAAGCATTTAATTTATTTAAATCCACATTTAAATAACGATTTTGTAATTAAAAAAAAAAAAATACTTTAGACAATTAATTTTAATATGTCACCAAAGAAAACCTAAAATAAGTAAAAAAAAAACTTTTTTGTTAGTGTTATTAATATTTAATTAAATATCAAATTTTTAAGAGAAATACTTGTTAAAGTATCAAAAGTAAATTCTATAAAAACAAAAATTTTTTATATCATTTTTGAACATTGTTATAGCATGAAAATTTCTAAATAATTTATTTCTATCTGTATGTTTGTAATCTCTTTCAGATTAAAAACACATAACTATAAAAAATGGAAAACAAGGAAAAATAAATCGGTTCCAAAGAAAAACAAATAAAGCAACAAAAATGCTGTATGATTTTAATACACAGATACACAGAAAGAGAAAGAAAATATTAAATTGGTGAACTGAAACGTCATACAAATTTATGATTCAGAGTCTACATATATAAAAGAAAAAAAAAAGAGTTAATAAAATATATAAAAAATATAAAAATAAAAAATTATATATATATATATATATATATATATATATATATATATATATATATATATATATATATATATATATATATATATATATATATATATATATATTAAATATTGCAATTGTCAACAAAATGCAATTGTATATAAAAGCTACTAAAAACAACAATAAACAAATGATTTATTTCAAGTTACAAATGCAGTTACGACTACAACAAAAATCCATATAAGAAATCATGCATTAAAAAAGCCAACAAAATATAATATTTTTTATTATATAAATGAAAAAATATTAAAAAAAACAAAACAAAAAAATTTTTTTTGCGCCAATAAAAAAAAACATTTTTATAATTTCACAAATAAGAAAACAAAATAAATCTGCTAAATAGTCGTCAAAATTTTTACTAAAATTGCACAACAAAACAACAAAAAATTTAATATAACTTAACCACCGAAACAGACAAATTGAAAAAAAAATTTATTTGTACATAAAAACATAAATCAAAATTATTTGCAAACTTTAATAAACAGAAATAAATAAGTATTGGATAAAAAGCGCAAAACTACATACTTTTTATAATGGTTATTTCGAAATCATAAATTTTAATAACACAACAGTGAAAATTTAATAATTTGTAAAAAGCGTATAAAATCAACTTTAAATAATGGCTTTGCGTATATCAGCGAAATATAAAAATCATTTAGGACTCATCATCTATGGTTTCACCGGCCTTCTGCTATTAACAACAGCAACATCGTACACATTAGCGGGTCGTTTATTTGGTAAGTTTTCATTTTGTTATAATTTTGTATTTTAACATTAAAAATAAAGTAAAATATTAGCATCTGCTAAAAAAGAGAATAAAGTTATCGCCAAGCCCTATTATAAAAATGAAGAGTTATTTTGTAGCCTTTATAAAAAATGCATTTTTATTACTCACCAGTATTTTGAATTTCAAACAATATTTTATTTAAAGTTCGATATATTAAAGGTAAATTAAATGAGTATGTCTAAGAGTTCTTTTTTAAACTGCCCATTCGGCATAAAATAATGCGCAATAGTTTCTTAAAACAAGCAAAGGCAACGTTTCATAAAACTACCACAAGGTCAAAATGTTAAAATCTTTTGTTTAAAAATTTCTTTAAATCTATTGCTAATAATTGGCTGAATAGTTAAAATTTGCCTTATTCGAAAGATGGTTTTTAACGGAATTTTATTATACGGTACCTTTTTTTTGTTAAATAAATTTGTTAAAAATTTTCATTTTTTAAATTATCCGTTTAAGTTATTTTGTTTCTTGAGCTGAGTACTTTGAAGGTTTTTACTTTTTTTCTGGTGTGGTCATTTTGACCAGAGATTTAGATGCACTTTTTCAAGTTTTATATTTATTATTATTTTTACTATTATTATTATTAATATTAATATTATTATTATTATTTTATTATTAGTAAAATTCTAATTAATCTTAAATAAAAGCTTACACATATTTTTAATTATAAAAAGAGAAGAATAGCACTGAATATTAATAAGTTCTTATATTGACAATAAAGTCCATTTTAGACTATAATGCTAAGTAGCACGTTGTGTGTCAAAACCGTATCAAATAAGCAAAGTGCGATGTTGTAAATTTTATGTGTTATATAAATCTAAAACAATTTGCACTGCCTGCATATTTGTTATTTTTAGAAAACTTTATACCTACAATTTTTTTTAGTTTATCAGATTTATGTTTTTTATAATATTAAGCTATATTATGAGTCTTTTAACTACTTAGTACCATCTGATAGTGTAGACCTAAAATAATATTAAAGTAAAAATGTAAATGTAAGTGCTTTGAATACATGCAATAAATGTAGCTCCTTGCAACACTTTTGTAAATGGTTATATTAAGTCGTATAAAAAATATTTTATTAATTAAAATGAATTATACGCTACATTGCACATATTTTTATTAGTTAAATGTAACAAATTCGTACATTAATTATTAAAACTGCTACAGAGACTACGAATAAAATTCGGCAGAGGTTATACAAATTTTTATTAATTGTAACGTAAAGTTACCCAATTTTTTGGAGGTTATTTCATAATTTTTAATTGGGAGTTATTTCATTTCATTGGGAGTTATTTCATTTTTATTGGGAGATATTTCACTTGACTAAAATTGCATTTCAGTTCATTCAGATATTATAACGGTTGCTACATATAACCGTCCTAAATTAAAAAAAAAAAAATTAATAAGTATATTGAGCATCGGTTTCGCTTACAAACTTTTTCTGTATAGCCGGCCTTCGACTGGGCTGCAAGACTTATTGCTTTATAGTATTTCGAACACCGGCTTTGCTAACAAAATATTTTCCTTCTTTAACCTTTAGGTATGGTATAGAAGTTATATCATTTTAGTTACTGTTTAATTAGGACTTATTTCATTGTTCTGGCTACAGAGAAATCTTTTGTAAGCGAAGCAGGTGGTTTTGTACCATAGAGAATAAAATCCTTCCGCCTGGCCGGAAACTTTTGGTGAACGTAGCCGGTGTTTGTTATACTATTGAGGTTAAACCCTTTCATACGGCCAAATGTCGGCTACATAGGCCGGGATGGCTCAATGATCTCTCTATCGTCTAAGGAACAGCGGCTTTGCTAGCAAAATATTATCTAAATAGTCGGCCTTTGGCCATATATCTATAATATCAAAGTTAGGGACCTCTTTCAGCGGGAGGTACTTGTTATAAAACAGTTAAACCGAGCCAGGGTGCACATATAATTTGTATTGGGAGTTATTCCATTTTTGTTGCGACCTATTTCGTTTGGGAGTTATTTTATTTTTTTGTAAAAATATTTTTATTTTGAACTAACACTCAAGTTTTTGGGTATTATTTCATTTTTGCGTTGGGATTTATTTCATTTTTTTTTAATTTGGGAGTTAATTCATTTTTGTTGGAACTTCTTTTATTAAGAGTTATTGTATTTTATTTCGGTTAAAATTTAATGAATATATTTTATTATATTTTATGATATTAAAATATTGTGTTTTATATTCGACTACAAATACGAAAAAAGCTCCCCTATTGTTTTCTTTTCTATTTTTTAACAAAAACAATATTTTAGCTATTTATAATTTATAATTTAAAAGTTATAAAGCCATTGTGGGTATATAATGTAACATAATTATGAATTTACAACTTATCGCTATACTCATCATTAAATACATGTAGTTGGAAGGAAATGAAAAAAAGTGTTAAGAGATTTCGTGGCAATTTTTAATGTCAATAAGCTGTCAGTATTATTGACAGATAACACGCCAGTTAGTTTGTAATTAATAAATTAATTAAAGCCTATAAAAACAACCTGTGTGTATAGCTTTATTGTACAAACATCAAGCTTTAATTAAAAGTATATAAATATTTTTTTCGTGTTTTTTATATTTAAATATATTTATTATTTTTCAGCTTTCTTTGGTTTTGCATATTCATTCAACATTTTATTGTTTTTTGTTTGAAACAAACAAATTATGAAAGTTTTATTATTTATTTATGGAAATTTAATGATTATTTAAATAAACACAAACAAATTATTTTTAAATTTATATTTTAAATATATTTTTTATTTTTGGATACTATAGACCAGAATGAAGCCTTGCATGAAAATAAACAACGATTACTGTTAATAACAAAGAAATGGTTTAATATTTCTCGCATTTGCATTTTTAAAACAATAATTGTTTAAAGAATTTGAAAAATTTTAAATAAATTTTTAAAAATTATGTTTACAAACCAATCTTTTTAAAGGATTCATAAATATCACGCATTTCTCATAATTTCTAGATATAATAAATGAAAAAATTGGTTAAATTAATTTGAAAAAAGTGTCGCAAAATTTGAACAAGATTTTATTAAATATTTCATTGGTATTCTTTTATTTTTTTAATATATTTGGCAAAGGCCACTACTATTTTTGTTTTTTTGTTTGCTTTTTGCCATGAAAGTTTTGCTTAGTTATAGCTTGGTTTAAGCAGTGCTGGTTTTAATTCTTGGTAAACCACTTTGACTTTAAATAAAGTTGTTAAAAGGAATCAAATAACATTTTGTGTGATACTAGTCATAAAATATAAAATGCCAGTTCTTTCTGCTAGGGGTAGAGCGTGTGCAAGAAAAACCAAACGTATCCCATCTATAATTTTTTGCATCCATTTTTACTTATTTTTAAAACCATCTTTCCTCCACATCTTTGTCATAAAATGAAGGCAGATTTCTTTGAATACGCTTTTGCAAAATCTGAAAATTTTAACGTGGAAGTTATCAAACTTTCGAGGAAAGATGTGTTTTGAATGCTGCAGGGCCTACGAAAAAATGTTTTAATTCATATTTTACAGTACAGCTGATTTATAATGATTATAAATCACAACAAACTACATTAGTTTTTTCTTTTTATTTAAAAAATAATATTTGATGATTGATACCGAATAATAGAAAAAAAAATATTTTATTTTATTGTTTTTATTTATTTAATGTAAAAATTTTCTTTCTTTTAGTAGTGCCTAAAAATTTGCAAAAGATTTTAATTATATAAAAAGCAAAGTATATTTTTCCTAAATTATTCATTTCAATTGAAGCATAAATTCTACAGGATACAATTAAACATGTCACAATACACCGTAAATAAGACCCCAAGGATTTTGAAGGCATACGCGCACATTTGGGTAAATTTTTCTACCGTAGACATTACTATCATGCAGTGAGGGACGGAAGCAATGACAGTTATTGGATAAACAGCTTTATTTTCAGATAAATGTGTTCCTTTTATGTTCTTATTATGCTTCTGAAACTAAAACCCATACAAAAAATGATTATGTTCTAGGCTATTGATATTAACTTAGAACCTCCTGCTCCTTAAACGCGAGAGAGGTTTAAAAAGTTTTTTTTTTATTGCTGCCTAAAATGTTTGAACTTAAGGAGAAAATTCTATTAACATTATAAATTTTTAGCCAAACGAAAATCCTGCCATCGATTTTTGATGAATTCTTTATATCGGTATAAGAAATTGTTTGCTTGTCACGCATAGAAGTTGTTAAAAATTAAATTTTATTTTGTTTTTCGTGAAAAAATCAGTTATCCACTGCAAGCAGTTTTGATAAAAAGACAGGGTCAAAAGAGACAGGGTGGGTCAGAAAGTTATTAAAAAAATTACAAATATTTATTATAATTACTTTTCTGCAAGCAATAAAATTTTAATTAAAAAAAAAATACATTTAATAACAGCATAATAAAAAAGTTATCAATACAAAAAAAAATTTCAGAGAAAATAATAAAAACAACAAGTAAAATACGATGTCGGAAACCATATATAAATGAATTAATGTATAAATGAATTTATGTGACGCTTCCTCATATTTATTGGTTTAAAAGGAATTATAATTGCGAATAAAAATAAAAATAAAAAATCGACGGAACACAAGCAACCATTCAAATACTGGTGGAGAGTTAACAAAACCCAGAAAATGTTTTTTATTTTCAATTGTTAAAAAAATTGATAAAGGAAATATATGGGAGTGATTTTGGCATTTAAGCGAATATCAACTTGATATATATTAATGGCTTATAGAAGCTTTTTTTAACGGGGTTGTTTATTTTCCCTATTTTTCCAGATATTTCTTGCAAAACACAAAATTTAATCTAAGATCTTTTAATAGGAGCTCCTCGTTGTTTACTTAAAAGGGCTTGAAAGGGTCATATAACATATTTGATTTGCGTCATTTGCAGCAGCCCAGTAGTCCTGCTACCAGAGGCTTCCATAAAAAAATTGAGTTAGTCAATCATTTCGCACTCTAAAAGATTCATACTTCAGTAAAAATCAATTAAATAATAAAACAAAATATCAGGAATTTTTACTTGAAATATCAGCTGACAATTATTCCTTTAACTACCCTCGTACTACTGGCAAATGGTAAAAACTATAAATCTCACCGGGTTAAGAGGCATAGGCGTAAACAATGTCATCATTCTGTAATTTAAAAAAGTTTTAATAAAATTTTACTGAAAATTTTTTTATTTGGCTTGGATTTATGCAAAATAAAATAAAAAATTATTGAATCCCAAAAGCAAACGATTTAAACTAAATATTAAATAACAATTACAAATAAAAAAGAACAGCAACAATATTCACATTATTTGTCTTTAAAAATAATAAAAAAACGAAGTTAAATATAATACACAACTAAATAAATAAAAAAAACTTTATGAATATAAAACACCAAATAATAATTATAAATATTAAACTATCACCTCTAAATCTACTACATCTATGTGGATGATGAGTTCGATTTAATATTCATTGATAACTTTTAAACTTATGCAAATTTTTCTTTCTTGCAATGTTTTAAGCAAATAAATCATATTTAAAAAAATGTTTGTTTTAAAGCTGGTACTAAATGATTTTATTTTGTTAGAAAGTGAATATTTGTAAAATGAGAATTTATTTATTATTATTTTTTAGTGTTTTTAGTTAGTATTTAAAATGAATGGTTTTTATTTTTTAAGTTAAAATAAATTTAGCGCATTTTTAATATTTAAAAGTTTTGAACGTAAATCTAAATAGAAATGGAAACTTGTTTACTCACAAAAAATTTAAACACAAAACTATGTTACCATAATCTTTTTCGCAACTCGAGTCATGTCTCCTATTGTCTTAAGCTGCTTTGGTAAATAAATGAAGCAGCAGTCAAAACTTTCGGAATTTTTAATAAGGAATGAAAATAGATGTGGGGTAATATATACCCCACATTGTATTGGAGCTCCAAAGAATCAATAGAGGTGGATACCCTACTGTCACCTATTTTCGCTCTCTGGTAAACGCCATCTAGTTGCCCTAAAGCAGCCTTTGAAACTCCAGCCCATAAAGGAGAATTGTATAAATTTTTCGGTCTAATAAAAGCGACATAGATAGCGAGGATATCAAATAAAGTAAAGTATCTCTTGTACCGTTTGAGTAACGAAAGGCACTTTAATGGTTCTTTTGCAACTTAAAAAATATTCTTGTTCCACCGCACATCACAATAAATCTGCATGCGAAGAATATTGAGAGCATATTTATTAAACTAAAGATGAAGATCTCAGTTTTATTAAAAATAAAAATAATAACATGCTCAGTATCTCTTCTTTAGAAGAAAAGCTAAATTAATTTATTATAAAAAGAAATATTTTTACTACAAAAGGGTAACGAGCACTTTCAGAAAAACGTTACATTTGTATTTTAGTTGATTTGAAGGTCATGCAATATCAGCAATTTTCTAACCATCAAACATCTTAATCGTTTTACAGAAATAATCAAACAAAGCAAACTTTTCATTTAAAGAAAAGGTTTCTACAAGAGTGGTGGCCACACTATACTTCTCCATTTTTAAATTTAATTTCAAAATAATCAAAACATTTAGCAATAAATTATTTTTCAATATATTTGATCTACCTTCAATAATATTTTTTGTGTAATAATTGTCTTTGTTGCTAATTACTGTGTTTCGAAAAGGATTCCATTTAAAACCATTAAATATACGGACATGTATAAATTTTCCTAAAAATAATACAGAATTCCATTTGATTAAACTGTTTTTCTAATTCTAAAACAAATTAACTTTATCGATATAAATTCTTATTTTAAAATAATATATCGTCTAAAACAAAAAAGTTTAGTAACTATATTATATCCACCTGACATTTCTGGTCACATACCAGCAAAATTGTTTGAAAACACTCCATTGACAAATATATTCAACTTCATAAAATTCCTAACACATTCAACACATAGTGGTCCATTTGCTGTATTTTGTATTTGTCTCTTTATATTTATTTGAATGAAATTATACTCCTGTTGTGAGAAAATTCAGCAATTTCCATTTAACATTTTAAAATTTATTTCATTTAATGGCTTCAAATGTAAAAGTTTCTATTAGCAGGAGTTGCATTAGAGAATGACTGTTTATAACTTTTGTTTAAAAATTGTGGCAATCGACCCCGGGGTATAAAATGGTGTTTGTCTATTTAAATTTGTAAAAATTGGCTAATAGTCGTGTCCATGACAATACACATTGTCAGTTGACAGTTACTTCAGTTTTTTGTTGTTTGTTGCTTTAGCAACAAGTAAACGCATGAACTTGTTTCAATTTTTTATGTTCTAAGGCATATTTTTTGTGGAGTTATCAAAGAGCAATGCTCAATGTCCTTAAAGCTATAAAGTGTAAAGCATTTCTAAACTGAAAATAGTTAAATTGTTGAAAAAAAAATCATTTTAGGCGCATTATTTTTTAAAGGAAATATATTTGCCTTCTTGAAGTTATTTATTGTTTTTGGTTGTTTATAGTTTCGTTTTGTTATTCAGATCGTACGACTTAACAGTTAATTCATTTCATTGAGTTATTTGAAACCAACGGCTGCACAACTATCTTTCCATTCAAGAAGAGCAACTAAACGGTGTGTTAAAAAAATCGACCTACTTATGCAAAATGCTTATGAAAAATATTGAAACAGAGGTGCGCGTACTTAAAAATAAATTCGTAACTATCACTTAGGCAACTCTCTATATTAGATATAATACATATATTGGCCAAAAATTTCCTTATTCTTTATATAAAAATTAAAAAACAAAGAGTTAAAAAGTACTCTTTTGTTTAAATTTTTTCCATAAACTCTTTGCGCTCGTGCTGAACATAATTTTCCTTTTGTTATTGTTTGATTTAAATTATAAACACATACAAACATTTCAATAAACATACACGTATATATTTCAACACCATTTACGTACACTTTGATTTATACTTCCATAAATAGGAAAATACACAAAAGGAAAAAAACTAAGTCAGTAGACACATTCAAACATTTACTTCATTCTGTTTATAACAGCATGTTCAGTTGCAGTTGGAACAGTCGATAATAAGGGTTTTAGAAAATCCGATATATGTAATAAGAATAGAACAGATAAGATAAGATTGAAACAAAACATATAGGAATAAAACAGAAAAAATAGCAAATAGAAAAGAATTTGTTAGAATTGAATAAAATAGAATAGAATGAAAAAAATATAAAATAGAAGAGAATAGAATAGAATAGAGCAAAATATAACAGAATAGGAAAGAATATAAAAAGATAT
This sequence comes from Cistogaster globosa, assembly GCA_937654795.1. Classification (NCBI taxonomy): domain Eukaryota; kingdom Metazoa; phylum Arthropoda; class Insecta; order Diptera; family Tachinidae; genus Cistogaster; species Cistogaster globosa. The sequence goes on along the minus strand of OW569403.1, from coordinate 16,442,651 downwards.
AAAAGAATAGAACAGTATAGAGCAGAATAAAATTTAATAGAACAGAACAGAACATAATAGAATGGAAAAAAATATAATAGAATATAATAGAATAGAATAGAATAGAATAGAATAGAATAGAAAAGAATAGATTAAAAGAAAAGAGATCAAGCAAATCTTATCACATGCAGGAGAGATCGCAGAAGCTCATCAGTGACAGCAGGGTAACCAACTCTATCGACTCACTGGAGCATCGTCGCAAGGTGGGTCTATTTTACTATTTTATCGTTACTACAACGGAATATGGTCTTACGAAATCAGGGAACTTGTTCCTGAAAACCTTAATTTCGTAGGCGCATTACGTTCTCTATAAAAAGCACTTCCGTTTGTGGTTGATTGGCCAGTGAATCGTACTACGCATACATTTTTTAGCTGAAAATTTCGTTTGTATTCCCACAACATAATTTACTAGTCCTGTGATAATGCATTGCATAAGTTGGTACTAATAATTTAGTTGATTTGATTTGAATAGAAAAAAAATGGAAAGAAAGAGAATAGAAAAGTATAAATTAGAATGGAATAAAACAGAACAGAGCTTAAAAGAATAGAACAGAATAGAAACAAGCATAATAGAGCAAAATAGCACGAACTAAAGTTTAGCAGATGAGACTATAAAAGTACCACCGAGCGGAAGTGGATAGAATATAATAAAATAGAAAATAAGATTCTTCAAAATTATTTAGTATTCTTCTCCGCCTTATTTGGGTATTAATATTTTGGCGTCACACTGTTATCATCAGTAAGTGAACTGTATGAACTCAATTTTAAGTCAAAAGCAATAAAATAATCGAGTGAAGGTCAGTAGAAAAAACAAAAGCTAAATTACAAACTAGTAAAACGAACAACAAAAAAGTTTAACTCCTGCAATTTATTTATGGCAAAATATTTATTTCTGTTAATATCAAAGCATACACAAGTATTAAATATGTGTGTGTATGTATTAAAAATATATTGTGGTGCGAGAGCTAACAGAATGAAAACTCGCTTTGTTTTAAGTGTTTTTAATACACGTTTCTAGTGCAGTTATTTTATTTATACTTTTACACTTTCTATCATTTTTTTTATTTTATAACGAGGAAAGTAAGAACACCATATTGATTTAATAAAATGATGCCACAAGCAATAAAACCCATACTATAAACCAGGGATGGATAAATGGTAAAATTTTATATTTTTTTAGAACTGTTCGAAACTGAACACATTTGGTACTAAATTTTGCCTAAAGTTTATAACTTTTATCTTATATTTAGAGAGATACTAGCGACTAATAATTGCACTTGATGAAAAGATTTAATTATTATACTCTTACTGTCATCAATTAAGTACCATCCCTGCTGCAAAGAAATATAGTTTTATAAAGATAGAAAGAAGGAAAAAGGGAGTAAACTTAATTAAGTCAAGTTTAAATTTAAATAAAAAGCAAAGTATTTATTTTTAAATGGAGAGAAAAAAACTAAAATTAATTAATTTGAATATTTTGCAAATAATAAAGAATTTAATTAAACTGTGTAAATGTCTCTTCCGCCTGTGCTTTGAGCAATAAATTAAAGTAAAATATATTGCACAAAATTCAAAGCGTCCTGCCGTATATGCCTTTAAAACTATTATTGCTTCTATACAGAATTTCTATCAATACCAAAACCATTAACGTACGATTTCCGTATTTTTGTTTCTCAAAGGCGATTATGGTAAATGGATAAAAGAAATCCCATTTTCCGCTTTCAGTCGCGCACTTACAAAATGTTATGATAAGGGTATCTGACATTACAAAGCTTTCTTTCTCTACAAATACATGCAAGTAAATCAGTAACCAAAGTAAGATTATAAAGTTCATCAGATTTTCTGTTATACGGCATAAGAATACCTTCATCGAAATACGTGATAAAAAAAAGGCAGCCAGTACAAAGCGTCGACAAGCGTTCCAGCAATTGTAGCCAACCAAGCTGAAATTTTAAGAACATGGCTTGCATGACCATGTTTTTATCCTTGCTTGAGGGTTGAAGAATATCCAACCCCATCTGTTGAATGCACCAGCACATTCGGATCGGCACCGCACTTTTCCTGCGTACACCGGCCTTAACCAACAGTACCCCGAAGGGACCTCACTAATAACCGGTCAGCTCTTGGAAAAATACCCAACTTTTCTATTCAGATTTGGAACCTGCACATCGGGGGGCTGGTTCCCCCTATACCCAGAAAGCATCTTTGTCTAAGCCTAAGTTAGCTCGACCAGACTCGAAGAACTCCCGGGGGAGCTTCATCGTAGTTAACTTCATCCGTTTTGAAAAACAACATCTAAACAATTTGTAATTTTGAATAAATTTGAATAATTTTCTATGATAACAGAAGACTTATGACCAAAAAATGACTTAAAATTTAAAAACAAATTAAATGATAAGCACTTTTTAATTAAAAAACACATCTAACAAACTCTAAGGATACAGAATATTAACTTAAATATTCGTTGAGGAGATTGAAAATATTTGATTCTGTTTTGATAAATTTAAATGCGATTAAAATATTTATAGCAGATTAATAATATACATAAATTTAAATTAAATTTGTGTCGTGTGCAGGGTTAAGGAAAAATTTATTTTAAAAATATATTTAAACAAATAGAAGGAAATTAAGGAAATAATAAGAAATAGCAAATCTAATACTTAAAAATTTATTGCGTAAATTAAGAAGCCTGTTTGGAGGTAATATTACAATTTTTGTAGAGTAAATAAATATTTCATGTTTTAGTTAAATATATATCTTTTGTCTTTATAAAAGGAAAACAGATTTTAAATGAATAGTTTTTTGATGCTAAAAAATCACTACATTTTCATTAAAATAAAATTTATAAATCAACAATAACTGAAATTAATATGTTCCTGTGTTTGTGTTTTTGAGGACAAGTGTTCATCCTTAAACCTACAATATATCATTAACACACATAATTATAAATTTCCGCCAACACTTACTCAAACCGTTTATACAACGCTTTAATAAATTTGAAATATGTTTCACTTAGAAAATTGTGCAGTTTTTTTCTTTGAGAAAACGTACACAAGTAAAAATCTTTTTTTTTTATTAAAAAAGCACTACTTTAAGATAATACATACACACACAGCACCCACATACTTTTATATACGGGTTCATAAACGAAAATTGAACTTCTTTACACGCTGACTTTGCTTATCAGTTTATTACATCAAAATACAACACAAACTTCTATTCATGCGAATGTTTTCATTACACTTAGCATTCAAGGAATAAGGAAACATTGATAAATTGATTGTTAAGCCAAGGTCCGTATAAAAAATCATTTCACCTGTTTATATACTTTAGTTCAAAATTAAACTGATAATGAATTATTTGCCCCCAAAATCCTAATTTTATTTTAAATAATTTTTTATTTGTCAAAATGGTCCTAAGTCTTCTATTACAAAAAAATCATCTGTATTCTGATAAATTAATAATCGTTAAAATAAAACATTATTTTTATAAATAGTGAAAAATAATACACTACCTTAAATATTTCGTGTGATCAAGATAAATGCCCAGGTTTCTAATGGAATGAAATTTTTCAACCTTATTTGTCACATAAAAATGCAATCTTAATTGTTTAATTTTCCAAAAAAAAAAAAAAAAAAAAGAAATAGTTCCCGATAAGTTCAAATAAAGCTTGAAGCATTAAGGCTTGAAGTACCCAACAAAGGAGAATATAAAAGAGGAAGAAAATTTCAAGTTAAAAGTTCACAGTACAGTAGATATGGAGGTGGGAAGCTGTACCTTAACCATTTATTAGTATAGAGCTGGAACTTAATTGCTATTTTTTCAATTCATGTCAAAATCCTAGGATGGAAAAATTCCAGTTATTATTTCTGAGCTTATGATTGAATTTTACGACTGTGCCAAAATATTCAGAAATGTGTCCCTTCTAAACCGATTTTTTTTTTGTTTAAAAATATCGGTTGAAAACATTTCTTAAAATCTTTAAACAGTCGTCCCCATATAAGATATATGAGTTTAACGTATATTTTTATTAAGTAAGACGCAGTCAATTTAAATATTCGGAAAGTAGTTAACGCTTTAGCTACCAGTCAAAAACGTTATGGTTAACTAAACTTAAAACTAAAGGGTGCCTTTTTAGGTAGAACTGTTTAACGAATATTTCCTTTTCTCTTGAACTTCTATAGACAGACACTTGAAGCTTATGCAAAATATGTTTTATATTCATTAAGTAAGAATTTGCTCCCATAGAATACGTGAATTTGACGTTGATAGCCTTATCGTTAAAAGAGATGTTGATCGACATTTAAAATTTTCATCGTCACTTGAGCCAACTATGACAGAAAGACTTAAAACTGTAATTAACATAAAGGGATATTCGAAAGGTATCTTAGTTGCACCTTCTTACGAATGTTTCTCTTCCTAAAATTGCTTTTTTCTACCAAAATAATTTTGTTTTTCAAATTTCCAACTGTTTCAATTTTTGTTATGAATTTCAAAAAAAAAAACATGCGAAATTTTATTTATTTTTTTTTTTTTGCTCTGGCTAAATTTGCACTCAAAAACCTTCTATTTACCAAAAATAGGCATCGATCTATAACTTAATACTTATAGACTTCGGTAAGAACTGAACTAGACGAAATCTTTTTGCCAAACGTGCCTCATAAAGAAGCGTGGCAATCAGTTTTACAAGCACTCTTTAGCAACACTTGAACCAGATTTTTTTGAATAAATTTAGCCATAAATACAAAAAAACACTATAAAATTATTCAAATAAAAATTTTTTTCAGCCTAAAAAAACTTTCTCCTTTAAGATGCTAATTTAAGGTTGAATTAATGTTTCAAACAGTTCAACAACTTATATTTTTATTTCTTTGCTTTACATATAGAATAGTTCTACATTCAAAGCTTCCTTGAATTATTAAAGATTTTACAGTCATAAGAATGACCATGTCGATTTTATAAAAACATCATTGTACACAATTTGCTTAAGAGCTTCATAAATATTTAAATTTCGTTGTATCTTTGAGGTGAAAATTTTGTCACGTTTTATGATATCTTTTCTATTCTCCTTTTTTCTTTTTGCCTTTTTATTTAATATCCTTAAAAGGTGTTATGATACAAAGTTTTGTTTACATTGTCAAATATAATTTTGCAATTTTGTATCCATTGCTAGGTGATAAACTATAATAAAAAAATTATTGTCATTACTTTGTTGCCTTATTTATTTAGCGCTCATTTAAACATTTATAATGTTACAACATATCTTAACTTTTCAAACTTTAACACACAGACTGATGGTTCAATTTGTATGTGTTAAAAAATCATACTCATTCTTAAATTGAATTTGGATGCATATGTAAGAGATTGTTAGTGACTGCGTATCTTTGTGGTGTTTGAGTTCTTAAATATTTTTTATTAGACTTCTTTTTTATGTGTATGGTGCTCGCGCAAAAATATATTTAGACAATTTTTAATTTAATCAACATAAAAGCATTTCTCCTTTACCACTTTTTGCATCTGCTTAACTTTTCTGACTGTATTTACTTGTATCCATACTCAGTCTAGGGGTAAGATTTTTTCTAAGCTTGCAAAATTAACATTTTTGTTTTATTTTTTTTATAGCACTTTAATTTTATTTAGCTCCTAATGAAAGTTATGTCAAGTGTGAGAAGTTTGATGGCATTATGATAATCGTAAATTAGTAGTAGAAGAGCTGATGTTTTAATTATTTTAATTCAATTTTCCAAACATTAATCAAATACATAAAAAGTTCTTGCAGATAAAAAATTATTTAATTTAATAATTTAAAATTTTTTATTAATTATTTAATAAATTTAACATTTTTATCATTTTTCAGTTTAATATATATTTGATTAAATTAATTATTTTATTAAAAAAATTTTGGAAATATTTTTCAATTAATTACTTAATTAAGTTGATTAAAAATTTAACAAAATTTTAAAATAAAAAAAAAAAAAAAAAATAAAACTATTCGTAGAACAAACAGCTATTCTTGTAAAAATAAATTATTTTCAGTAATATTGCACTTGTTGCGCTCAATAAAGAGAAGAACGAAAGCCTCTTGGTTTTGTTTGCGCTTCGTCTTACCAAGTTAAATTTAATTGATAATGAATTATTTCTTTTATTCTTTTATACAAAATTAGTCAGTTGGTTATAACGTTACAAAATCTCCAACACCTTTTTTTCTCCTGCAACACCTTTTTGTGCGTTTTCCGCACAGCATTTCGCAGGAAAAACTAAGCAGAATATTAGGATTAAAGTTGTCATTTTTAATCTAACTGATTAAATATACACATAAATACAAAATTTCCAGAAAAGACAGCATTTAGTTCTTCTGGTATCTATTTTTTTCTGTTTTGAAAAACGAACACATACATTTTTGAATAAATTTTTTGTCTTAAATATTTTTAGAAATTAAAATGAAAATGAAATTAAGCCAAAAATTATTTTAAATAAATTTAAATACTTTCATATTATATTTTTAGAATATTTAGTTCTGTACAGAGTTGTTCTTTTCTAAAGCGTTTGGTGACAGTGAAATATTTATCTACACCAGCAAAATGAAGCTTTTACTATCATAACTTTACATTTTTATTAGCTTAGCTAAAATTTAAAATAATATTAATAATTTATATATATTTTTTTATGTTTGTTTTCTAAAAATTTTTTTTTACATGACAAAATAATTTTTTGTTTTTTGTTTTATGTTAGTTTTGAAAAAAAATTTTATTACTTTTTTATTTTTGTTTTATTTTGTGTTTAAATAAATATTTTTCCTGATCATGCTACAAAAAGGAGTAGCGAAATATTGAAAAAATAAAATAAAAGATAAACACCTTGTGTTTAAAAAATAAGTTAAAAATACAATATTAATAATTAAATATTAAAAAATATACTTAAGATTTTATAAAAATTGTTTTATTTGAAATACATGTGGTGGTAGAAATGGAATCATCTACTGTTTTCAGTAAAACACATATATTACTTATTGATTTAATTAAAAAGTTATAATATATTAAATATAAAAGATTTCGGTTTGACGACCAATCACACTCGCGTTACGTCTTTCTCTTCACTCTGCCCAGCTTCTTCTATTTCTATCAACTTCATTTTTCTCTTCTCTGCGTTGCCGTATCGTCCGTCCTAGTCAGTGTTAGCATATTGTCCGTCAACCTCCTGTTCACGGGGTTACCATACTGCCCGTCAATCTTCCAATCCCATATACATGATCACTCTAGCAAGTGGCACATGTAAACAAAAATATATTTTCAAATTAATTCTTAAACAATAGTTTTGTCGTCCTAATTAAGTTTGATTCGACGAATTTACAAAAAGATGGTTTAATGACGTATTCGTAGTGCTGTCCAAAGTTCGCCCAGTGGTGTTTAATCTATTAGTTTCTTTGTTAGATAATTTTATAAAATAAAGAGATATTTTTATCGCTTCTAAAATAAAATAGAATTTGTGTTCCGCTATAAATTTCTTTACATTTTTTTAAATATTTATTTATTTTTTTTAACACATATATGCTAATATTAGATGTATTTACTCCAAATACTATTATTAAGTAAGTTTTATCTAAATTATCAAAAAGTATAATTAAGTTTTGAATTAAAGCTTAACTTTGGGTTTAATTTATCTTCTTAGCAAACAAGTATTCATTAGTTAAAGTACTTTCGTTTTTCCTCATATTAAGTTAAGATTTGATATAAGTTTTTCTAAGCTTCTATCGTACATTTTATAATAGTCTTAAGCTTAAGGCTGTTTTTAAAAGACAAAAATAATTATCCTAAGAACATTAAGTAAGTGAATTAGTTTTGTGTTAAAGTTGAAAATGTTTACATGGTTTTAGGCCATTTTTATGCTCACGCAAAAAAAAAATTAAGTAAAGCAAAGAGGTTTAAAGCTGGCAATTTAATATGATAAAATATGCTCATTTTACCAAAAAATTAAATACAAAAAGAATAAAAAAGCTTGAAAAATATAATGAAAATTAATATGTTAAAGCAAGCATTAGCATACAAAAAGAAAATAAAGCGGCTTATAACATAATAAATATTTTGCTTCAGCATAAACATTTTTGTATATTCTTTCCTTTTTATTCTTAAAGACTTAAACAAATATATTGTAAAAAACATATATATATATATATATTTTATTTAATTTTCTTATTTTCCTCTTGCAAAACTTATTTTCACGATTCTACTGAGGATTTTAATTGATATCATTTTTCTGGTTAATTTCTTTAGTCTCTTATTTAAGGGATTAGTTAAGGATAAATGAAATAAAACTAAAGTGAAACGAACATCTTTAAATGAAAAACTAATTACAACAAAATTAGTAAACGAAAAAGAAATATTATGTTACAGACTTGTATTACACTACTTACGAACTTGGCTACAAGCCCAAGGAAAATAAATATAAAAAAACTGTTTTATAAATTTAAAGGTCGGGCTAAGTGAGCAGCACACATTAAAGAAATTTCAATGGGAGGCTGAATGACCGATTGCGGCATCCTGAAGATTACTAACGCCCACAGTTCTCTTTAGTACCCTATGATTACTAGTTAGCAGGAACCAACTAGAGTTATTAGGGTCAGTGTTACTGTCTAAAATAGACCAGTTTCTTAAAGAATCTTTGAGGTAAATATTTGAGCCTTTGTCCCTGAAGAGCTAGAAAATTGGAGGGAAAGTTTAAAATTGATTTTTTCTCTTCCTCATGCAGACAGCTCCTGCAGCCCTCTCTATGAAAGATTCTTATGTATTTCAGCATACGTTCCATACAGTACCCGGTTATGTTGCCCAGTAGCAGCGATATCGAATTTTTGGCGAGGGCCAGTAGAGTTTTTAGGTTATTCTTATTTGCTGAGAGCCAAATATTTAAAAAAAATCTACAATTAGTTATTTAAGACTACTTCAGGCGTTTTCCTTTTGCGTCTTTTCTCATATCAAGTTACAATGTTTGGTACAGGAATCTTAGTGACTCTTTATTGACCAAATATTGAAAGGACGAGTGCCGTCATAGTCTGGAGCCCAAACCTTTTTATATGATGATGCTCAAGTAAGGCAAAATTAAATCTCATCCTGGAACAGAGTGCAGACATTGCGAAGCCCTTCTTATTACTTTAGCAACAAATAGGGGTCAGTTTATTAGTCTGAACCTCCACCTAACCACCTTCCCGGCGACATTTTCAATACTTATACATTTTCAATACTATCATTTTCAATACTATATATATTTTATTTTTGCAAAATATTTCTTTTTTGGTCAATTTCAGAATTTTGAACTCAACTTCTTGTGGCATAAATCATGCCTAATAATGAAAAACTATTTTCTCCAATGTTACTATAAATTTTGGCAAAGATTGAATGATTGCCTTAAAAATTTTAATAATAATTTAAAAATTAAAAAAAAAACTCGACATAAATTAAATCTTTTTAATAAAACTGTATTGTACTTTTTTGTAAACTGTTAGAGATAAAGTAAAAAATTAAAGGACAAGACTTAAAATTTTTTAATATTACCAGCTTCACAATTTTTTTCAGCTGAGGTAGTCAACTTTGGTCCACCTTATATGCGTTTGTGCTTTACTCATTTTTCAAAGATATTTAAATTTCAAATAAGTACAAATACTGCTTAGGAGTTCCAGAACTATTTTCATTTAATTTAAAAAAGTCCGCGCTGTGGGTGTTGGTTTTAATGAAAATTATTGAAATCATAAGTTCATAAGTTCTTTTAAAAATTCGATATTCATTTGATACCACGCCTTTGTAAATATATAACTTGCAACTAACACCAAAAATAAACACTAAAAGGATTTAAGTCTTCTTTTTGGAGCAGTGTCCTTTGTATGAGTATCTTAGGCTGCCCAAAAAAAGCTCGAAGTGTACCAAGCAATGTCATTAATAGCGTTGATTAAAATGTAAATTAAGAAAGAACCATTTTGTATTAAAGAAAAAATAACTGCCTGGGGAGGTTAAGTCATTTCAAATGATGAAGCCCAAAAAAAGAAAAAAATAAATAAATAAAAGAAAAATTACTTAAATAAAAGAAACCTCAAAATACCTCCAAACCACGAAAAAAGAGACAAATTGATGAGACAAAACAGAAAAATGATTTCTTTACCATTGTAAGCCTCCAAAAAAGAAAAAAAAAATAAACAAAAAATCAAAAAAAAAAAAAAATACGCTGTAAGTAAAAATGAACTTAAAAAAATAAAACAAATTCTTATGTTTTCATATTTTTTTTTAATTTTTTATTGCAAATAAATTCATATAATGGGCGTTTATATAAAAGTTAAAGAAAATTAGAGAGGCTATTTTTTCCTAAAGATAGTTTTAGGTGAATTAATGTAGGCTGCTTCTATTGTGTTGGCTGTTCTATATGTTGTTCTCTTACAGTTAAAGAAGATAAATAGAAAAAAATTCTAGTTTGTGGGTTATGGAGAAATATGTAGCATTATAAATTCATATAGTAAACTGTGTGCATTACTACAAGATAACAGTCCTTCAAAGTTCAGTTATTTACAGACAAAATTTTATTATATGAGTAAAACAGATACTTCGAAACAAGAGTCGTTTAGCAAAATTATTATTAGTAAAGAAATACAGTTTAATGTTATAAATTCTTTTATTAATTTTTATCATATTTAGTCATAAACGTGACTACAAAAACTCCAATAGCGCATCCATCAGGTTGTAGAAAAATAAAGTCTTGGAAGAAGAAAAAATGATTTCGAAGAAATAAAGCACAAGTTTATTTCCAAGATTAATTAAAAAATAATAATTCATTGCAGCTATTTATTTTTACAAAATATTCGTCATTTTTAAATTTTAATTGTCTGAATGAAATAATTTTTACAAAAAAAACAACAACTTTAGTACAAACTTAAAATCATATGTCTTTTGGACGGTTATTATACATTAATAATATTATTATATTATATTCGAGAAAGATTGCGTCAGGATTTTCTGTATGTCGTAGAACAAAAAATGAATGCACCTTAAACAAGAAAATTCAGTAGGTATGTGGTCGCCTTTATTTTTTACACTTTTTATTGTTCAAATTCTAATTTTAAATATTTATACTTAATATTCTTCTTGATATTGTAATAGGTATTCTGTCTAATTTTAAAGAGTTTGTCTGTAACGGTTTCAAATACGTCAAATTACATCAGCTATAGGGACACCCTTTAATTTCTAATTTAAAGTTTGCTGCTTGTTATAGCAGAATTAGCAATAAGGGTTCTGTGCAAATTTCAATCAACTGTCTACAACTGTTCAACCGTTTGGTCATATACATAAAATAACAGCGTCTATTGTATCACCATTTAATATATAATTTTAATATTTTTATATACCACACAAAATAGAGCAAATTTCGTTTAACTTTTAAGTTTTTTTATATAACGGTACAATCGATAATGCCATACAGGTCAATTTACTTCAAATTTGGAAACACCCTTCTGAATTCAAATTTTATACTTGTTATTATAGCGGACTTAGCAACACGGGTTCTTTGTTAGTTTCAGCCGTCTATCTGTAAGAGCTAAAAAGTTTGGCCACATACATCAAATTAAATGAACTGTTGGTACACCTTTTAATTTATAATATTGAATGTTTAAACTTGTTAATATAACGGTCGTAGTAACCGACATCCTGTCTAATTTTTAAACGTTTGTCTATAACGGTTTAAAAGCTGGGCGCATATAAGTGAATTAATGTCACCTATGGGGACACCCTATATTTTTGATATTTATTTTTGTATTACTATAACGCCCAATAGGTAAGGGCTACAGTAATACGCATTTTCAATGTTGAAGAAGCGTTATCTGCGGTTCGTAATACACTTAAAAAACATGTATTTTGTATGGGGCCACCCTTTAATTTTTAAAATTATAAACTTTTTTAAAACGGGACCAAGTAACAAGTATAAAACTTGGAATTCGAAATTATGTTATTTTATCCATATTGCCAACTTATCCCGTTATAAATAGACAGCTAGAAACTATTATTAAGTCGTTTTTTTTTTTTTTTTTTTGCAAGAATTATTAATTATATGAATTTTTGTTAAATACATTCGCAAAGAGAAGAAAAACCACGTGAACACATCCAACAGTTTAGTTAAGGTCGACCATCATTCTTACAAAAATAAATGAAAATAGAGATACACAGGGAGAGAACGGGAGAGTAGAAAAAAATCTTTATATAAGAAGAAATGAGTCATTTTGGATTCAAACTAAAAATGTAAATATGCCTTAATAAATGATGCCTAATTTGCTCCCTTTACCCACATACACGGTCGCACACATTTTTAAATAAGATTTGAATGCTTTTCCTGTTGGAAATTTTAACATAATATTGTCGATTGGTTGCCTAAATATTGTATGCAGTGACTAACTAACCGTTCAGCCAGTTACTTGTTGGAAAGACTGTTCCATCATCCGCAAATCCTATTCTATTCTTCATTATTTTTTCTAACCAACCAGTTATCTGTCCTACAATAAAGCTTGTAGTACAACAACAACAACAACTTTTAAACATAATATTTAGTCATTCTTTGCAATACTTGTATTCTTAAAAAAAATTTAGTTACTCTTAGGACTTTTTGTAGAGGTGTGTGTTTGTCAGTGTGTAATTTTGTATTGGTAACTGCTTTTATAGTGATAGCAATCGTATAATCTACTTTCTGCTACTTTTTTTTTAATGTTCAAAAGTCATGTTGCCAATGATTAAGCAAAATATCAATTTGTATGCAAGAGCCATTATATATTAAAAAGAAATTATGCATGTTAGCTGACTGCTGACTCTGACAACGAATGTGTCTATAAGTTAAGTGCAGGCACAGTATAGATTTATACGGAGTCGTAGAAGCTATAAAACTTGCAGACAAATTATGTTTAATAGTTTTTGAATAAATGAATGGAAATTAGTTGAAGAGTTCACATTATGTAGATACAACTTTTTACTTATTTTATCAGTTTATATGCAAGTATTTCTGTGCGTATATGTCCAAATAGAACAAAAGTCATAAGTATACGTAAAAAAATAAGTTTTCATGTATTTATAAACCAGCATAAGTATAATTTATAATCATTAGAAAAAATCAGGCATTTAATTTGAACAACGTTAAGGTTTCAATTTTTGTTTTTATTTTATTGTTGATTAGTTTGCACAAATTATGTTTCTAAATTAATTAAAAATTACAATAACATTAAGAATTTTCATTTTCCTTAAGATAAATAATTTTTTTCTTTTTAAATTTATATAAAAAAATGCTAATGACGGATGTAGCGATCCGGAAAATGCTGCATTATGTATACTAGAATTTAATTTTGTTTTCTTAAAAAATTAACACAAAAATTTTTAAGTAATGTTTTTTTCTAAATAAACTTAAAAATTAGAATATAAGTGAACATAAGTTAAACTAAATTACTAATTGGATTATAACAGTTCGGCTAATTATTTCAAAATTGAAAAATAGTAAATTGTGAAAGTTTATATTATCAAAAAATAATTTTTAATATTTATTTTTAAAACTTTTTGACAAATAATATAAATAATATTTTTTAAAGAAAATTATGCCATTTCTGGGATTTATCTTCTTTCTTTACTAAAAAATTTTGTTTTGGTCTACACAGGCTCTGAACCACTGTGCTATGAAAGGAGTTGTCTGCAGCAATGTTACTTAAGGGAATTAAAATTAGTTCATAAACAAACCAAACTACATTGTTAGTGTGACCATAGTCTCAGATCTCCATTTATTGAGGGATTGAATCATTCTAGTCAAGTCATATTAATATCGTCTGCCCTTGTTTTGTATTCTATTATTTCTTAAATAATAAAAACTTTTCTGCACAATTATATTATAGACAGACAGAATCATAACATGATACAAATTATATTTTTGTTGTCAACATATGCTCCCACATGGTTAAGTAAAAAAGTCAATTCATTTTAAAGATAAATATTGCGGAAAATAACTTTTTTATCATAAAATCTTATATTTATTTAACGCAGACACACCATCCCATCTCTATTTCTTTTATAAAACAATATATATTTTAAACTTAAACTAAATGTCGTTTTAATAATCATGATATTTATTATTAAATATTTATGAAAAACTGGGCATATACAAAGAAATTGATAGACTACAAACAAAAATAAAATAAAAGATAAATAAAATAAAAAGCAGGTTTCTTCTGCGTGCAGATAATTACATAGACCAAATTTTTAATTAAAATAAATACCTGTTAGACATCTTAACTGTAATTTAAAATATTTAATTTTTTTTTAACTTAGTGCTGTACTCTGTTTATTTATTTATATTGGTGTTTCACTTTAAACACCGCTTAAAAAACTTAGAATCACCAGCGCCTTAAAGCTAAATTAAGAATCGTCTATTTTATTTGTCGTTTATTTTTTCCTGAAAATGAACTTTAGTTTACATTACCAGAAAACTTTTACGATAACTAAGAAAATGCAACAATTTAGTACCACAGAGTCCACTAGCAAATCAAAGATTTTTTTCGTTGTTCTCTTCATTAATAGACGTCTTGTTTTCTGAGTTTGTTCGAGTAACATACTGATTGTTATGAAGTAAGACTGAATGCGCGGTGCCTTGTGCATAATTTAAGCTTTGGATTGTGTATGCACTTCGTCGTACTTACTGATTATGAATATCTCTCGTTTTCTTATTTATCAAATTATTTGATTTATAAATGGTATTTGTTATATGGAAACACATATGCAAAGAATGTAAATAAGAAATGTAGCGATCTAGAATATGCTGCATTATATTTTGCTCGTGTAAAAGTTTTTCTAATTCCTTAAAAAAAACTTACACAAAGCAACTTTTTACAACTTTTTTACTTAACTTAAGCCAAATAAAGATTATTCATTTCTTATAAATAAAGTAGTTCCACTAATAATTTCACAAATAAGAACCCAACAAAATGTTAAATATTGTATTTTCACTGCATAAACTTACAAGTTCCATAAAAAGTATATCTTATGAAGCCACTTCAAAGTATAAGTTTTAGTGCATTAAAGAACAGACAATCTTTATATATTCTAATCATATTTTTTAGTTTTCTCAATCAAATTTAATCTGTCAATTTAAAAATGAAACATTTTTTGTGTGGGTAAAGAGATTATAAGGATCTTAAAATATGCGTTTTAAAGTTATCACGTTGTAAATTTTAAGAGTGATTTAGTAAAAATAATTTTTTCTTGGAATCACTTGATAATATATTTTAAGAACTTTAGGAGAAATGCAAAATAATTAATAAAAAAAAGCAAGTAAGAGTGCTATATTAGTAGTGAAGAAACTTTAGTGAAAAAAAAAATCAAGTTAAAGTAATTAAGAATTATGTAATTATGCGTTAAGCATTTTTTAAAAGTTTTACTATTTCCTGAAAGATCTCTTTAAGTACTTTTAGATGATATTCATATTAACTATATTTACAATCGTACTTTTGTGTGGAAATTTTAGGGGTCCGTTACTCCAAAAATATGGGCGAATGCCAATTTTTTCAATTTCTCTTTCGCCCTACATATATATTAGTTCTTTTGATTGGAGCTATTTCAGGCGTAGTGTTTTACCTGCTGCTTTGGAGGACAATGACCGATATTTTTACATTTCAATAGCAACATTTTTGAATTTATATCTGATCGAGTGGCGTATCCAAATTTTCTCTAGCTCATAAAATGCCTTAGCAAATTTAATTTAACATGCATATGAACTCAGAATATATATACTTTTTGGGATAGGAAATGTATATTGTAGAAATTACAAATAGAATGACAAACTTATATATACACTTTTTTTTCACCTGTGATGAAGGGTATGAAAACGTTAATTGGTTCAGTAGTTTAATTGTAGTTAATATTGAGTACCATGCAGCGATATAAAACGTAAAAAATAAATAAAATGTTGAAAATAATTTTCTACAAAATATTTAATATTGACCTTCATACCACAGTTGTCCATAAAAAAGTTATGTGGCTTAATTAGTAATAATCTAGAATAAACAGAATTTCCCAAAAGACAATTAACAAATACAATAAATTTAAAGAGCTAAATCTGCCCTTAAGGAAAAGTTAATGAAACCGGATAAAACATTTTTTATCTTTGCATCCAGAGACTTTCTGTGGACCCTCCGAAATGTTCATTTGTCCAAAAAATAAATTCCTTATTCGCAACCATCAAGGTCGCTTAGATCGCCAACACTCTTAAATATTGTAAAACTGGTTTAGATCTGTTATAAAAGAGAGCAAGAGATATCTCTCGCCTTTTGTGAGTTTTCCTTGCTCGTTAGCTAACGACCACTTTTATTAAATAATTAATTAAAATAAATGAGTGTAAAATAAACTTAAAATCTCTTCAAATTTTATTCGAAATCAAAAATCGAAAATATTAATTTTTAGCAATAATCTTTATTTCTTTAAACATTTTCTATTTTTGTATGGTTGCTATTAAAAATTTAAGCAGATCATCGCATGAGATAATAAATTAATCCAAATGCTAAAAAATGAAAAATAAAAAATATAATTTTGACAAAAGCATTTAATATCATTTTTCTCTAATTTTATCTCTGTTTGATTTTCGGCAAAAAGAAGTTGTCAAACAAGAAAATATTTTCTTATTAAATTGAAAAAACGAAAATAGATTATTGAAAATTGGGTTATCAAGCAGCAGACATTGCTTTTTTAATAATTTTTTCAAATAAATTTTTTTGAGGGCTGTTTTTTTTTTACTTTCCTTTATTTGGCTAAAATATCCATCGTTTGTCTTAAGCAAGTCATAGATTATTTTGTTGTTAACTTATTTGTCCTGTTTCTTTTATATTGTAAGTTCGGTTAAATGGCCAATTAATTTTGCCTTATGAGTGTTGTACGGATAACTTTTACCAGCCAATATAGCATGACCTTAAAAAGTCTTTCAGTTTTAACAAACATAAGGAAGCGGTCGGTGCTGGTAAACTCATACGTTCATATATTTCCTAAAGCGAGTTTGAGTACAAAAGTAAATTTAAAAAATAAAAAATTTGCCCAGAGTCTTACATACAGTTATTGTGCCTTTAAAAATACCCCAGGAGATTAGTCTTTTGCTGCTTAGTTAACTGTCCTCTGCTTTGATTGTTTTAATACATCCTTTTTCCATTACTCTCGTGTATATTCCTTTGTAGAGAAGTGGGCAGGCGGAATACATCAATGATTGCTGTCTTCTTTAATTTCGTGGTTGATGTGACAAGCCTTAAGCAATTGTTATATTGTCGACTAAATTTATATTAACAAGGATATGTGGTATTTATCTGTCCAACAATTTGTCTGTGCGGTGAGACCACTTGAATTTCTATTGTTTATTACATGCAAAAGCCAAGTAAAATAGAAAACTGTTTTCGTATTTGTAAAAATTTGCTTGTTTTTTTTATTTTTCTTATTTGTTAAATATTGCGGTTTAATTTAGCAAACAGAAAAAAAATGAAAAATGTTTTTTAAAAAGAAAATGGAAAACTGTTTTTTATGTATTGCACTGTATTGAAATGAAAACCTAAAACTATGAAAAACAAATTATACACAGTCACATACATAAATTCTCTTTTTTTATTACGTGACCATAAAATTGATAATCAGACATTTTAACTCCACATAAAAGTGACAGTTGTGAATGCTGCTTAATTAGGCATTAATACGTATTCAATTAGTTAATAAATGGGGAATTAGTTAAGAATTAAATGAAGTTTAATTTATAGGCAAAATACTGCTGTCATGTAATCAATTTGTTAAAATTATTTCATGGCAATTTAAAATAATTCGAAATTAATACAAATAAAGAAAGTTTCGTTTGGTCTACTGAAACTTTAAATGATAAAAAATAACACAAAGATTTAATTCTTCATAAAAAAGACAAATTCATAGCTTATTCTTGAAAATTACTTCGGGCTTATGAGCACCGCAGCTAATTTTGAAGAAATTCCTTCTGGATGAATAATTGCTTGCTGTGTGTAACAAATAATACAAACAACGCTGGCTTCAAAGAATGTAATTGTGGATGGTTTACCAGAACAAACTAAATCTTTATGTGGCCTTCACAGAAAATTGACAGATGTTAAGTTGTCTTGGAGGCCATTTTTCAAAGTTAACTTAAAGCTAAATTTTGATTTCAATAATTCGTTAGTTGCGGCCTTGTAAACCAGATCAAGAGGTGAATTTTTCTGGTTGTAATAGAGGCTATGGAGTCTATGGTGGACTGGTTTCTCTCAATACGAGAAAAATACGGTTATTAACAAATCCGTTGAGCCAAAATAACCATCGTTGCCGAATCCAATTCTGTAATAAAATAATTGTCTATAAATTATGCGAATTAATGACTGAATTAATATGTAGAGTTTTGAAGGCGTCAATCTATTAATGATGATTTCCTAGATTAAACTGATCATAAATGTATAAAATCGAGCGCAATACAACAGATCGTTTGAAAGCTAATCCTATGTTAAGTTTTATTGGACTTAAAAAAGGACTCATTTATAATGTATTTTTTTCTTTTTATGTTTTAAGTTGTTTTATAAAAGCTTTAGTTAAAATTATTTCTTTCTCAGCTCTTTCCCCTTTTTGCCTGAAAGTGTTAATTTCGAAACCCTTAAATGAATTTATGCGACATGAGATTTTCCATTAATTTTTGTTAAAAAAGAAGCCGACATAAATTTTTTCTGTTTTATCTTTAATTCAGAAAATCTAGTTGGAAATTAAACCATTAATTTTATGCTGGAGCTTTAAGCTTGTCATATTGATGGCTTGCAAATTTTTGAAAAACTTTTCCTTGTACCTTAGTTTTTTGCCTTATTTTTCACCCTAATTTAATGATTACTATATATGACAAAAACACTTAAAGCAGCGCAATTTGTATGAAGCAACTAAAATTATGTTTTTTTATATTACTCTTCTGTGGCAAAAAAAAAAAAAAAAATAAATAAATAAATAAAATTCCAATTTAATTTACTCACAAATAATTCCCTTAAATAAAATGAAAATTCTCGTAAAATGTTTACTTCTTTTTTATGTATTTTTTATAAAATACAATTACTTAAATACTGGTCAACGGTTGGCAGTCATTTTAGCAACAAACAAATCTACTATTCAAACTGTCAACAAAGTTGTTAGATTTTGTATATTGCATGCAGGTAGGTGCGTGTTACGTCCAACTAATTCGATGGTTTTATTTGAATGTGACTCTTAAGTGCCACTGTGATAGCGTAACATTCAACAACATACCGACAAACAAATACCATTAATGAAATGAATGTTTACGAAAACAAATTGTAAAAAACATATAAAAAGGAACAATTTGCTGTCTGCTGCTCTAAAAAAATAAAAACTTTTCTAACACAAAATGTACAGAGGAAAGACTTAAATGTGGACACATTTAAGATTTCAATTTAAGATTAAGATTTATGGCAGCTATGAATTTTACGAGTACTTTTGCATAGAAATTAAAAAATCTACGGTTTTTCTCATTTCAAATTTGATATGATGTTAATAAGTGGTGGGACTCTAAAAACTGGACAAGGTTTCTAAATATAGGGTATTCTTTTAAGTCCGATAGAAGGTATAAAAAGGTTAACGGTGAGGCCAACCGTCCTACCTTTCTCACTTTATGACATTTATGATCAGTATTCCCTAGCAATAATTATAAATAGATTAAATCTTGAAATGCGCCACAAAATATTAAACGTTCAGTCAAAATCGAAAAATGAAATTAGGGTCTATTATGGATTGCTTTTACTCCAGTACATCCACAAAAGTGCACTGCTGGTGGCAACGATTTCCTTCTTTCATTAAAATTGAAGCCGGACCTCTCATTACTGTCAATGAATATCTTTACCGCATCATTATCAATGAGTTTTTGTTTCAAATTGTGACTGATATTGGTCTGGGCGAGTTGTAGTTTTCTCTGATTGGTAATACATACCAATCATCGACGAAAGTGGATTTTAAAAGATAGACCTATCAATTAGCTTCTAAGGTCTTGCGATTTAAAAGCTCGTCTTTTATTTCTTGTGGGGTCCCATAAAGTCACTGGTTTATGCTGATTGCCCATCAACAGGCCTTGGAGTCAAGGCCACCAATGCTGCAAACAGTGGATAACAATTGGACGTTCAGAGTGTGATTCCATCCGATCGAAATCATTTTCAGATGGAAATTATTTGATCATTTGATTTTTTAAAGTTCTCATGGGCTTGAAAAAAGTTCTTTTAATATTGTTTATTAAATTTCAGCTGAAACAAGTAAAGTCCTAATAATAATTAATTCTACTTGAGTGTTGGTTCCTCAACTACTTTTGATAACATACACAACAAAATAAAAAATAAAATCTTGCCAAATTAACATCCTGTGATGCAAATGCATTCCAGATTTCCCTTGTCTTTTCAAAAAATCAAAGCAAATTTTATTTCCAAGCTTTAATTCATGATTCAAATTCAAACCGGCTGCGCCGATAACATTAATTTCACTATTGGGGAAATACTGCAGTAGACCACTACCTTTTTTAAATCGATTTTCTTAGTTTCCACGAATAGCTTTTTATCCGACTTTTAACCTAAACTAGTTCGTCGATCTAAAATAGGCACCTTTTTTTCATCTCAAAATCTCTCATAATTCACCAGAATATGCTTCAAAATAAAGCCCCTCATGACGTTAGCATCAAACGTACTACTGCTCTTAATTTTCATCCTAATATAAGCCTGTTCTAGATATGCTCAAAGGATATATGCTTTTATCTTAAACTTCCTAGAAATCCTAGAACAGCATTGAAACCCATTTCCAAGAATTTTTTTTCCACCATTTAAAACAAGAACATCCCCTATTTAGTCTCCCTTGTTGCTGGTTTACGCTTTGAGCCAAAACAGTGTTGCTAACTTGCTCAATTTCCGCGTACATCTCACTAAAATTTAACGCTTCAAAAAGACGCAAAACGAAGGACAAATATTTCTGCAATCCCCGAAATATAATTTTGCAGCCATGCTTTCGTTTATTAGTAAAAATAGAAAAAACAAATTTTTAAACTGCATTGAGAAAATTTGTTATTCTTTATAAAATTTGTCTCTTTTTACATAAATTACTTTTATTCAAATCTGTTATGTCAATTACTAAGGCATACAAAGGCCTTAGAAATTGAAAAATTCAAAAACCTGTTGCAAAATGCAATCAATGCCAATGGTATCTGACTTTGTCAGCGGCAAATAGAACTATACTTTTGGCAAGCTTTTATATTAAATGAAAAAATATTTGTTTAAATTAAAACTGAGTTTTGTAAAATTTATTTTTTTAAATAAAATACCAATTGTTGGAAGAAATAAGCTAAAGTTAATATATAAATTGCAAGAAGTTTTTTTCACATGTTTACGGATTCTTTTCACACTGCAGTTAATCGATATTAGCAATTTTTTAACCAACATCAAAAATGAAAGAGGTTTTCAATACAACTGAATATTATCTGCAGTACGTAGTCATCTTTAAAATTAAAGGGTGACCCTTTATAACATACATACTTTTTCTGTGTATTTAATGCCTTTACGGGTTCCACTTTAAAGTTAAAAAAACTGCGTATCATTATGACTACGATAACAAAAAATTAATTCAAAAATTAATTTAGAAAATAAAGGTTGTCCCCATAGTGTGACCGCAAGTTATACGGACAATTTTTTTTTTTTGTATTTTCACTTGGCAAATCCCAAATTTGAAAATAATTATAATTGAAAGATTTTAGATCGTTTGGATAATTTTTAGACGTGCCTTGAGCTGATATTTTTCTCACTAAAGCTACTGCTACCGAATAGAAAAATCATACGGACCTTAGGATTTTTGTATTGCTGCAGTAGCTATTTAGATGAAGACGAGGCTATAACTTTTGGAATTTTTTTACGGTTAGTTTCAGTCAATTTTATTTAAAAAAAATGCCAAAAGCGTTCTTACCTTTTTAAGTGACTATAAAATTCTGGTCTCATTCTAAGAAAGACTAAATCTAATTAAAAAAAAAGAAAGAATTAAATCAGAAACTTTTGAGCATGTGATTATATTTAAATCAAACATCTTTAGAAGCCATTTCTTTATAGTCTTATAACTTAAGCGCGAATGAAGCTATAATGAGCCAACGTGGATTACCTCTGGTTCAAAAAAATGCATGAGGCTTGAGAAAAACATGTGTTTAGCTTTTTGTTTTTGAATATAAATTGTTTTATCATTTTTGTAAGTTACTTTTGCAGTTACTTGTCGTTGTAATTGTCGTGAAAATTATTAATAACTATTAAAAAATTTTTTAAGATTTATTAAATTCTCTATAAGGCCACAAGTTTCATACAAGAGATTTCGAAAATACTTTCATTAATTTTAAATAATGAACCTAGATAAAGTATAAAAGTTATCAACTCCATAATATCTGTTGTTGATTTTGTGTGGTATTTGTGTTGTTATTAAATTATTGCCACTGTATTAAGCGGCTTATTAAATACATTGAATAAAAAAGCTTTATATGATAAAACAATAAAATATTTATAGTTAAATTATGACCAGCTATTATACTCGAATATGATGAACAAATACCGATTGAAAAACATTAATCGTTTAATAAATCATTTGGTTAATTGAATCAAGAAATTATTAATTGCAATAAATAGTAAATATTTAATTGATTAATTCACGTAAACACGTTCGAAATAAAAAAACAATATTTTTCCACAAGCCTTAAAGCATTTTATATAATCTCAAGTGTCAACTAAAAATCGCATTATTCTCAGAATGGGCAATAGTTCATTGTAATGCACATAAATAAAAATATCTGTCTGTAACGATAAAAGGGAAAAGATTATGTACTTTAAACAATTTTTGTATTCAGTTTTTTTGTAACGTTTTTTAGGGAAGTGTTACGTTATAAGCTATTGATAAATTCATGGTCCTCAGAGCTCAAAACGTATGTAAATATCACGTATATTATGTGGAAACACTTTTTACTTTCGAAAAAAAAAAACATGTAAAAAACAGATGAGAATGGTATATTCGGCTATGCAAAATCTTTTATATCCTTCACTATGTATGTAAATCTAGTTAAGTGAAGTAACTCCATTAAAAAAATTAAATTAATTCGTTAAGCATTTTTTAAAAATTTTAGGATTTTCCGAAAGAGCTCTTTCAAAGCTCTTAAATGATACCCATATTAATATCTTAAAAATATGTTGTTCAATGGAATTTTTTAAAAAAATTTCAGAAGAGAGGTAAATATTTCACTTGATGTTTTTTTTTCTTTTTTTTATTTTCTAATTTGTTCTATATACCACTATCACTTGAAATAGAACACTTGATTCTTTTTTCACTTTTATAAGTCGTTCGTAATAAAAAATTTGTAAGCAATGAAGATTTAATTATTGCTGGGTTAAACAAATAAATAACAATTATAAATAACACTTTTTTTGTTATTTTAAAATAATTGGAGATATTTATGACTGCGTCATTGTGTGTATTTGCCTGAACGTTATTAAATAATCAATGAAAGGTTTGTTGACGAGTATAGGTATTTGTGTAAATAAAAAATAAATTAAATCATTTAATATTGGTGGACGCCATTCGTCCTTCAGTGACATTTAATGCGACGAGAAACTGTAGCTAAATCAATTTTCATTGATAAATAAATAAACGAGTTAATTTATCACACACAGAAAAAAAAAGAAAATTGTGTTCATATGAGTGAAAATAACTTGATATTCCTACGTAAGTTTGTACTTGAAATAGGAAATTTATTTACATTTCATTTATTATTTTATAATTATATTGAATGCTACATTGTAAATTTATATGAAGTGTTATAATATTTTATTATGTAGAAACATATTTAAAGAAGATTTGAAAAAATTATTTAAAAAAATTATTTCATAATTTCAAGAATCATGAACAAAAATGATATTTAACACTTATTGTTATCGTTGTTCGTTGTTTTTGATTTCTTCATATCCAGACTGAAATTAGTCTGATCGTAATAAAAATCATATATGTTTTCAAGGATTCATGGAGTACAGAAACTGTGTTAAAAAACGGTGATGGCTATTTAAAATATATACGATACTAATTTTTATCTTTTTTACCTACAACTACTAACATTTTCTTTTCTGATTAATGCAAAGTTTTAGTCTTTTGGCATTAACCTTTAAGCTTAAGTCCAATAAGTCACATCATCTAGGCAACCAGGTCTGGTCATCAAGAATATCAAGGACTTGTTTTCATAATTATTATCATGTGTTTGACCGCATACATTCTCATGATGTTTGGTCAAAATCTACATCAAGCAGTAATGGTTCAGGTTGAAAATGCCTTCTATCGCTAAGAAAGATTTGGCGATAACTATGAGTGTCATGTTAATTTTAGAATTTATTATAATGACTAGCATTTCACAGACTTCTCCCGTGTTTCATTTTTAATTTTCCTAAAATTCAAATTTAAAAAAATGTAGTTTTAAACATTTGTTCTAGAGTTCCGTGAACAGTCTTAAAAATTTTCTAATAACAAAAATAATATGTAATCACATTTGTTCTAGTACCATTATACGAGTAAAATTGGGTGCTTTCACATTTGTATCTCTAGTTTCTCTACGAAATGACATATTTTTATGAAAAAAAGTATTCTATATTTAAACCAAGGTTTTAAGGGATCTCCTCAAAAAATATTATTTAAATCCATTAAGAAGTTTTTACGCGATGCGAACATAGACAGACAGATAAACAGACAAAAATTTCAAAAATAGGTGTTTTGTATTCAATATCGTTTACTATCTACACCAACATAAAAATTGTCAAACATTATTTCGTGTACAGATATGAACCCATTACTGTTCTATTATATTTATAGATTAAGATGATTGTTTGTCAGTTGCTTTAAAGATTTTTACTTGCTGTAGATTTTTCAAAGTGGCGATATAGGAATTTTCCTGTTAACTGGGAAAATACTGAAAATGTGTCTTAATAATATAAATATTTCATAATATTTTCATAAGCATGGATATGCTTTTCTGGATATTATTTTCCCGCAGTAATACAATTCATTTTACTAAACGTTAAAAACAGAACCAAACAGCAAATACATCGGGAGAAAATCATTGTTTGATTTGTTTCATGTGTAGATAGAGTAGAGGTGTTCCCGCAGAAATGATTTTTTAGTCGAAATTAGATGGTATTAACCTTGTTGGCTTGTGAATTACCATGCGATCTAATATTCTAAAAATATTAAAAAACTTTTCTACGCCGATAAGCCAGGGATGATTAGTAAAACACGGCTGAAATTGATATGATAAATATGCAAAATTTTAAATTTAATTTTACCAGCTCGGCATGTATGAGGCCGTGATGTTGACATAAAATTCAAATAGTAACGGGATAACGTTATTTTTTCAAAAAACTTATTTTCATTGATAAGAAAAACATTTTTGTTTTATTACAGCTTGAAGTAGCAAATATCTAGAAAAAATATATATTAACTGAAATTAAATCTTAAGAGTGAAAGATGATCCTAAAAGTTAAAATCATAAAAACAAAAAAAAAACTGCTCATCTGAAATTATGGTGGACCATATTTTTGAAGTCGCAAAATAAGCATTTAAGTGCCTCGTTTGGCGGAAGGGATGCAAAAGGTTCTTCACTTCATCTGATTTTTTTCTATTCTTGACAATTTTATCAGGCAATAAGTTGAATGCAACTTACATGTATGGGCCAGTGCTTCAAAGTGTTACTCGCCCGCGTACAGGAAGGAGCTAAGGAGCATATAGGTGAGAGCAGGGTATAGTTATATTGACTCACAGGATCAACGACGTAATGTTCAATATGTTTTATTGTTTTATTGTTACTAAAATGTGCTCTAAGGAAACCAAGGAAGAGTTCCTGAAAACCATTATTTTGTACGCGCAACATGATCTTATTCCAAAGCGCAACACTTCGTGGTAGATTGGCCAATGAATTACCCTTCACATTACAGGGAAAATTCGCTTTTTTAAACAGTTCGATTGAGGATATTTTTCCTGCCACTTTCAATGTTCAATAATTAAAGTCGGATGTTGAGTAGTACTACTCCCTCCAACCTCTTTCATACAACATAACTTTATAAACTAAACACAATGCGCTGCATGAGAATGAGTCATCTTCTTAGTTCTAGTCCTATATAATTTAAAAAATAATGTTATTTATAATAACAAGGTGTTCTCAATACTAGTTTTTATTAAAACTAAATTTAAAAAATGAAAAAATGCTAAGAATAACTCAAAATCGTTCCTATGACTGTTATTATATATAAAAATAATAATGCTGATTATAACTTAATTAAAGCCAGTAAGGAACTAAAAAACTTTTTACAAGAACATATGTATGTCTGGAATAAATATAAGTATATCATAGACATTCTAGACACTAATTAGCAAAATAAAATTAACATCATGTTCCTATATTTTATTGGGCTCATTTATATAACTGATGAACGAACGTTCAAACGAAATTTGTTTTATTACCTCTTACATCCCTCAACTCAATTGAAATAATTCCACAACATCAATAAAAACGAAATAATAGGCATGCGATATTATTTTTATAGATTGTAATAACAGCTGCAAAATAAAAAATACCAAAAGAAAAGCAAAGAAATATTGATTTATTATCGATAAATACAAGAGCTTTTTTTAAACCAAATATATTAAATTAATTAGTTATGTATATAATAAATAAGAGCATCATTAATACATATACAAATTTATGTGTGTATAAACATCTTTCAGTTTTATTTAAATTTAAAAATTTTAAGATTTAATTTTCTACAATTAAACTTATTATTCTACAGTATAATTATTTTTTTATTCTTCAGAAAAAATATTCATATTTACATACAATTATTTCTGCTAGAGGTCGTTTGTTTTTTTATTACAGATATGGCTTTCTGTAGAAATGTATGTATCAGAGTTAGACATCGCTCACAAGATTAGCGAGAATAACGCGTTATCGAGATTAATTTTTTTATTTTACTAAGATCATCATGATTGATCATGCATGACAGGAGTTTTTGCATTAGAAAAGATTAAAACATGCATAATTATTTTTCTAGCATTCAGTTAACAATACCTACGACTCTGTTCCGCATTTCAAGTGAGAAATTGCTCACATGAAAATATTACAGACAGGATAGCTAATCTTACGCAAGGTAGGCTAAAGTTAATTAAGAATTTTTCAACATTAGCTACGAAAGGCAGATTTCTCTATATGTAAATGAATATTTCTTTCGCATACTTGTATTAAAAACAATGTATAAAAATTTGTTTTTGTTTTCAATATAAATGTTCGTTCGCATGTAGAGAAACCGGCAGTAAGATTAATTTTAGCATACACAGTATATAATAGGACGATTATAATATTTTTTTAAAAATTGTTGCTGTTAACGTATAACAAGTAGCTTCCATATGCATGTATACGTATATGTATATGTGCGACATGTTATTTCTTTTTGTTGTTTATTGATTTTTTGCTCAGATTTAATAATATTTAACGAATTTACCTTTTACTATTTACAGGGTAACAATAAATATTATTGGAAACAATACATTTTAAAGACTTCTTTATGTTTTTATCGGTGGTGTTGGTAAATATCGTTGACGGTATTTAATTGCCCAGTGACTACATTACTAACGTTGTGATATATAGCCGCTCGTCTTTTTCACAAAGCAGTAGAATATCTTCTTTCTTAATTTATTTAATTGGTCTACAGAATAAGTGACTGTAGGAAAAAAAGGACTGGCATATACTATTTGGGCCCTAAACTACCAAAACACTAAGGCTCGTACTTCCAGTTCTCTACATCTCTAATTATTACGATCTACAATAGACTGCTAGATCGGTTGATTTACATGTACCTGACTTTTATTTGTACTATTCTTAGAAGTCAAGTGTCTATCTCAACATAGCGCTCTTATATAAATCAATCAAGGATTTGAGTACCTAACAGCAGAAATTCTACAAGAGTTATGCAAAATGACATAAAACGGCTTCATATCGTTATTTATCCTGTCAGTGTAGAGTGCTCCTATATATTTCTTAGGCCAAACTGAATAAAAAGGAAAATAGTAATTCAGAGTTCCAATATTGTTTATATGAAGCATAAATATAATGTGCTCATACAACATTAAACCTTTTTTCTTTAGAAATAAAAAATAATTGTTCTTTTTGTTTTTAAAATGCCTAAGAGTCATCATAAAAACAATCAAACACAAAAGGAATGTAAGAAAAAATGAAAAGGTTGATGGTAATTTTTTTAAAGCCTAATGGGTTTTGTATGGGCTCCTAAAATAATTCTCATGTTGTTTTAAAAGTTTTTAAACTTCAAGAAAAATTTTTTTTGGCCTTTGTAAGAATTGAGATAAAGGTTTTTCGATGAAATGACTTAAGTAGCCGGCGAAATGCGAATAGATACCAGCTTTTCCAACCAACAAATAAGTTGCATTTTTATTATCAAATACAAATTGTCGCTTTTAATAAAAAATTTCTTTAAAATTACATTAAAATAAGATTTACGTTAAATATTAAATTAATTAATGATAGGGACTTATATCGGTAAACATAAAGCGTCGAATAGTGACCTCCCGTGGCGTTGCCAACAGAGTTGGAAATGTAAGACAATTGCTGTTAGGACCATGAAGTACCCTTTGCATAAGGGTTGAAGACTATTTACCCCGTCTGTTTAAAGTGCAACAGCACACATTGAACAGCACCGCACCTTTCCTGTAGACACCAATTGACCTCGCCAATAAAGGGCTTTAAAAATGGGCGGATTTTTATATAGGCTATCGGTTCCCGTGGCTCCAGTTTAACTTAGGACACTAGTCAGTCCTGCAAACCGGAGGACTGGCTGCCCATTTTCCTTTAAAACAGTTCATCTGAACCTAGGTTTGATCAGCCAGACTCATATTATCTTTGGAAGGAAACAAATAATTAAGCGGAATTATTAGAAAACTGATTTATGAAGATCTTGAAAAAAATTAACCTCTAAGATAGTAAAGAATAATATAAAAAGCCGAGACTATGTGTCATAACGAAAATAAGTTTTAAATCTCTGGTGACAAGGAAATTAAAAACAAGTTGCCCTTCTTATACCCAAGACGAGCAAAGAGCTTCCTCCTTTACGCTTCAGTTCTTTCATTTAAACAAAATGTAGTTGAGCCGTAAAATGAAATGACATTGGTGTAACGCAAGCTTTACGCTCTTGCAAAAAACATGGTTTTTTATCTGAAACGTCTGTACCGTTAGAAAGCCCTTTTTTAATTACAATTTCTATTAAAAAAGGAAGGCAGTTTCTGTTATAAAAGGCTTAAAGAAATAAATGAGAAACAACTTTGAATTCCGTTCTGGAACTAAGTCTTATAAATTATATCTTTCAAAACACCCTTTGATATTTATGTTAAATATGAAAAAAATTATATCCAAAATTAAAGGACAAATTAAAATTAATCGAAGGACCAATTAAAATTAAAAATTTCTATGATCAATTAATCGTACAATATAATATTAATATTTTTTAGCATTTCTTTTTTAGGCAGGTTTTTTAATGCCCTCCAAAAATTTCAGAATAAAACATGGTTGTGGTATAGTGACAAAACCATGTTCACCATGTAAATATATGATTGTAATGACCTATTTTCGGTTGTTCTAAACAATAGGTTGGTCACGGTAAACAACTTATCGTTAGTCTTAGAACAAAAACGATTATAACGCCTTTAAATTTGAAAATTATTGAATTTAACCCCAGCCAGCATTTTTCCTTGCGTGCTGCTGGTGTAAATATCTTTTATTCTTTTGGTAGATCTCAGGCGGATCCATATTAAGTTTGAATGTTGTTATTAAGTTGGTACTAATGCGATTCTTAGTGGTTTTAACCTTTGGATCCAGTGTACTTTTTGGACTAGTGGACTTCAGCTTTGCTAATAAAGCTAAAAAGAAATGATCGTGTAATATACATTTGATGCTATTAGTTCATTGTTCAAAAATTAAACAGGGGATAAACATTATTATCTCATAATATAATCTATTCTTATTATTTTGTTTACTCTTTCTTTCTTTCCTTTGTCTAACATATTTTTTTCCATTGCTTGGGCGCCAAATTGCCTAAATTTTTAATGACTTGTTAGAAAATAAGGAATAAAAACACATCTTGATTATTACTAAACAAGCAAAAACCAAAAAACAAAAAAAAAACAACAAACAAGAAGTACAGAATATAGTTTTCTTACCAAAATAACAAACAATAATAAAAACAACATGTCGCAGCCACTAATTATAATTAGACAGTGAAAAAGAGTAATTCATTACTAGTTGTGGTTTAAAAATTTTTTTAATTAAGAGCAAACTTTTTAAGAAAGATTATACAAGTCGATGTAAAGCTAATATTTTACAAAAATTTTTTTTTAACTTTTCGCAAAGTATTGTATAGAAAAATGCATGCCATTTACATTTTGCTTTTTAAGCAAAATATTCAAGACTTATTAAAAGAAAAACAAATTTTAATAATTTATCTTTAATCTTAGTTAGTCAAGGATGTTTAAGGATATTTAGGTTTATAGTTCGATAGATATTAAATACTTAACTAAAATTACAGGATTTAAAAAAATTTAGTCGATGTTTATAAAAATTTAATTAATGTTTTTTTTCTAATCTGATTTTACAAAGTTGTTCATTTTAAAATACAGATCTGTATTTTCATTATTTTATGAAAAAGGCTCTAAATTAAAAAATTTTAATAACTTTTGAGTCTTCAGTTTTACAAAATTAATATCTAAATTATAAATGCCAGTTATGACCTTTTAAGCACATTAAAAATTTGCAAAATTTTCTAAAATTATTTTCCCTTTTTAAATGTATCGATGTATGGCAACTTTATTAAATGAACACTGTGTCATGCAACGCAGAGCTAATTACCATCAGCGTACAATATAATTGCGGAACCAGCAGTTCCAAACCTTAATTACCTTTTCACTGAAGCTTTGTGAACATTAGTAGAATCGATTTGACCCTTATTGAATATTTTTGATTCAATAAAATTTTTCGTAGCATAACATTATCAACCGGTAAACATCTAAAATGTCCAAATTTCAAGTCTTATGATCGTAGTGTGTTTAAAATATTATGAACGAAGTTCATTTTTATAGTTCACTTAGGAAGAAAAAGTTTTGTCAATACACAAGTAATTACACCTTAAACTATACACACACATAAACACCTTTAACTAACTGTAAAGCGAAACTAATACACTTAAACATGTGTGTTTTATATGTTTTTCTGCAAGTTATAAAACTAAAGTGTAACTATTTTTTATCACTTCTCATAATACTTTAAACACACTACGATCATAAAACTTGAAATTTAAACATTTTAGATGTTTACCGGTTGATAATGTTATGCTATGAAAAATTTTATTGAATCAAAAATATTCAATAAGGGTCAAATCGATTCTACTAATGTTCACAAAGCTTCAGTGAAAAGGTAATTAAGGTTTGGAACTGCTGGTTCCGCAATTATATTGTACGCTAATGGTAATTAGCTCTGCGCTGCATGACACTTTAAAAACTTAATCGAAAAATAAATTTAAAGTTGCATAAAAAATTTAACTATATGAAATAAACTTTAAATGACATTGAACAAAAAATTATTAAAAATATTACTTAAAAATAATGGCAAAATTGGGAAATTTTTTAAGACCTATAAAGTGTTTTTGACCTAAAAAATAAAGAGGAAAATTTTATATAATTCGGATGTTATGTAGCCGCGAGTAAAAATTAGAGCAAGTAAGTTCACAAAAGAAGCTAAGCAACTGCTAGATGTGACATAACGTTGTACCTCTTACAATAGAAAAAATGTCAGTTTCTCTTTTGTTATATAAGAGTAAATAAGAACTTTGCATTTTGTTAGACTTAAATTTTTCGGACATAAGTCCTTCTCATCAAGATTCAAAAAAACTATTTGTTTCGTAGCTCACATATTATTCAATGCTGCATATTGAATTCCATTATTCACTGAACACCAACAACAATAATAAAATGCGTTGTACTGCTTTTTATGCTTCAATTTATTAATATAAATTAAAAAAAAGTTTATGTGGATGTACAACGTTTGTTGCCGTTCGACCGATTTTAGAATAACATATTCTCATTCATAATTTTATAGCATTTGTATTTGTACGAGTGAAAGTGTATGTGTTTGTGTGTGTGTGTGTTAAAAAAAATTAAGAAAAAGTTTGCGTAATTTTTGTTGCAGCTTACAGCAGTATGTAGCTGTAAAGCAAGTAGTTTTACACTTTGTTGTTACAGTTATGAAGCAGGTGTTTTAAATTGCGTTAAAATGCTTAATTGAAAAGTTTTACGTTTAAAGGGTTCCTTTTTTTCATTATTACTGTAGGATGAGAAATGGTTCACTAAGTATGAAATATAAAATTGTCGACAAACATAGTAAGCAACGAAATACACACGTATACACCAACAAACATTAAAGAATAACATATGCACTGACAGAAGTCTATTAAAGAACAAAGTAGGCAATGACACTCTTACAAGCAACAAATATTGCACCGACTAATATACTTAAAAAAATTACATGAGTAGGCTTTGGAAAATATGTAGTTAGAAAAGGAAGTTTTCTTAAAGACAATAAAAAACAGGGATTATTACGAGAAACACTAAACAGAAAAGACGTGAAAATTCAAAAAGAGTTTAAGAGTTAAAATAAAATATAAAGGACAATAATTATCAGTGATTTTAAACATAATCGTATCCTTATAATAATCCTTAAAATAATCCTTAGTGTAATAAAACCTTTAAACTTAATATGTATAAATTATAAAATACTTAATATTATTTTATATGTATAAAATAAAACCATAAAAGTATTGTTAAATAATAAATAAAATAAAATGAATAACTAACAATTAAACCAAATTAAACGACATTAAAACTAATTTAAACAAATTGTGTTTTCAAAAAAACTGCTAAATGCTAACAATACTACAAATGGGGGCTCAACCAAACATATCACCAACCATGTTTTAAAATGCTTTTCAAGAAGAGTTGTGAATACAATTAAAAAAAAAAATATCTAAACTATGTACATAAATGGTGAAAAAATAATAAAAATTTTGAAAAGACATTAATTTTTCGAACGAAAAAATTGATATACATGCTTATGTGTGCATTCGCAACGAGTATACATATAAATAAAAAAAAGAACAAAATCTGACAACTGTCAACGTATAAACTTATATACAAAAAATACCTACCTAAATGTGTACGTATTTGAAGAAAAAAAAAAAAAAACTATTGAAACGTCAATAAAAATAAATTAAATATTTTGAAGAAAATTTAAAATTGAAAAATATAAAAAAGAATTAATAAAAATATAAAAAAGAATTAATAACCAAAAGAATCAGACATTTACATTAAAAAGAGACAGTGTGGATAAAAATTAGTATTTGAGGGAATATTAATAAAACTTACTTCAATTTTGCCATCAAGCAAAAATGAACTTTAAGTAAAAACTGCTGTTGTACGTGTAAAATTGCAAAAGCATGTAAAGAAGGAAGCCGAGATAGCTAAGCTTTGAGTGAATGCTGTGGGAAATTACATATATGGAGGGAAGCCGAGATAGCTAAGCTTATGTGTGAGCAGTGAAAATTCACATAAAACGAGAGAAGGCAGGATAGTGATGTGTGTATTTGAGAACTAAGTACCTGTAGAGCTGAGAAATTGGAATTAATGAAGAAGAGAGATAAGATAAGTAAATACTTATGAATAGAGTAATGAATTATTTGCAGAAATAGCATAGAGATTATTCTTAAAAATAAATCCTTAAAAGAGAAAGAGATGTTTTGTTAAAAAACTTTGTTAATAGAGTGAGTTAGAATTAAACTATATTGTTGACTAAATAAAATAGAGTAGACAATTTTGTGAATAGTAGAATATTTTCAAGAGCGAAAATCTAATAACATTTTTGTTAAAATCGAAAAATACGTATTATATTTATAAGAACTTTGAGTTGAGAAAGAATATTTGAAATTTGAGAAAATCTAAATACATATATAATTCTAATCTTGTAACTAATTTTAAAGTTTGTAATCACTGGTAATTTGAAAATGGAGTTAAAAGATATACTCATACTTACAGTAGAAGAATTAAGAAGGAAAGCAGGTGAACTAGAACTTGATTCAACTGGTACAAAGACTGACTTACAGGAAAGACTGATTCGACATTTCGGTTCCGGTGACGGCTCGGAGTTTGGCGATGCAGCTTCGGTAATGGGTGCAGCATCCGCAGTACACTCGCATTTCACTTTAAGAGATGTTGAAGATTCTGTTTCAAAATTTACAGGGGAAAACTCCTATGACATAAAGACATGGATACAATATTAAGTTTAAAGGTTTTATTACACTAAGGATTATTTTAAGGATTATTATAAGGATACGATTATGTTTAAAATCACTGATAATTATTGTCCTTTATATTTTATTTTAACTCTTAAACTCTTTTTACTTTTCACGTCTTTTTCTGTTTAGTGTTTCTCGTAATATCCTTATAATAATCCTTAAAATAATCCTTAGTGTAATAAAACCTTAAAACTTAATATGTATAAATTATAAAATACTTAATATTATTTTATATGTATAAAATAAAACCATAAAAGTATTGTTAAATAATAAATAAAATAAAATGAATAACTAACAATTAAACCAAATTAAACGACATTAAAACTAATTTAAACAAATTGTGTTTTCAAAAAAACTGCTAAATGCTAACAATACTACATTACTTTGTTTTTCGTAGAAATTTATTATTTGTGGTTTTTATGAGTGCCATTTTTGGCTGTGTTTCTTTGTGTGTAAAATGAAGTGTTTTTGGTAAAAGTTTTAAGGTTCTTTTTTTCTGTGGAATGTACTTAATTACAAAATTGTTTTGTTTTGTCTGAGAGTGAGTGAAATGTTTTTACAGCAAGAAATCATTCAATATAAATTAGTTTTCGACATAACAAGACAAGTGTTTTTTTTTTTTTGTAAAACTAAAATACAAATTATTGAAGTCCAAAGTTTACGAAACAGATTTTAATTATTTGAAATTTATACATTAATAAATTTTCTGACTAAAGGGAAAATAAGTTATTTATATATTTTCATTGTAATTTAAGTGTGAAATTTTATATTTTTTAAGATTAAGAACTCTTCAAATAAAGTGTTAATATTTTAATAATCGTATTAATATTCATGCGCTTAAACTTTGTTATATCTTTAATTTTCAGGATAAATATTAACGCGTAACTAAACGCACACTCTCATTATTATTGTATTAACCGCTGCAATTTTTTTTTAATAATAATATTAATAAATATTATATTAATAAATAAATAATGTATTAATAAAAGAAACAAAAAACATTAAATGTTGTGGTAATAAAATTGCAGGACACAAATACGACTAAAAAATACGGCATGGCAATAGTTTGAAATAAATCTGGCGTAACACATTTCATTTCCATTTTGTGGTAAAAGAGATTCACGTTGGAATTGACTTA
Organism: Cistogaster globosa; assembly: GCA_937654795.1. NCBI lineage: Eukaryota > Metazoa > Arthropoda > Insecta > Diptera > Tachinidae > Cistogaster > Cistogaster globosa. The sequence goes on along the minus strand of OW569403.1, from coordinate 16,406,976 downwards.
ATGAAAATTTGGAAATAAATTCAGTTTGATGTTATAAGTTTCTGCTAAAAAAGGCTTTTATTGATTCTCATGCAAAGTTAAAATTTGAGAAAGCATATGTATATTACAAAATTAAATGAAAACTCTAAGTTGTGTCTTTAGATTAATTGATTAATGTACAGTTTATTATTACAAGCGATTAACTAGAGTTGTTTTTATTTAAAATTTAGTAAGGTTAAGATTTAGAAAAAAGCGAATAATAAAGTCCAAAATCAAAAAACCGAGTAACTTTAAAATTTCTTTTATAATGCATTATAAAAATTCAAATATGAAAATAATATATATATATATATATATATATATATATATATATATCATTTCTAGTAAATTTTTTTTACCTCATTCAATATTTCTTCAAATAAAAAAAAAAACACTTCACGACTTATCACTTACTATTTTTGTTTTCTCTAGCTGGTTTATGATTCATTTTCTAAGTACCTTTTGACTTAAATAAAAATTTCAGCAAGGTGTTTGGAATAATAATGGTGTCATGTTCTTGAAACTTTAAAAGATGGTGCTTTTATTCTGTGGTGATTGTCCTGCATCAGCTGGCATAAGTAGACATATTAGTACAAATAATTGAACGCTGGTGGTCTGCTTATTCAATAAGACCACGCTATTAATTTCTAGTTTAAAATTTTAATTTACCTTTTACTTTATAGATATATCGCACTTTAATTGCATTTGAAAAAACTTAGGCAAAACTTTAATGAATAAAATATCATATTCCAGCTATAACCAGAAAGAGATAGTGATATAAGAAATGCAAGTACTATCCCTTTCTTACTATAGGTGGAATCTGGCCACACTAAATATTTCGTGTCTTATCTAGTTAATTATATGTGGTTCAAGTGTCAACCTATTTATGTTAATTTTCAGATATAAGAGTTAGCGTAATATGACAGTATTCTTTTGTAAGTTTATCGATGGTAAAAGAACTCCCTATAAGACACTAATGGCCGCAGAGAACTTATTATAATACTTTGAGAAATAAAATCATTTTCTTTTTAAGTTAAGCTATTTATATTTTATACATTAGTTTTTTTAGTGTTATCTTTAATATTATTACAACTACTTTGAAATTGTTCATAGGGAAAAAAAGCACCCACTGGCACATTTTGCACATTTTTTCGTATTGCGTTTATTGGCCTCCCAATTAGATATTTATTGGCCTCAAAATTAGATATGTAAAATATATTTTCCAATATAAAGGGAGTTTTGTAAAGCCCGATAAAATTTAAATCGTAAAAAATAACACAAAAAATTAAATTGTGATACAGATTTTTTTTATACGAAAGATTTTAACATGGCATAAATAGTTAAAAATGACTTCGGGCATATGGCTATCGCGGCTGCTCATATCTTCAAACACAAAATCATTAATCATGATGCAGTCACAATCTCCATTGACTTTTACGTGAGATCCGGCCCTATTTTTGAAGAAAGAAGGTCCAATGATGCCACCAGCGTGTAAACCATACCCAACGGTAAATTTGTTTGGATACAATAAATTCTGTAGTATATGTTGTGGATTATTCTCATTCCGTATGCGGCAGTTTTACTTATTAACAAACCCGTTTAGCCGAAAATAGTGATAAAACAAGGGGTCAGTTATTAACTGCTCTAGAGCAAAATCGACAAAAGAACGTGTGATGGTCTCGTGGCTTTAATTCCTGCACTAGTTGGATCTTATGCGGGCTTAGGCCAAGACCTTTGCGCCTAATTTTCCAAGTAATGGATGGGTAGAGCTCCAATTCCTGCGACCGACGACGAATCCGTAAATTTTGTTTACAGCAGCGATATTCTCTTCAGTACGCACATTCCACAGTTGACAGATGGCTTGCTCAGACGGACAATTATGAGCACCATCAAAATCATGAAGTCGTCTATAAAATGCTCGAATTAATGATTGATTTTCAAAGTAAACTTGTATGATTTGTTAGCGTTGTTCGTGAAAATTAAACTTTAGTGTTCTTTTTTATAATTTAAAGTTCTATAGGGCTTAAAAAATATCCGATACTATTGCGTTCATAAGTTGAATTGTTGCGTGGTATAATAAATCAAAACTAAATTTAAAGATCATTGAAAAGAAAAACCCTTCATAACGTTAGCTTTCTTTTTTTAAACCAACCTGGATTATAAAAATTTTCATTAAGTTCTAAATAAATATTTGAACTTACTAAATATTTAATTAACTTTTATAAATATAGTTTAAGATAACCATTGTTTAAATCGTGATAGAAATAAACTGTTTTGTGAATAACATTAAAATCATTATAGAACAACTGACAAGTTCACATTGAATTAAATTATATTAAAAGGAATATAAAAACTAATATTCATCCTAAAATACTTAATAGTAGTTTACATTAAATTATTTGTAGGTTATTTATTATTATTTGCATTTGTCATTGTGAGCCCTCAGTCCCTTACAATTTAAATAAATATTGTTTGTGTACTTTGTTCAAACTTCAAAGCAAAAGCAACCCGTCATTTAATGTATGCAGGGTTTTTTTCTTATATCTTTTTAATTTTAAGTTTGCCTCTGACCGCATGCAACACATGAAATTGAAATAAACTAAAGTAAAAGGAAGAAAAACAAATGAGTAAAGCACTTTAAAATTATAAACTTTGCCATTTTTACAGCATAATTATTCTTTTATCATGCAACTATGGACATGGATCTTTTGTGCAATAATTTGTTTTATGATTCAAAAAAAATTAATAGAATTTTTCCTTACCTGGTGTTGCATAATATTTATTGTAGGTATAAAAGTATGCTTTCCCAGTAATGTTCTTCCATTAAAACGGCGTTGAAAATCCACAATATTTATAACTCAATATCTTTTACACATCTTCTTTAAAATTTCCCATATTGTAGGTTTAAAATTAATAAAAAAATATTTTTTATAACTTCCTAATTTAATGTTAGCTAAAATTTAATTTCTGTTTTATTTGAAGTTGCTCTATTATTTAGTATTCAGTTTTTATGGTCTTTTATTTTTTCAAGTTTTTTACTTTAGGCGTGTCTTAAACTGTTTTTAATTTGGGAATAAATTTCTATAAATATTTGTATGAACTATTGTAGAAGTTACGAGCTTAAAATTTCTGAGTTATTTCTGCTCTTAAATGTTAACGGAAAAGCATTTTGACTTGAAAACTTAGTCAACTTAAGAAAATGAAAGTAAAAAATAATACAATTTTTTTAAATGAATTTTACAATTTAAAGTAACATTTTTGTCAAAAATTTGAGTAAACCAACAAGTGAAATATTTATAATGATTTATATCAAATTTAGACTTTCTATGTGGCACTGAGTTCGTTATTTGCAAATTTCAACGTAGACTGCCCATAAAACAGCTGATATTTGCTTTTTACAGAAACGAAATATACAGTTTTTGCTCTGATATATTCTCGATCAAAGGTTATTAACAGAAACATTATTATCGTTTCTGCAAATAATTATTTTTTGATAGGATTTCGAGTTAAATTTTACAACATTCCATTAAAAAATTTAAAAATAAAAACAGAAAAAAAATTTAATTTTATTCATAAAAACTTTTAAATAAATGCTGAAAAATTCATGACTATATTTCTTCCAACTCAATATTTTATTGGCTACCATTTTACAAACATTCGAATTAATGTGAGAATGTGAGTAAACTCTACTAAGGTCAAAAACATAAATACATCTAAGAAATATATTTGTCTTTGCAACTCTTTCAAATTTTAGAGCTATAAACTTTAAAGCGTGTTTAACTATCCGGCAGTTTACCTAACTACCAACACACTCCTTTGAAATTGTAAGATAATTTTAAATTAAATTTAACAAACAAAAAATATTGAATCATTTCAAATTTTGTGGTTAGCACCTGTTTTACTGAAAGAACTATGATGTCTATAAGCAGGAATTGCAAGTCTGCTTGTATTTGCTTCTACTTAGAGAAATTTCTTAACATTTGAATTTAAAATATTTTTATTATATTCCCATTATGCCGTACAAATAAAACAAATAGTAAACCAAAGTATTTCAGAACTACTAATACAGTGCGTGTTATACTTTTAGGAGCCTGATGTTTCAATCCGAAAATATTCTCCAATTCCTTAAAACATTTCACTTTGGGAATTCATCATGTTGGTTGAACATTACGACATCGAGTTACTTTAGTTTGCTTTTTGCCATGCTGCACTTCATTGTCTTTCATTTGATTGAGTTTTGTATTGAATTACATTTTATGTTTCATCTATTTATATTATTTTATTTTGTATCTCCCATTTTCATTCTATACATTATTGAGGCTGGTTTTAATATACCAATAAAGCAAATGCAGACTACTCACACATACATTCAAACATTTTAATAGTTTATCCTAATACTTATGGGTTAAGTTGTTGGTAAGAAAATATAGTATTTTTAAAGCCCGACAGAAGTATCTATAGTAAAAAAGCTAAAAATTGATTTGAATTCCAACAAAATTTTTATTTAAAATATTTAAGGGCACATGGTCAAAGCGCTTTCTCTACATCCAAGAGTGGACCATATTTTCGAACATTACTGATCATATATCACGAACAATAATAACACTTTGGATACAAGGCATTAATTGTTGCTCGATTATCAGAGACTCATGTATTTCCACAGGAAGTAATCTAAAGATATATAATCACATAATCTTCGAGGCATGTCTATTTTTGGAAATAAAATTATGGCCACTTTTTGATTTTAAATACATATCGATTTCAGTCACTGTATGACATGTAGCACCACACTGTTGAAAACACATATCACTCGAGTTAACTGTTTGTGGCTTGTTAGCATACACTCGACTTTTCTAAAAACCCCACAAAAAAATCTAATAGTGTTAGATCACATGACCTTGGAGGCCAATTGAAATCTGCATTTCGTGAAATTTCACGTTGGGGAAATTTTGATCGCAAAAGCGTAATGTTTTCTCGAGTTGTGTGACATGTAGCAGCGTCTTGCTGGAAATAGACGTCAAACACATCAATATGATTCAACTGTGTCCATAAAAAGTCTCTCAACATTGATTGGTATCGCTCAGCATTCACAGTAACAGGATTTCCAGCATCATTTTCGAAGAAAAATAGCCCAATGATTCCATTTGCCTAAAATGCACACCAAACAATAACTTTTTGTGGGTGTAGAGATTTTTCATGAATAACACGAGGATTTTCATCACCCCAGATACGACAATTTTGCTTATTGACGAATCCATCCATTCTGAAATGAGCTTCGTCACTAAACAAAATTTTGCTTGAAAACAATGGATCTGTTGTTCGTTGTTCAATAATCCAACTAGCGATATTACGACGTTGTTGCAATGTGTACCTGTCCATGGTTAAAACTGTACTACCTTCTAATAAAACAAAATGGCTTATGTCATTTGAAAACATGTCACGTGTAAAAATTATATTGTGCTGACATTTAGGCGTCACATTTGGATGACCCTTTAGTTTCTGAATCTGGATCACTTTTACTGCATATGCTTCCATTTTGTTTATAAACAAAGAATTCAAGCTCAACGCTAGACAGAATTTTGTGGTAGTACGTCATATTGGTTTCAATTTCTCCATGTCCAAATCAACAAAAGAAAGCATTTTTGTATCTTTAATATCTGAATCAGCTGAATCTCGCATAAGTATAGTCCGAGGTTCTTTCTACGAAGTTGGCGGAGAGAGTCCTAAGTCTGATTTGCTTATATAAATGATTACTCGCGTCATGAAAATACGTAATCGTCCATAGTTGCGCTCATTGTTGACTGAATTTTAAAGTTAATCTTAATGATTTGATTGCATTGCTCAAGTGCCAAAAAATTCACGATGATTTGCTAGAGTATGCTAATCACAAAGGTCAAGAAGTTTGCACAAGTTCTATCGGGCTTAAAAAAACATCCATATTTCGATCAAAAAAAAAAAAAAAAAACTTCATAAAATATATACTTCGATTAGTTGTTTTTCAACATCCTTTTTGATGTGGAGTTGTTCGATTTTGCAAAGCATTTGGTATTTATTTTGATTTACAATTTAAAACACTCTTATTCTATTTAAAATTCCTAAGATAAATGTAATATTAAAATATTAAATATTTTTAAACAAATTTCTATCAAGTAAATGAACATTATGCTATGATTTGCTGTCTCTGTTAATGGAAAATTTATGTTAATTAAAGAATTTTCTAATCATGTAGCTTTAATATAAATATGTATTAGTGTCTGCGTTTTAAGCAGAAATCGGGGCTTAAGATAATCATATGCATTTAAAATTGCACAAAATACATCCTGAAAAAGATAAGGTTAAATTTTAAATGTTTTTTTCATTTTACAGAAAAATAAATAAAAATAATGAGAGAAGAAGAGAAAACCTAGCATTTGCAATTCCAAAAAGATTTTTTTTTTTCAAAAATTTCTTAAGCGAAAAAAAATATATAACAATGTTTAATGTTCAAAAAGTGGTGTATTGTTGGACGTCCATAATGCGCTTCGCCCAGACTAGCCACGATGGCCATATGCCTGAAATAATTTTCATCTCCTTTATGAGGCGAAGGTGCCCCTAAGCATTTAAAATGAGAAAAATCTAAAGAGATCTAATAACGCACTGCACGCTGTCTTATATAAAATTTTACCAATCTTGCGACCAGTTTAATTAAAGTAATCAAAAGATGGGACCAATCTTTATAATATTTATATTTGGCAATTTTCCTTTAAAGGTCATTAAAAATATCTATCAAGTTCTCTCACGAATAAGAAGTTGGTCACGCACTCTCTTGAAAATTGTTTTTGATCACGCATGTTCGCGCAATCTCACTCCAAATAATATTTAGTCATGAACATTTATGATCCCTTATAATTGTTATTAATATAAGAAGCAGTATTATCACACACAGGATTTTAATCCAAAACTAGGATTTTTGTCTTGCAGATTGTCAGCACAATTTAACAAATATGATTTGAAAACACCACGATCAACCATTTTTCCTTGTTTAACACGGAATATAAATAAACATAAATTTTAAAATATATTTTTCTTTGAAAAATGCCCGCCAAAATTTGTAAATAATTTTTCTTTCTAAAAATATTTTAGAAAATTAAAATTTAACCCAAGCCGGAAAAGTAGATATCAGTTCATTTATTATATCCACGGTTAAAATCCTGACTTAGAAAAAAATTGAAGAAAATTAAAAATAAATTCGTCCCATTGAAGTTGCCGAGAAAATTAGTTTTTGTTTAAAGAAAGCAGCTGTAATATAATAAATATGAAATAAAACTCCTTTTGGCTGAATAGCTAACAATCGCTGTTATTTTTACTAGCGTCTTAAGAAAATTCTAATTCATAATTCTTTTTGTTCTTTTTTACAACTAAAAGTTTATGTTAACAAAGTATTTATTTTTTAAGGCGATGCAACCTTCCTCAGCGTTCTTCGTATGCTGTAATATATTTAAAACTTGTCTGTTCAAACAACTATTTAGTTTAAATAGGATGTGAAAAATATATATTTTCTTTTTTATTTCTATTTTTCAAACATTTATTTCTGCACAAAAGCCATTATTTATTATAAAAGGTGTTGATTAAAAAATATAAGTTTTTTTCGGTTTTCAAACAATCTTTTTGGGAAAAAAGCACTTTGGGAGAAAGAATTACTTTCTCAAAGAAGTGTTCTTAAACAGGCATGTTTGTGTATAACTTCCCCTTTCTGACAACATGTTATTTCTTGTGTAACAAATTTAGTTTCTAGGCAATTTATCAATTTCTTGCTTTTGTATACAAATTAAACTCATTTTATTATTTAATTTTTTCGATTATTTATTCATTTGAATTTTAAAACAATTTATTTACTTATGTATGTACATATTTTGCATTCCTCTACTTTTTGCTTATAAAAAATGTCATTGCATATGTAAATAAACATGACATATAAAATTACATTATGTACGTTTGTATATGTGTACATCTGAGTTAAATTTTGTTAATTTCAATGCAATTAAAATAAGATCTATGTTGTGTCGAAAAACAAAAAGTAAAATGAATAAAAATAATATTTAGCAGCTTCATATACATTCATGTAAACTCAGTTTCTCAAAAATCAATTTCTGTTGCAAATTGCAATTGTGTAAGTGTTTATTTCAAAAACAATATTTTATTATATTTTTTTTTATTTTTAAATCAATTAAAATTTTACTTTTTCGGCTTTGGTTCCTTTTTAATTTAACTTTTATTATGAAAAATTATTTTTCAAATGTACGCGGACGTTTTCCAAAGAAAACAAGAAAAATTAGACGCTGGCAGAATGTAATGCTGCATTTTCAGGACCGCCAAATCCATCTTCAGCATTCTTTGCATCCAACACCTTGATTTGCGTATACTGTAAATATCATCCATTTAACCAACTAATCAATATTAATTTGTTGGACGAAATTCACACACAACTTGAAGCATTTTTTTGTTGTTTTCTCTACAACACGTTTTGCACATTTGTTGCAATTTTGTACTACACCGTCGGTATAGTCACGAAATGCAAATTTTATTTTTAATCATTCATACTTGTTTTTCTCACAACATTATAGATGCTATTCCAGTATCATATCAACTTTAGGTATAGATGTTAATGCGCTGTGCCTTGCGTGCTTAAAATTATTTTTTAATTTTTTATTTTTAAGTTTTTTACTTTTAGAAATTGATAAAAATGTTTTTTTTTTAATTTCACTTTTATAGAGAAAACATTCTTTTGATTTGAATTAAAAATGTTTAGAAGATGTAGAAATTTAATTGAAATTTATAGATACTACTTAAATTTTGATTTTATTCGCATAAAACTTATTATTTCTTCTAATAATTATGGATATAAAACTTGTAAATTGCCAGGGTCTTCTCTCTATTTTTTAATAAAAAAAAATATTTTTGTTTCATAGCTTTTTTGCATTAAACTCGACGCTGTTGAAGTTTATTAGATTCCAATTCAGAATGGGTTATAAAAAGTTTTATGTGATGCGGAAATATCTAAAATTTATATGTTACCAAAAAAAAAAAAAAATTGTACTTAGATACATGAAGGAGAATAAAATATAACAGAAGAAGAACTGCAACAATTTTTGCGAGGGTAGAAAGGAGAAAAGTACTCAAATTTTTATAAAAATCAATTCTTAAAATAGATCAGAAACAAATATATAAAAAAGTACGTAAAGCCATTAAAAGCTGCGAACAATTGCAGTTGTACAAATTGAAGAAAAGACTCCCGTTAAATGAGACACGCAAATAAAATCGATTGCATTTTGCGAGAAAGCACAACGTGAATTGAGCAAGACAGCAGTTGGACTACTGATTGGAAAGTTGTCGTTTATATTATTGAGCAGTGGTTCAACCTGGCCAGAGAAGAAAGGTTCAATTAATATTTCTGGGTTTCGAGGAGAAGAAGCAAAAATCACTAGCACAGCAAAGAAGGGAATGTTACAGTGCACAGTGCTGCAACGTACTATTGAACAATAGACCTTATGTTTTCTAATGCCGTACTTCATTTGATTTTTTTATGGCAGAAAGTGACATAAAATCTATACTTGATTTGCACGTATTCAGAAATAAGTCCGACAAATAAGTGTTCGATTCACACAAAAATTAACGTAGCATGTAGAAGCCACTCCATAACTATACCTCTTTTTATTTTTTTAAATATTTTCAAAAATTGAAGTATAATTAAAAGACACAACAATATACGTCAAAACCAAAAACCAAAACCACATACTCCATACAAATTTCAAACGTCTTGCTATAGCAGTACATAAGATTAGCCAACATACTTGGCGGGGTACCGTGAAGCATGAGGCACCCTTTAGTTTTAATTAATTATTTATTTATTTATTTGTTTTTTTTTTTTTTTGTTTTTGGCGGAACCTTAAGAATTAAGTTGTTCACAGTAAAGTGTTTAAGGTCACAAGCTGTTAAAACTACAAAGTGTCATTTAATTATATTCTATCTCTCTAGAGATTTTGCTTCAACTACAAATTTCCAATGAAAGGTATCAACAGTCATTGAATTGTATAAAACGCAACAAGTTCAAGGTTAATAATTTCACAAGTCTAAAAATGTTAAATCACACCATTTGAAGACAAATAATTTTTAGCCTCCACTTCTCCCAATTTATATTAAAACTCAATTTTCTTTTTGGTAAGAAATTTGCTTTAAAAACGTTTTACCAAAGAAACCTATTTATTATCTTTAAGCAAATTTTCTATTAGAATATCAACAGTAGCCAGTAAACTTTTAATGTCATCTAAAATTTTAACTTTTGACAGCGACCACATAATAACGTTTTAAAAAGTTCTTCACTTAAAAGCGCCAACCACCACAAACCCTCAGTTGGCCACTCAAAATATAATGTTTTACTTGTGCTGTTATTTAAATTAATACTCATTTCCTTTGTTTTAATTTATGCAAATTTCAGCTTAAAAAAATAGAGAGAAATTTTAACAATCTCAAAAATAAAGCTGTACATTATTCTTCTATAGTGTTTGAATTGGTTACACCATTTCCCAAAAGAAAATTATTTTTAGATTATCATAAAATTGCAGCATCAGTTGGGGATCTGAGTAATTTTTCTGTTGGCTTCTTAAGTGATCTTAAACTTAATCGAGACAACTGTGAAATATAATTAATTTAATTTAACATTTTCTATCCGGCTCATATCAATTTAAAGATTGTCTTTAAAATTACCCAATGATATATCTGCTTATTATTCTATCTTAAATTTTCTGCTCTTAAAAACTTAAGGAAATGGTATGTTTTTATATTTAAATAAATTTTAAGTTGTAAACTTTTGCTGTCGCAAATAACAATGAAGTGAAAAATGTTCTTAAAAAACTACAAGGAAATAAACAGTTTTTTAAACGGATGGCTTTTGAAAGGGAAATGGAATTTAAACGTTTCCTCTGCTAAGCTTTTCTTTTATTATTATAACACAAATCTGCCAAACGCTTCTTAATAAAAGTGTTGATTTGGTACTTTAGTAAATTGAACAAAGTTTAAAGTTTAAAGACAAAGGAAAGGTACATTTTTCAAGGAAAAAAAAATACGGAGAAATAATACAAAATTAGAAAAATAAAATTAGGTACTGTCAATAATTTTACATGAAAATGTAACTGGCTCTCAATGTGTTAAGCATTGTTTTAAATTTTACCATTTCTTGTTAGATCTTAAAAAATATTGTGCACAATCGTACTTTTCTATGAAAATTTCAGAGCCCCACAACTCGGAAAATATGAGCGAGCGCATATTTTTTCACTTAATATTTTTTCTTATGTTTAATTCTCTATATCCCCATATATTTGTTTTTTTTTATTGGAGTTACTTCGTGTGTATGGCATTTTTCCCGCTAGCTTGAAGGACATAGACCAATCTTGCTGATTTTCAATAGCAAAATTTTCCAAACTTTGTGTTATCGGTTGGCGTATCAAAATTTCTCTAGCTCATCCAGTGGCTTGTGAAAGTTGATTTCAACACTAACACGGACGGACAGACGGATATCGCTAAATCAACCTCGCTTTTCATAAGGACTCAGAACATATATACTTTATGGAGTCGGAAATGGATACTCTAGAAATTCCAAATTACGGACAAACTTCCTTTTTTCCACCTGTAGTAAAAGGTGAAATAAAAAACATTTTAAAAGTTTAAAAAACTCTTAGATTCCATTTAATTCTTATTTTGTCGACTTGACTGTATAATTATATATGTATTTAAATATTTATGAACAAAATTCGAGTGAAAGCTACTGATTAACTATAAATTAACGTTAATAAATTTTTTATTTATTTCTTTTCAGTTTTCTTTAGTAAAATTATTCGAGAGGCAATTAAATATTTCTAGGTTATCTAAATCAACTCAAAGTTAAAAGTCACTAAAAAAAAGTAGCTTTCACCCATTATTTCTATTGATTATGTTAATGATTTTCTCTTTTACCACTACTTTTACTAAAAAAAAGTGTATCAACAGACCTATTATTCTGCTAAAACTTTAATTAAAATATAATTTTCAATAAAGAAATTTTTATTTAATTTCATTATAAGTTGAGCATCATGCGCGCCTAGACCTTCTTCACTTCCCATTCTGGAGGCGAGTAAAGGTTTATATACAGCTACAATTTCCGTACTGAAAGCCCACTTTTCGTTATTTATGCCGCTATAAATGTTTTCCAAAGATTCTTTATAAATAAATAAAGGTCTTGTGGATTGCAACACTCTACGGCAGATTCCAAAAGTCTTTACAAGTCAAACCTCCACTAAAACAGGGCTCCCCGGAGCAAATAATATCAAAAAACTTTTAATAAAAAAATAGACTTCTAGGGCGACTCTGTGCATATATCATGTTTTCTACCACTAACTACAAAAAGTATCTTAAAACCAGTACTTTTTTAACCTGATACTTTTTACTAACGTAGAATGTCTGTTTACAAATTTGAGTTACATTTTATTTTTTGGAATAAAAACTTTCATCCATCCTTTTAAACAGTCTCTTTTATCTTTTACTGACATTAACAACATTGAAATATGTTTCTTTTTTTCATACCCATTTTTCTAACGAATAAAAATATTGTTGTTGGTGTCCTAAAGGAAGTGCTCTGTGTTTTCCTCTCTAAATGGATAAATTTATTCTTGTTGTTTAGCTGTGAGTTATAATTCAAAGCGCGTATTCAAAGTGCTCTTAAGTAGGCAACAATTGTATTGGCACACATATTTACTTAAAGGAAATAAGAATAACCGAAAATAAATAAGTTTACAAAACACAAAAAAAATACGAAAATCTTTTTAGCGAAATATTAAAATTCAAAGAACCAAAAATAAACAATGAAAGTAAAAAAAATTATGTTTGCAAAATATGCTAAATATCTTAAACAGTAAAAATAAATATTTAACACCAAAAAATGTAGGTTAATGAATTTATTAGAATTTTAAAACAAACTTTTTAACACCAAAAGTAAATGGGGAAATTTTTTTAATGACGATGTTTTAGCTCCTTTTGTTTTAGGTTTATAAATATAATTATCAAGTTTGGAATAATTATCATTAAATTTGTCTTAAATAAAATAAAGAAAAAACATGAATTAATATTAAATAATGTTTTCTTATTTTTCTTTTCTTTTTAGGTAAGAACCGTTGTCTTCATAATAAAAAGTCTACATTGTAATGCCATAGAGCAAATGATATATTAATGGAGCTGGACGATAAAATTGTATCTTTTCAAAATCAAATTATAACAAATCAAAATTTAGTTCCCGTCTTATTTATTTGTTACTTTTTCATTTCAAAGTAAATAAAGTGGTCATTGTTTTCTTTCAGGTAAATTTTTTATTAAGCTCCTTTTAGTTCATAAGATATTAACACTGCCATACTGTTAACTGCCACGCTTTCTACTTTTGTGTAAGAGATTAAAAGCGCCTAATTTTATCTAATATAGGAAGATCTGGCAACCTTATTGTTTTTTTTCTTTTCATTTTTTTTTTTTTCTTTAATACTTGTATATATGTACATTCGATCATCGAAATTACTACAGTCAATTAAGATTTGACGACTTTTAATCCAAAATAACGCAAAATTTGCATGCTAAGCATAATACGACTTAAAGTTTTACAGCACCACACACCTCGTGTGCTAAACCAAGAGACTTTACAGCTCTTTTTAATATATGCCAGTAACCAAGGATTTAGAAAAGAAACAATGAACGGACAGACATTTTTGAGACATATACTATCGACGTTGAGGGTTTTTATAAAAAAAATTGATACATTTGTTGATACCTCGTTTGTTTCTAATAGTTGAATTTTACTTACAAGAAACAAAAGTTTTAAAACTATTGATTAATCAGACCTCTAAAGAAAATACTTTTAAGTTCAGGCACATAAGGCCTAAGATTACTGTGCATTGAAAGGGGATTATATTGGTTCAATAATGAAAACCGGCCACACACTATACTACTCGTATAATCACTTTGTCATATTAGTAAAAAAGCAATATTATTGTTGCGACTATCCTTAGCTTTAGTGTTGCTTATGCATTCAATGTCGTTACACCCTTTTTTCTATATTTTCTACGCAAAATAAATTTTTTTAATTAATGAACGTAGAAATAAGACATTAAAGATGATTAAAACTGAAACAATACAAAAAACTGCATCCTTTCTTATAAATCCGCATTAATTGTATTGAAAAGTTAAATGAGTTTCAACGATATAAAATTATAAAAACCATCCTTTTGTTAACCACCAACACAACTTGGCAAGGACTTTTTACTTTTTTATCATCGATTAACAAGTACACACATACATATATGCAGCCACATAATTAAAAAAATCTACACCATGTGTCATAAGTTTTCGGATACCAATATAAATATTGATTATATTTCTGACCATGCAAAAATTAACAGTGTGGAAAAATTTTAAAAGAAATACAGGTTTTTTACTTAAAAAGACGTTAGCTTTCGAAAAAATTTCACTAAATTATACTAGTGTTACCAGACCATTTTAAAACTACAAAAAGAATTCTTTATAAAATATTACAAAAAAAAATTTTTCTTTGCTTTTGAGCATAGAGTATCGCAGTAAGGAATGAATCAGTTGTTACATACCCTGGATGCAACATGTACCGGAATTTGAAAAGGGAAAGTTTTCTTCTATTACCTAAAATATATTTTTTGTAAATCGGCCAAGGGGCCTGATATTTCTATATTTCTTTCTACCGTTTTCTAAGTTATGCCACCGAGCACCGCTATATATGTGTTAGCTCAGTTAAACATCTTTCTTAATGTTTTCTCGCTTTGCGACGTTTAAATTTTCGTCTCTGAATAAAGTTTTTACTATTTAAACATGCATTTGCAAACGGAAATTGGGCAGACAAAACCATTCCTTCGACATACCAGTAATTACGCTTACGAATCAAAACTTTGTGTATTTGATTTCTTTTTTACTTTTCTCCAGAAAATTTATGTTTGTATATAACGGTTCAAAAGATATGGCCATATGGGAGAACTCTTTTATTGCTAAATTTAAATTACGAACATTTTGCTATAGAATACTTAGCAAAATAGGCCCTTTTTAGCTTCGGCGTTCTATTTATAACGGTTAAAACTTCGGCTACTTACCTCAAATTATATGAACTATTATTTTTGTTTTTCTTTTTTGCTTTTAGGAACCATAGTGATAAGCAGTTTATAAATCCTAAAGTGTTGCCCTTTACGGTTCATAAAACACGTATATAACAGATATGTTGTATGGAGACACCATTTAATTTTAAAATTAAAAACTGTTTTTAACATGGGACCAGCTTGTAGGCATCAGCATTCACATAAAAAAAAATTCAAAATCGATCGACTGAGTTATAGAGGAACAAATATAAAAAAAATCATTCAGTAGAATTGATAACCTTCTTTTTATTTTAAAGTCGGTTAGCAAAGGGTATAATTTTTCCTCGCTACATGCTGTTCTAAGATCGATAGCGATTGGTTTATTAATACTCTCACTCACTGTATTTTCATTTGGTCTAATTAAAGCTGCAAACAAAAAAAAAAAAAGGAGATATGTTGCACTACATAATAAATGACTTAAAATAACTCATTTATCTTCTATTTAATAAATGCAATTATTTTTCCACTAAAAGAAAACAATAAAAAAAGAAACAAGAATTATATAAATGCAATTATTTCATTGAATAAATTGGTTGAAAAAACGAGAGTTTTTCTAAATGATTTTTTGAATTTTTTTCACACATATTTCGAATGTTAAACAAGAGTGTAAAAAAACATCTTTTTTAACAAATTTAAGCCAAATTCACAATTATTTACCAATAAAGTAAAAAACAACAAAAAAAGTCCAATTAAAAAAAAATATATAAATAAAAATACTCAATATTAAATTAACTTGCAATAATTTTTGGTTTATTAATATAAACTATTTTTATTTTATAGTGTCAACTTACACTTTTACTTGGCTTGAGGACTGTCGTAGCATATCTACATGTGTTTAGTATAACAAAAATTATTTACGTATTTCTTTTTTTGCTTTCCATCAAATTGTATTATTTTTTCTATAATATTCATTTTGCTATTGCAATAATTTTGATTTTCTTATTCCGCTAAGATTTTGGTGTTCTTGCAAAGACATTAAAATTAAGTCAAATCATCATTGAGATTGATTAATTAACAGCTTTTTGAAAGCATTTAGCGCTCAAAGTAAAGAAGAAAAATTTTTTAAATTTTTATAGTTTATTTATTATGGGTTCAAAAACAAAGATTTAATAAAAATAAAAAAATTCCTAGTTATCTGCAGTGACAAAAGATTTAAAAATATTAAAGCATTTCATACGCCAAATATGGAATATTTTAGAGGCATCAACATTTAATAAACTTCCTTTAGCTTTAATAAACAAAACTGCCTTTTCGAATTAAATATTTGAATAAATGATGGCTATTTTATTAAACCATAAGTGAATAGGAAATTCGATTCCTTATTTGGAAATGGCTAGACTACTTTTCGTGTTTTTTTATTTTGTATTTGGAAGTCTTTCTCTAAAGGATTACAAGTTTTCACTAGAAAAATAATAAAAACTTTCTTGTCGAATTCAAAATGTCAAACTAAAATTAAAAAAAAAAAAGAAAAAGTTACGAAAACGGTACGATTGTCATTTGTCCACGCCTCTGGCAGAGAAAAAGACATCGTAGCGACGTGAACACAATAACAATTTAATGTTCTCTGCAACAATGTATACTAGCGCTAAACAAATTATAGTTGTTTTTACAATACAACTATGTAAAAACAACTATGGTTATTATGTGCAAAAAACGCAACTAACTAAAAAAAAACATAAAACCACAACCAAAGTCTTATATCTTATTAAAAATAATGAAAGATATATAGCCACGATATAATATAATTAATCAAAGTATGCCTAGAAAAAAACAAATTATTCTGCGCAAATAAAACCAAAGTAAATCTACAGCTTTTATAGAAACTGCTATTGTAAATACGCTGTTAAAATCTGCACTTACCGTTGAAAAATTTAAGCTATGATTATTAAAATGTCGTGAATATAACAACATCCTTTATATTTTAGATTTTTTTTTTAATTTTTTGAAACTGTTCTTTTAAAGGACATAAAAATAATTAGGCTTTAATTATTTGGTTACTGTTGTATAAATCCAAAGCCATTTTTATGTTAACTGCGTCACTTTTTAATCTCCCTTTAATATAAAGTTTAATTTTTTATAGACACTGTGTAGATTTAACGTGTATGCCAAACACAGTTAAAAATATTTTTGGAATTGGTATAAAACTTTTGGAACACCCGCTAACTTTTAGTATATTTTGTTATAGCGGCTACAGTAGTGCATTTACAGTAAAAATTTCATGAGTCCATCTATTAACGTTCCAGAGATAAAGGGCTGGCGTCTATGGTCAGACCGACTGATACTGTAGAGAAGGCAATAGGGTCACGTAAAACAGTTTTATTTTAGGACATCACTAATTTAGTGCTTAATTAATTTTTTTCTGAAAAATGATAGCAATAAAACTATTTTCGGATATGATTGCTGATTAGTAAATATTTTAAATTTAGATATTTCTCTTTAAGTTAATATATAATTAAGACATTTAACTAAAAGCACACAAATCAATATTTTTGATGTCGATCTTAGTTTAAACTTATGTTTATACAAAAAGTAAAATGCAAGCAATTTTACAACAAAATAAAGCAACCGCTGTTCAATTTAACAACCCTATAGTGGAATGAAAAGCGTTTGCAAAGTAGTCAAGTAAAGAAAAAAAAAAAAACAGAACTAAGTCAACAACATCAAAATAAAACCAACATTTTAATTAATGATTTGCTTGTCAAAAGAAGAAACGGAATAACTTGGTTCTGCTTTCAGTTTTAGAAATTTTTTTCTTCTCCACTTTATTTTTTCTCTTTTTTTTTTTTTTTGTTTTCTTTTGGTTTCTAATAAAGTTAACAGAAACTTAGGAACAAATTAACTGAAAAGCAGCAAGTGACAATTTTTTTTTTTAATGGAAACAAAGCACATTTAAAATCACACAGTTTGTTAGACAAAAAAAAATTTGAATGAGAAAAAAAAAGAAAGTATGGAATTTTAAATAAATAACAGCAAATAAGAAACTTTTGTAAATAATTCCTAATGATTATGGTGTTGATTAGGGGGTAGTGATGATGATGATAGTGATGATGATGTTAATTAAATGATCATGATGATGGCTGCAGTTGTTTGTTTATGGTAAGTGTTTTATTTTCATCTAATATCATTGTATGAAACTCTGCTTTTAGTTTTTTATGAGCTCAAGAGAAATAAAAACATTTTAATTAAGACAAGGTGTTTCATAAGCATTTTAACTACCATTGGTATTGTTTTACTTATTCTGTAATATTAACAAATTTGTCCACACAATAACTCGATGTTGTCGATGATAACAAAAAATTGGGGTAAGAGGTAGACTCTACGAACATGATACCAAAATGTGCATTCTAGCGAGGAAAACTTTTTAATTGGATATTAATAAAAATATAGTACACAATTTTTCCAAAAGGAAAGATATTTTTAATCAAAGGCTAAAGTTGTTTAACACTCAGGAAAATTTATTGTCTAGCTAACGTAAATTTAGAGATATAAAAATAATGAATTAAAGTATAAATAGTATAAATAGAATGGCAAAGTATAAATTGAATAATGTTTAAAATATAAACACATTATGACCGAATGTGATAATACTATTTTAAAGTATAAACATTATTTGGTTAAATTAATATATCAAAATATAGTTAAAAATGTTAGGAAAATATCACGGTATTATCTCGTCAGTACAAACATTTTCTGAATTAAGAGACTTACGGATGTATGCATAACAAGAAGCATTGTGTTGGCATAATTACTCAAACTAATCAGGGTCTCTGCAAGGCCATCCACACAATTTGAAACTAAAAATAGTTCTAGGATGTACTTATATATCACGATAGTTACCTACAGTGTTTTTATGTAGCTGACCGAACGTCAAAATACACTGTGTCCCATCTCAATTCCTTTACTCATGCCAAGCTAATTCTAAGTTTTTGTTGCGCATGCGGCTGTTAGTTATTTATTGTTTTATTCGTTAAAAAAAATTATTTATTTATTATGTAACTATAATTTAACAAATCACTAATTTAACAAATCACTTTTTATATGGTTAAGAACATTTGCTTGTGCGAACTCTTAGTTCTGACTTTACCTACAAGCTGAACCTACCCACACGCTGAATAAAATTTTGTAGGTAAAATCGAAGCAAAAAATTAGGAAATGGTAACAATGAAAATAGTTATGCAAATTTAATTTTTGTAAAAATCTATGCGCAAGTTACAACAATTGTAAAATTTAACTCAATGTAAGAGGGAAAAAATAACAGAAAAAAATTGCTTAATAAAATCTAATAATTTAAAAAAAAAATTTAATTGTTTGAAAATTCTATTAAATGAAATATTTTTTTAAAATTTTCCATTGGTGCAAATAATAATTGATGTGGAATACAAAACACCTTTTTTGGAATTTTTGTTTGTCTGTCTGTCTTTTTGTCTGTCGCATCACGTAAAAACTGCCAGATGGATTGTATAAATACTTGTGAGGAGGTTCCTTAGAACGTTGGTTATATCAAAGAGAAACTAGAGATACAAATATGAAAGCACACAACTTTACATTATATTTTTGTAAATGGCTAAATTTTAACACTATCTGCGGAACTCTGCAATAAATAGCTAAAAATACATTTTTCTAAACTTGGATTTTAAGAAAATTACAAATGTCACGCAGACGAAGTCATGGGCACTGCAAGTCAACAATTTTTTTAATTGAAATAGCAGTATATGCTACATAAGAAAACAAAAAAAAATGAAATTTATTAAATTTACAGCATAAAGGGAAGTGAAGGCGAACAATTTATCCATTGATTCGATTTAATATTCCTTCATTTTACGACAACATTGCAGACATGTGCTGAGAGTTTTAGTAAAGTTCGCTGTATCCGAGAATAAAGAATGATAAAATCATTTTTTGATTTTTGTTATTTTTGCTTTAACTTTAATTTGCGGTTCTTTTTTTTGGCGAATATCCTTAGTTTAATTTTTATTCATTTATGTATTTGTAACAGATTACAGGCCCATAGGGCTTGATTAATCAAGAATAAACATCTGGCATCGAATATAATTATCATACAGTGACAGTTATTGCGTAAATATTCATTTATTAATTCTTCATTTATTTATTTTAATTAATAATTAATAATATGCATATTACACCCTTATTACATTTAAATTCACAATATTTATATAAGAATATAATATGTAAAATATTGATACTCACCCCCTTGCACAAATACTGAAAATGAAATAACATTTTTTTTATTTTATTTTTATGAAATAAGGAGTTGAACTGTAGATATAAAGAATTACAAAAAAAAAAAAAAAACAAATGAACATGATAAGTTACAAAGAGAACAGTGAAGAAATACTTTGGTTTGTGTGTCAACTTCGCCTAATCAAATTAATATTGATATCAATACTTCTCGTACTCTTATTTACAAAGTTAGTTGGTTAAATAGATTTTGTTAACAATGTCCACAATCTAAGGTCGATAGTTGCGAAAAATGCTGGTGAAGGATGTAGCGGTCTGGAAAATGCAGCATTACATTCTGCTGGTGTCTGATATTTTATGTTTTCTTCGAAAAACGTCCGCATACGTTTGTAAAATAATTTTTCGTTCTAAAAAAGGTTTTTAAAAGTAAAAAATAAACTTAAGCCAAAAAACGATTTTAATTTCATAACTTTACAAAATTATCTTAACATGATTAAAAATTAAAAACTAATAAATTTGGAAAGTTATTATAATGCCTTTTCTAAATATAGGCACAAATAAATTTTTCCAAAATTTAAGCATTTAGAAACAGAAATATTTTAATACGTGATACCCCTGGGTAGTACAAAAATCCTATATGTGCCCTGTCTACAGTAACATCCTGAAAAATGCCAGATAATAAGGTTACTAGACTTATGTTACAGTTACTAAGAGATTCAGAATCCTGAGGCTGCCTGAGCTAAATATAAACTGTTAACGCTTCTACTTCTTTCTTTTATCATGTAAGCGCTGTATTAAGTATATTTTAATATGCATAATACAAGCCTTAATCAATAAACGTAGAAAACTCCCAGCTAAAATTTTTACGTTAATTATGTTGCAGTTAAGCGGTAACCTTGATGATACACTGTATCTGCAACAATGAATAATTGCACCTGTTTAGATATCTTTTTAATTATTTCATATATAAAAACTTGGAAATTAAACTATCATTATTAAATTTTCAATTCAATTTTACCATGATTCAAATTTGACAAAAAATTATTTTGGCGTGAAGCGAGCAAAAATCATGTCAAATTCCAAGAATCATCGAGACACTTATTCATAACGATTTTTTTATTAAGAAAAAAAATTAATTTTAAAAATCTTTAAACTTGTTGAAAAACATGATGCTTGTTATAATTCTCTTATTTTTGATTACAATTAAATGTTGGTAAACTGAGAAAAAAAAATGCTTCAAAACTTTTACTCATAAAATTTGTTTACCTAATAAAATATTTAACAAATACCACAAAAGTATGTTAACTGAATTCAATTATTTCTTGTGTAATTTCTAATTTAACTGCAATCACCATTACATAATTATAAGGAAATTCGATTTTATGCAAAATTATTTGGTACCTTATAAAATAAAAATAATAAATATTTGACAGCCGCCCTGATGTCTGATTCCACTCACTATCGGATCGCACAAAATAAAATCACCAACAATTATAGTCATTAACATCCATCCATTTACCGCAAACGTGCAAAACATGCATTCATTGCTTTAGTGAAATGTTTAACCACTTTACCGCATACGAGTATAAGTAAATAAAGTTGTGATTACACGCAGCAAACATTTTTTGAGACTAGTGAATTTTGTTGGCATATTAAAAGAGAAAGGCTTCTGTAGTCAAAGTGGTAAACACGTTGACTACAAACCTGGTTGCTCAGGGTTCAAATCCTGCGGCAATCAAGATACAAAAAATGTTTTTTTCTGTTAAATGGTATAAATACATATTCAGGGTGAACAAAAAAAACGTGCAGTCTCCTTCGTCGGTACTTTCTCATAGCAGATACGCCGGCGAAGTAAAATAACTATCTATCTTTCTCCTTTCACCACCTGACTTATCACTCATCTATCCCTTTCCTAAAGAATGTAGCACGGTTACGAAGAACTAACTAAATAGGTTTTAATGCCTGAAGTGCTACTTCTCTTTAAAAAAAAAAAAAAAAAAAAAAAAAAAACGTTTTTATTTTTCTAGAAATTTGCTATAAAAATGAAATATTAAACATAAAAAACATGAGAATACAATTTAATAAACTTGAAATAATTAAAAAGATTTTCTTTAGCTTGTAAATGAAATAACATCTTTTAAGTAGAGCTGATCAGCCAAGGCTGCCATCATTCCTTCAAGTTGTGAAAAAATTAGTTCTTATGATTAAGATGAGTAAAACAACGATCGGAATGGTTTAGTTCTTAAAAATTCTTTTCGGTTCTAACAAACCGAACAAACTACAAACTTACTTTTTAGTTACAAAATATGGCAACATAATAACAAATGAGGCAAAAAAAAAAATTAACAATTATTTTGAAAAACAATACAAACTCAAAAAAAAATTGATGCAAGGTAAAAAACAAATAATATTAAAATATTAATAAATGTAAGCCATGTCAATGATCTATATCTCGTTCAAAAATATAATTAATCTCGTGTTTTGCTCCAACAAAAACGAAAAAAAGTCTTTCATATTTTCCATCCTTTTTTCTTCTTAGTTTTCATAAATGCACGAAATAGACAAAAAGGTACTAAAAGAAATAAATTAATTTAAAAAAAATTCCAGATCATTATCCTAATATTAAAAAAAAAGTTGAACGGAAAATGACCTTTTTACTCGTGCTTTTAACCGTTTTTGGTTTTACCTTATTCGTTGTGATGTCGCCATATTTAATTCATAAAAAGTGTTTGTTTTTCGGTTTAGTGAAACTGAACGGAATCTATGAAAACTAAACTCGTTCCGATCTAAATGGTAACTAAAGAATCATTTTAATTCTGAGCAGAGTTTGCGACATGCCTGATAATATGGAAAAACTAAAGTTTCTAATATCCTATTTCGTCTAAATGGTTGAATAAATAGAAAAATTTGCAGATTGTTAAAAAAAAGACTGGTGAATGTTTTATGCAGAAATGCAAATTATTCTGCTGCTATCTAAATTGAAACTCTATTTAATTGTACATTTAATTATGAGCTAACGAAATTACGAACGAAAAAAAACTTCATGTGTAAAAATAATTCGCATAATCAACCACCTGCAAATTATTAGATTTTACAAAAATACAAAAAATAATAAAAAATTTCAGGAAGAGCATCCTTCTTCTAAAGTTTCGTTTTATGAGCAATATTTACATGCGACACTGTAAAAAAACTGTTACCATGTTTTTACACATTTTTGAAGAGTAACATGTAATTTAAATTACCACATTTTAAAACGTGTTATAATTTTTAGTGTATAAAATTTCATTTCAAATTTTCAATGTAGTTTCGTGGTTGTAATATAGAAAAAGTATTTTTTTGATCTGCATTACTACAAGCGCATTTCTGTTTTTGTTTTTTATATCTGATTCCATTAGTATCAAACAACAAAAATTTAAACTTATAATATGTTGTAAATTAATTAAATTTTAGAAAATTAAAAAGTAAAAAAAAATAAACAATACCACTTACAACATACTACAAACACACACAGTAATTTCTAAATGTACAACTCATGTTTTTTTGAAATAAATAACTAAAAATAATTTTGAGTGTCAAAAATAATTTTTCAAACGCTTTAGAAATTACTTTGATGGTTAGAAATATAACATGGGTTCTGAAAATAAATTAAAATTAAAACAAATGTTACACACTTTAAATTTTTTTATGGATGTTTTTTATTTAAATAACTATGGTTGTACAGACTCCTTCTTGCTCAGCTGTCATATGGAGAATTTTAATTTCAGTGGAAAAATTTAATGTTATTCAGTTTCTGTCAAAATATATTATAAAATTAAGAATAAAGATTTTTTGTTAAAATTTCTTGAGAATAGGAAAAGTCATGTAGTTAAAAAATTTAAAGTTAAAAAAATAAAACGTTACGTATAACAATTTTATATAAATTCTATTATTTTTACTTTATTTCTTTATAATTAATTTAGCGAATTGTTTTTATGTTTTTTTATCCATTTCTATAGAGAAGATTATATAAATACATGTATAATTTGATTAAATAAAACTAAGATCCAAAGAAAAAAATTATTAAATTTCCAGCTTTTAAAGAATTTTATCATGCTGAATAAAACATTTTCAAACAAAGGTCAATTTTTCATAGTCATAGATATAATAAAGATCAAATAAATTAATTGAATTATTATTAAATTTACTTCAACTTTTTTATTTGAATAAAGGGAATTGTTTTATAAAACTATTTATTCTTTAATGATAATAATGGAATAATAAATAAAATCGATTAAAAATTTTTATCGAATATAATAATATTTTTAATTAAAATCTTCGTAGATTTAACAAAACAATTTGATTATAAAATATTGTTTTGCACAAAACAGAAAAAAAATTAAAATAATTACACAGGTCAGCAGTAAATTAATTTTTCTGAAATGTAATAAATAATTCTTATGTTATTTTTAGTACTTATCATAAAACAATATGTAAAAAAATACATCACGTATATTTGATTGCAAATAAGTATATTTTATTTTTATACTTTATCATAAAGATGTACTAAAAGCAAACGTTTTCATAAAAACTCATATGCGTGATAATTATGTTGAAAGTTTTTGTTTACGAATTTTAAAAGAGTATGTTTGCAGTAGAATAAGTTATTATTTTTTTAATTCGAATGTGGGAGGAGAAAAACTGAGTCTTTTTAAAATTTTTTTTAAATTAAATTAAAAATGAACTTAAGAAAAGAAAAGTACGTTTTAGTATATTTATAATATCCAAGTTCAAATCCCGATTGGGAAGGAAATTAAAGAAAAATATTAAGTTAAAATCATTTCCTTAAAGGCTTCTTACAGAAAAAATGGTTTTCTGATATATGTAAAATTAAAATAAAATTAACGACTGAGAAAAATTTAATGTTATTTAAGCAAATTAATAAATTAATATAGTTTTTTATTTGACTTTTTAATTAATTGTATTTTTATTTTTTTAAATAAAATATAAAGATCTTGTATGTGATAAATAAATTAAAATACAACAAATTAACAAATTTTTTAGATTTTTTTAAACAATTTGATAGTTGCTTTTTTGCAGAAGGAGGGTTTTTAATAACATATTTGCCTGAGTTCAACTTCTCCGGCAATATAAAAATTAAAGCGTTTTCGTCAGTACTTCTGTATAGCGGCAAGTTAAAACTACTAATAAAATGAATATTTTTTTTTAAATACAACTGCCTTATTAACAACACGTCTTACTCATCACTATACACTGAATTAACTAAAATTTTGGCAAAAATGAAAAATTTAAGCTTTTTTTATCCTTTTACTTTTACCACCTGTCTTATCACTTTGCTAAAGAATGTAACACGGCTAAAAAACCAAGCAAATATCTATTTTTCCCTAAAGAAAAAAAATAAATTTGTTCGTCTGAAAAATTTTTTGTCGATTTTGGGTGTTCCCTTTTATCTGTGTGTTAACTGTTCGGCGTAAACATTTTTTTCTTTCTTTCACAAATAATTTTATATATAATTTTTTCTTTCTTCTGTAAGGAATCCCAAAGTGGTACCAAATGAATTTCTGAAAACCCCCATTTAAAATAGCGCTGCCTTTCGCATTCAAATTTTTCTATTTTTGATTCAATATGCTGCTGATAGAAACAGCAGTTGTTCTGTGGTTTCCAAATTTTAAACTTTATTTCATCTTCACTTTTACTGTTCAATATAATCGAAGAAGCCACCTCGAAATTATAGAATCATTTCCTCTTTTTTTAATCTTTTGGCCAGTTTTTGAATTAAGGGTAAATAAATTCTAGATGTTGTAAATAAAAAACCAATGTAATTATATGTATATAATGAATTTCCTCTTGAAAAAATAAATAACGTTTATTCACAATTAGAGATTAATTGGAGTAATTTCTAAATAACAGAATAGACAAAAATTTTAAGTTTTCCTTAAAAGCTCAGAATTAACAATTTTTATTCGATTTTCCTAAACTATTAAAGACCTATTGAAAAAATTAAATACAATCCGATGCAACAAAAATTATTTTAATATAAATTTTAAGAACTCACCTCAATATTCTTTGTGTAAAAAAGAAACAAAAATTAACATTTTCTCACATTTCATATTTACTTTTGTAAATAGATATATATATTATTATATAAGTATATATGTAGCATGTGGATGAAGTCAAAATTATAAAAATGTTTGATGCAATAATGGCACACATAATAAAATTTTAATTGAACAACACATATGATGCCATCACTTACACAGCAAAATTAAAATACAAGGACAAATTATAAACGGCAAACGAATAAAAATCCATTAAGAATTAGTGTAAAAAGACACAACACGGAAAATAAGTTTCATCAAAAATGTACAAAAAATTCATCCATTTATTAAACAATCAGATCTGGTATATTTCCCAAAAAAAAATTTTACGGACATATTTTCTGTGGCTTCTATCTCTCTCTTAGACTTAAGAAAGACTGATATTTTATAATTTCTGATAGTAAGTGTCTGTATTCTCTGCTCGTTACTGTATCTAAATTTATTTTAGAGATTAGACTTGACATTTAAAAAAGAAAGCTGAACAAACATTTTTATTATAAAACATTTCCGTGTACTTCCTTTTAAAACAATTATCAACAACATTAGTTTTGCAATTTTAATATAATTTTATTAACAATAGAAATTATGTTCCATTAGTTTTTTGTTTTTCTATTTTGTTCACTTTATATTTTTATGATTATTATTTCCGCAATTTGACCAGTTATTAAACCTTATTTAGTGCCAACTATTCTTATATTTGTGTAAAACACATAAATAGGAAGGATTATGAGTCTGATATTAAATAGACCATTATTATAATTTGCATTATAATTGTACACTTTTGGTTTACGTCATGTTGCGAAAATACAAATCCGGATGACTTTTTGCTTTTTTTTACTGAATCATGGTTTTTAATTAAACAAATACACATGAGAATAGAAAAAGAAATGGGTAAAATCTTTTAGAATTGTAATTTCAAAATGAAGTAAATAATTCAAGTCATATAAAGAGAAATTCAAAAAAAAATATTTTTTTAAACAACTAAATGCATGAAATGTCCACCAATTTATGAAACTAAATTCAGAAGCAAAAAGTTGCAGAGGAGATGTTTTTACTTACTTGAATTTGTGTAAGATAATTTTTTAAGGATATTTTCAAGGCCTAATTAAATTTTGAAAATTTTACCATTTGATTTAAAACAAACTTAAAAAAAATGTATGCAAGAGGAACCCAAATTCGGGGGCCTACCCAGAAACACAGAAAAACCTAGTTTGAAACTTAATTCAGAAAAACCTTTGTTAAATTTTACCCAGATATTTTCAGTGGTTAGTGAGATACTCAATTATGTATAAAATAAATCGTTTTCTAGTCACTGATTCATGTTGGTTGGACCTAAGAGCTAAAGAAATTATACATCCTTAGTCGGTCTTAGCCATAGGTCAATGGGTCGTAAGATTGTTGGCCAGCTTGGATGGGCAATAGCTTAGATGTCAGAAACTATTTGTGCACAATGCGATCTTTAATTTCGCAACAATCATTCGTTTTCCTGCGCAACAGCGACCCATTTATGACTGCTGTGTGGGCAAGTCATTAAAAAGTCCCGATTTTATCAAATATAATTTGTGATTTTAGCATAAATAATATATTCTAAAAATTGAGAAATTTGTCTGGTTGTAAATAACATATTTTTGTTTAAATTGTTTTATAAAAAGTAAAAAATCAAAATTTCAATATTACTTAAAAAAAAAATTTTCAGTAAAAAAATTACTTACCAATCGAATTTCTAGCGATCATAAAAACTCGAAAGAGTCAAGTTTTTATTGAAAAAAAAAAACGAAAAACCAAATGATGTTTAATCCTATTATTTTGAATGCATTATTATGCATCCCATGACTCTTAAATGTACATGTTTTTTTACTGTTTCCACTAACAGATTTCAGAGCTCATAACTGAAAGATTTAAAATGTTCCATCTTATAACCATAGTCTGTCTGCCAAATAGCTATTCTTTGGATATATTATTATAAAAAGTTTATTTTCTAATTGAATACAAGTTTTTCCTAAACAAATATGCACAGTTCTTGCATAATTTACTTAATTAACATAATTTCATTTTACAAATATTTTCTTAATTAAAGGATTTATTTAATTTAATTTAAAATTATACTCATATTATATATATTAAATCATTTATCCATTTGGTATTTACATCTCTTCAAAGTAAAAACGTAAAAACAGACATTAAACGTGCAGCTTGCGCTTATAATGAGAAGGAAAAAACATATAAAAATATGGTAATTAAAATTAAATTGCCAGCAATTAAAAATTTATATACAAAACTGAATCCTTCATGAATGTAAGCCAAACAAAACCAAACAGATAGCCAGATTAAAATGCAAGCAACGAAAAAAATGAAGCATTTGAAGGTTGATTTTACACTCATACATCTTTAGACAAATATCGTTTATTTATTTAGAGGAAAAAGAAAAGCAAACACAAAAGAAAAAAAAAATAGCACATTTTAAGCTAAAAGGCAAACAAAATATCAGTTCATCCATTGCGGCATATTGTTCATTTCACTTAAATGTGGCTTATAAAACATTTCAATTAATTTCATTTATATTTTAAATAGATATATTTTAAGTACTTTTGCCTTTTCTTTTTAAGTTGGTTTATTTATTTAAGTTAGAATATTATGCCTGTCTGGCTAAAGTTTTATTTACTTTCTCCACAAACACTTAAAAGTATAAAAAATAAAAGTTTAGATGTTTTCTTTATGAGTTATTTGAGTTAAATCAAAATTTTATAACTTTAGCATTAAATGATTT
Organism: Cistogaster globosa; assembly: GCA_937654795.1. Classification (NCBI taxonomy): domain Eukaryota; kingdom Metazoa; phylum Arthropoda; class Insecta; order Diptera; family Tachinidae; genus Cistogaster; species Cistogaster globosa. Next base: position 16,377,691 of record OW569403.1, on the reverse strand, counting down.
GAATAACGAGTACCTTGAGGGCAATCAGGCTATGAAGGTGGGTCAATATGTCATTACAAGTTCATAAAAAGAGCAATAAGAAATTAAAAACAAAATAAAATTAAAAAAAAAATTATAAGTTTAAAAAAAAATTTCGTTTAAACAAACAGTTCGTTAAGCGGTAATTCATAAATCTGTGATTAATTTTTTTACTGAAGAGATCACGTGAAAACATATGACGCATTCGGTAGCTGGCTGAGAGCTTAGTTATCGTAGCCCTGAGGCATTCCTTCGCCGTTTTAAGCCGCTGATCAAAAGTTGATTTAAAAGACATTTTGGATAAAAACGTAATGCCTTTAAGCTTGACTTAAAATCTTTATTCTTGTTAAGAAAACCGCAAAATTTTTTGGATAAAAATTATAATAAAAAACAAGTAAGAGCGCTATATTCGGCTTTACCACGTACGTAAATCTAGTTTAGTGAAGTAATTCTAATCAGAAAAATAAACATTGAAGAGGAATGGAATCTTAAATAAAAGGCTTAACATAAAAATGTCATCTTAAGTGGCTAAGCATTTTTTTTTACATTTTAGTACTTTCTTAAAGATATCTTCAATAGCTTTAAAATGATACCCATTAAAAAATATGAAGTTAAATCGTACTTTTCTATGAAAAGTTTAGAGACCCGTAACTCGGAAAATATGGCTAACACATATTTTTTCTTATATCTTAATTATTATTGCTTAATTCTCTATCATCTATTTGTCATATATTTGTTTTATGATTAGAATTGCTTCACTGCTTCAAATGCTATGGTAAAATGTACCGCAGGCGTGTTGTTTTGCCCTCTGCGTTAAAGGACATAGACCGATCTCTGATTTTTAATAGTATCTTTCAATACTATGTCTGATCGAATGGCATACAAAAATTTTTTTAGCTGATTTACTGCCTCGGCCAACTTGATTTGAACACAGATAAATTTCAACCAAGACTGAGAGACGGACATCACTCAATCGACTTCGCTATGCACAAGAAGTGAAAATATATATACTTTGTGGGGTCGGAAATATATATTGTAGAAATTACAATTACCACTTTTTGTAAACCTTTATTTTTCATATCAATAATTTTAATGTCAACCTCTAATATAAAGAAAGTTAATGTTTTTTTTCATAAAACGTAATATTTAAATAACTTATTATTAATATTTTGAAAAGAACATTAAAATTAGAAAAATTTTGTTAAACAAAATTAAGCTTTAATTTTAACTTATTTGAACTTGTTTGTTCTTGGCTTCAAAAAAAAAAATAAATAAATAAAATGATCAAAATGTGCAAAAATATAATAAAAATCTAAAAAAACCATAAACAAAAATAAAGAAAGAACTCTGCACAAAATTCGAAAGGGGAAAAACTAAAATAAAAAAAAACACTGTAAAAATTAAATAAAAACAATATTGAATTATTTACATTTTGAATTTTCTGACACTCTTAAACTCCCATCTGTCTCTCGTTGTGAAAATATAAACAAGTGGTGCCACCAATAAGCCAAGTAGTCACAGTTACAAGACTCGCAATGAAATGCAACATTTTAAGCAAAGCGAAACAAACTAAAGCCAATAACGACAGCATCAGTTAATACACATGTAATGAAAGTTTATATTTATAGATGAGAAAAGCGAGGAAACAATTGCAACAACGACAACAACAACAACTAACAATAACAAAAGCATTCAATATATTGAAATATATATTGTTAAGCAATATCTTGTTGCTTTTGATGATGAAAACTGAGTTTTATAGTTTATGTCGATGTAGTAGTCACTCGCATATTCAATGACATGTCCTTAGAAATAAAAGGGAGAGATAACATAGATAACAGTTGGATACTTTTTTTCTTTAAATTGATAATATGGAGAAATTGAATCGAAAATATAAATAAATAAGTATAGTGTATTCTTATTTTCATACACTCATTTATTTAAGAGTCAATAACTTAGATTGTTTAGTTCTTTATAAATAACTATAACAGATATATTTTATGGGGTCGTATAAAGTAAAGTTAAATAACTGATAAAAAGCAGATGAAGTAACAATAGAAATAAGGAGCACTGGAAAATATATAAAACTTAAGAAAGATACATTTGTCTTCTATAATAGCCTTTGCAAATACAAATTATAATTTGTTATTTGTATTTGAAAACACACAATTTAAACAATTTTGTTTCTTGTTTCCTGAAGGCGACACTCAACGATGTGGCGAAATATTGAAAAAATAAAAACAAAAAATTATTATTATTTTTAAAACCTGACCTAGTGCTTAATAAATTATAAAAGATAATTGATTATAAAGGTCAAAAAACATTTAAATTTAAGAGATACATTTGATTTATATAATATCGTTACGAAAATAAGTTTAATACGCTTTACATATGGATGACAACAATTAAGCTAATGCTATTGATGTTGCTAAGTTTTGTGGTAAATAAAATAAGTTGTTGCTAGCACAACTTAAAAAAGTTAACTAAAATATGCTGCAATCACATATCATAAATTCAAATTCCACAAGAGCCATACATTTAAATCAGCAACAAAATTTTTGTTTTTAAAAATCAATACATGGCATTAACATTTGAAAATGACTACGGCGGCAAGGCGCATTCTAGGTATCCAATTTTTGTTGGCTGCACATCATGACTAATACGAACAATATTGACTTCTAAGGCACCAATTATTAGTAGTTTATAATATTAAACAGTGACTTCATGTGACCCAATCCAGAGGTGTCAAAACGCATGACCAACTAGCCACTTATTGAAGTCGGCTCATCACACAACTTTTATTTTATTAGGTATTATCACTCCCGGATCAATGTCGTGCAAATTTTCAAACAACTAACCTATTGATCAAAACGTGGTTAAGATCTCTATCGACCACAGCTTTTCATACGTTTGTATTTCTGTATGTATTGGCGTCTGAATGATTTGTTCATATGGCGCTATTGTGTGTGTGTTTTTTTTTTTTTTTTTTTAATTAGCAAGCCTGTTAACCCAATAAATAACGCTACAAAATACCGGATCAGTTTTAAACTGTTCTAGAGCATTGCCTGTGAAAGAACGAAGCGTATGATGACTTCGAGACCATAATTCCTGCACCATATAGATTCCATCCCAGCAAAAAATTTCAAAAAAGGTAATCGAGTTTGGAATGAAGCAATTTTGGCGGAAGGACTTCCAAACTAGATTACCAACCTAATGATTGTAATATGGCATGAGACTTTTATAATAAATTACTGAGAATTGATTGCGTTGATTATTGAAGGAAATAATAATAATATTTAGTATGTGTTTAAAGGTATTCTTTTAACTTAAAGAACTAGTTCAAGTACTACTTTCTTTAATGTAATGTGTTTTGTAAGCGAGTAACAGAATCTGGAAATCACAAAAGTGAGTCATTATATGGTGACTACTTTTTAAGGTAATGTTTAATTTTTTGCTGGGATATGGGTATAAGCAAGTAGTTGATAGACAGAGCTTTATTTCTGCCATCAAATTCTATTTTGAAGGATGACTATGTGGTTGGTAAAAGTAACTCACGAAGTCGTCTATAAAAAGCTCCCACAGACGACTGCTTTTCAAAGTAATTCTGGATAGTTTGGTAGATTTATTCAATTGTCACCTATTCTCTATAATTTGCCCCAGCGTGCTGATCATAAACAACAAAAAGTGAGCCCGTTCACACAGCTACTTTCTCTTCCTAGCTCTATCAGATATGAAAAGAAAAGAACGGATAAATAATTTAGACCTTAAGGAGTTTTGGCTAGAAAATGAAGCACATGGAAATCTTAATCCGAATCGTAAAGAATACATTTATGAGGAAAGCGTGCGGCAGCCGTGGCTGAAACTTGCAAGCAACCTGTATTACTAAGCCCGCCATATCAACAAGTTAAAAATAGGCCCATGTGGGCCTATATTTAACAGCAGATGAAATCTGTTTGTAAGTCGGTTTTTTTGCAATTATAGTACTAAAAATTTTACTAAAGGTATAAAGACTTAAAGAGATTTTGAAGATTTATTTGCTTAGCTATAATGCAAAACATTAATCTGAACTACTTAAAATTAAGGAAAAGGTTAATGAAAATATTCTATATTCATAATAAAAATGATTAAGTGCTTTCTTATTTATTAAAAAATTTTCGTAAAAAAACTAAAGTGTGTTTTTTATACCTGCTTCATAAAATTTTTTACTTTATATATTTTTAGGTTAGTTTACAAAAGTTTATATATATTTTTGTGGATATTCAAAACAGTCATTTAAAAATTTGTTAAACTTATTTGTAATTTAATTACCGCGTCGCAATATTAAATTTACTAATTTTAAACGCACAGATATTAAAATTAGCAAAAAGTTAAAAATAAAATGTTGCAAATAGTAAGTGGGTCAAAGATTATTCTTCAGCATTAATTGTAGAAAAAAAGTGTCTGACTGCAAAGTTAGCATAAAAGACAGATAAAAAATGATTAAAACAACTAGTTAAAAATCTCAGCTTTTAATAAGCACGATAACGACAACATTTATTTAATTTTTTTTTTTTTTTGTTTGTCCTACAAATATTCAACACAACTTTGTTGCAGTAAGTAATTACAGATGTTAGTTTGCATGTAGCAAGATACACAACCATTACATGACTTTGTTTACGATAAAACAACTCTTACACAACTGATAACAGAAAACAAAAAAAACAGGAAAAATAAACCTCCATTAAGCGAAAAAAGGAACAGGAAACCAAACAAATACCGCCATCGCACCAAATGAATACAGACAAGGATAATAAAAGCTAAATAAAAACTCAGGGTATAAAATACTTTTGCTCATAAAAAGAACGACAACCATTGTAAAATGGCCTAAAAAGGTAAACACCAAAAACAAAAAAAAAAAAACAAAAAAAAAAACATTACAATAGTAACAGTGACAGTGTTAAAAACAAAAAGACAAAACATCAGTAGCACTACTAATTATTTCGACATCATGCAGGCTATTTTATTTTAATTATAATAGCAGCATTAAAACTACAATATTCATAACATGCTCGCAGTTATACTGCTACCTTCCTAAGCTAAGTATATTGAAAATTAAAGTGTACACAAAATAAAACACAAAATCATTTCTCTTACATATAAATTTTCTGTCAAGATGTTAAGTCCCAATTCGCACGATGCAAGTATTTAAACTGAGCTGATTAGGTTGTAGGCAACGGGGTGAGGTAAAATTAAATGAGTACAGACTTGCTTGTACTTGCAACTCGTTTTGCTTCCATATTCGTAAAAAAAAACACAGGTCTGTGTGTGTACATTCATGCAAAAATCTGAACAATTTAAGCAATAAGACTTGTACTGTGCGAACGTCAATGAAAGTTCAAGGAAGAAAATGAAAATAAGCAGTCTTATCTTCTTGCATCGTGCGAATTGGGACTAAGGAATGTTCTTTAAATTTAAATAAAATAAAAATTTTTAATTAGAGGAAGTTTTTTTTTAAATATCTTGTTTAAATGATCTCTACGGCCTTGCTGGCATATATGCACATTTTGCATACGGGCGGATGATTTTCTTTAACGCTCATAAGAAAAACTCACTCTATTGACTCTGTTTAGTCTGTTTTGTGTTGTGTTGAAGCCATGTATATGAATAGGTTGAAAACCTTGTCTATATTGCGTTAAAAAATGCCAAACACGTTTGGGAAGTTATCACTCAATTGCGTTTGGAGGTAGTGGAGTGATTTTTGTTTGATTCTCTCTTCAAATCACGCGATAGTCTGATATCAACGGCTATCAAACACAAAAACATATATGACGTAGCTTGTTTAAATGTAGTCAGGTTCCGTCCTTTCTCCTACTCCATTTGTTATTTTTCTTAAAGACCTTCTAACTCCAACTTCCAACCCTATCTATTCCTTCGCAAATGACAGTAGCCTATGCCATTCATATTTATTTCGCAATAGAGTAGTCGTCTTGAAGTTGGACTAACCGAAAGAAACTGTTACCCATAATCGCAATCTTTTAGCAGCCTCCGAATGGGGTCTTGTAAACAGGATTTAATTTAACACTCGTAAAACCCAGTGCTTTTTTATCTCCACAGGCGTACGGCTAAATACGCTACCCTATCTATAACTATAAGAAGCTCTTGATGTTCTTGGCATAAAGATACAATGCGATGTTCACTGGAACAAGCATATTTTTCAAGTCTCAAAAGAAGCGTTCAAATGCCTGGGTTCTCTGAAACAGTATCAGAAGTATTTCACTCCATCGCTCGCTATTTATGTAATTTATCACTGGTGCTTCAAAGACTATTTTTTAGTTACTTGGCCGCGATCAAGAGAGAGAGCAAAAAATCTTATTGGTGACAGTAGGGAATCCAGTTCTATTGATTCAATTAAGCAACGGCGCAATGTGGGTGCGTTATTTACTACAACGAAATGAGCTCTTAATAAATCAAGGAACTTCTTACTTTACTGAAAACCAGTGAAACGTACTATGCATAACAGTATGTTTGTATGTGAAATAAACTCCCTGCGACGGTCTTTCCTGTCACTTTCAGCGTGCAAAGATTTGTATTAAATCTCCACAAGCACTGCTCCTGCTTTCCTTCTTTCCATAACCTAATTTCCTAGTTCTGACACAATGCGTTGCTTTAGTAGAGTGCAGGTCCTAATAAAAAAAATAGAAAAGGAGTCAATTAAAGGCTGCATGTTAGCAAAGGCCGTGCTGTCATATCAGCCAAAGGGCAAAAAATTAAAAAAGTTTTATGCATCGTTGTATATCGCGTGTGATCCCAAATTGCTTGAGTCTTATACTCTATATGAGAGTTTCATATATTCCACTTTGCAATTATTAATTACTAAAGGTTTGCCCAGTTTTATGGCAAGCAACTGCAGGATTATTCCTAGGATAGGTAATAAACAATAATTTTGCTGTAATTAACGATTTATTTTTTTGAAAATTCTCTTTCTTTTATTGACACTGTCCTTACAATAAGAATATAATTTATTTATAATAAAATAAATAGTGTTAAATATTTCTCAAAAAATCGTGAAATAAATTCACAAGCATGTTTTTTTCAACAAGAACTTGGTTTTCAATTGTGGCAACACTAACACTCATATAGTTATGACATTTTTTTACGCATGTGTTGTAGATTCATTGGCGAATGTTAGATCGAATTAAATTTTGTTCGAAAATCTCATTTAAATAATAAAAATCCACTATAAAAATTCATTTCGCAACAACCCCCTGTTTAAAAAAAAACGTTTTTCAGACGAAGCCCATTTTCACACGTCAGGGTATTTATACAAGTAAATTGCTCCTTTTGGGATCCTAAAGATCCTAGAGCGATTACTTAGAAACCGTTGCATGTTTAACGTGTCACTGTATAGTACGCAATGTGGTCTGGAGTTGTGATTGGGCTGTTTATTTCAAAGATGAGGCTGAAAATGCGGAAAAGTTATTAAAGTGATTAAAATCTTTGATGAAAGAAATTTTGTTATTGAAAATTTACAAGAAAATTAATTAGCGCTTGCCCATATATACCGAGTCATGGGACACTAAACTTTTCGTACAAAAGTAAGATTGTGTACAATATTTTTTAAGATATTAAAATGGCTATCGTTTAAAAGCTTTCGAAGAGATCTTTTAGGAAACCGTAAAATTTATTAAAAAATATTTAACCCAATTCAATTTTATTTTTCTAATTTTTAATTCTCTGTCGTCAAAGATATAGAAGATTAAGTTTAGCCAAATATGGCTCTGTTTATTGCTTATTTTTTATTTTATACATTTTATAGACAAACTAACCAATTTATATATCGTTGGTTTTTGTTTAAGCGGTTAAAAATCTAAATTGATTATTAATTAAAATTAATTGCAATAAATAATTCTCGGTTGAACTAATTGTATAATTTACTAATCGATTGAATAAATTTCTTGATATCAGTCTACATTCTAAGTACGGTAATTTTGAAAACTAACAATTGCGATAATATATCAGTTTCCATAAACACTAAAAGATTGTTCTTAGAAAATTAGTAACTTGAGTAACTCGCTAGCGATGAAAAAGAGAGACCGTAGCATTAATAGTTTGTCTACACAAAATTATGCATAAACTTTGTATCTGCAATAAAAACTATTAAAAGTTTATTCATGTTCATATAGAAACCTTCAATGACAACATTGTCCAAGAAACAACGTGTAGATTGACATATTTGTAAAAAGAAAAAAAGTTTCTTCACTAAAATCCCCTATATATTGTTTCGATATACTTTATATTGAAATAAAAGCATAAAAAAAGGCAAAACGAATTAATTGGAAAAAGTATGACATTGCTTTTTATGTTTTAAAAGTTTATTTATGTCAAAAGGGTGTTGTAGGACAAAAAGGAAAATAACAACATCAAAAGGGCAACTGCGACCGTTAGAATTTGTTTACTTTTTAAAAGATTTGTTTACTTTTTAAAAGTAAACAAATTCTAACAGTTTTTGTTAATTGAGGACTCTTAATAACAAAATTGTGGTTTTTTAGCGGATGTATTTGTTAATGTTTATTTAAGAATTTCGTATAAAAAATTTTAATATAAATTTTTATGCGAAGGTTGATTTTTAAATAAATATGTTTGTAGGTAATCACAAAGTAAGTAAATATTCTGGGATAAAAAGTTTTGAATTTTTTATTGTATTTTCATTTAAAGTTAATTTTTTTAGTTTTGTAGAAAACGGGAAAAATTTTATAGTCTACTTTTGCTGCAATGTGTATCAAAGACTTTTACCACTATTATGGCCATTGTAGCCACAAAAACTGAAATGACAATAAAAATTAAAAAGTTCTGCTATTGAGGCAGTTTTTTCTCATACGAGTACATGACTTTATCTAAAAAATAATTTTAGGCAAATATATGAAATTAAGTCAAGGTATCTAAAACTATGTAGGCTACAACAAATATCAAGTAAAAGTTAAAGGGTGCCTCCATGCAGACACTCGGAGTGTATTTTTTTCCAGATTGCATTTTAATTAAGTTTTTAATTGCTTTAGTTAGGTTTTTAATTGTTTTAATTAAATTTTTGAGTATTAAGTTAAATTTAAATTTGTTTACATTAAATGTTTTTTTGTTTCAATAAAATTTTTTATCGTTTTAATTATAATTTGAATTAAAATATACGTACAGAAATATTTGACTTCTTTAAATATTTTTGCTGGTTAAACTTCCAGTTTTTGTTACTTATACAGCATTATATTTTGTTCGTTATGTTTTTTTTTAATAACTAATATCGCTGCAACCTTAAAAAATTTAGTTAAACTTAAATAAAAGACTGCATGATTTGGACTATCATGTGTTAGCTTTTGATCCGTAAAAGATGGATACAGAGTTTGAGCTCTACTCGCATTTGCCCAATAAATTTTATATTGATTTAAGTTAACTTGTCTCTAGATTGCTTATTTCATTAAATGGATGAAATAAAATTTTGTTAACAATAAAAAGACAAGTTATATGTCTATTAATTTCAATGTTCAATTTGATAGACAAAAATAAAAAAGGATTTAATTGATCACAGTCACATTTATGATATTTTTTTAATAATTCATAAGAACTCCTCAGCATCAGTTTCAACAGTCAGGCTCAAAAAGCAATCAGTGTTCATTCACTTTAAATATCCAATACTTCTTTGCATTTTATTTTGTATTCTTTTTGCTGGCAAAACGGCAAATAATTTAGCGTGTTGGTGCACTTTTTTTTACAAAATTTAAATAATATTTTAAAATTTGGGTCATCATGGCTTGTATTTGAAATTTTACTAAAATGTTTTTCCATTTTTATTCCAGTCTTTTTTTGTACGAGTTAAAACCAAAAGACAAAAAACAAGCAACGAACAGCAGCAACAAATTCATTTGTCATGTAATTTTTTATCTTATTTTGAGATATCAACGAAGAGGTAAAATAGCACAATTTAAAAACACAGAAAAAAATTTTAATATAAACAAATATACTCGCGCACATACATGCTCACACATGCATGTCATATATAAACAAATGCAGTTTTATATATACACATTTACATACATATTTTGAATTTTCAACGAATTTACGTATTTGTATGCGACTGTGTAAATTTACTTTTAAATATTTTTTACTTTTTACACAAAATTAATGTTTGTAAATTGTTTAACAAACTTTTAATAAAGTAAATGCACACAAAAGTGAAAACAACGTTAAAAAACAAAAAATTAAAAACACATATAAAAAGGCTGGAAATAAAACAACAAAATTATTACAAGAACCAAATTTTAAAAATCACTTTTGAGATGTCATGTTAATGTCATGACATATTAGTAAACAAATTACTGCAAAAAAAAGATTTGTTTAAATTTTTATTGAAACATACGTTGAACTATTTACATGCCAACAGGTAATTAAAAATTAAAGCCATTATATAGGAAGATTCCAAATACTTATGAGTTATTTCCCGTTATTTATGGAAGATAGTGTTCGATTGTATGAAAGAGTAACAATGTGAAAATTGTCAGTTTAAGGGAAATAAAAAATAATAATATATTTTTGACAATAGTATAGTCAACAATTAAATATCAGCGGTAATAACTTTCTTTTACCTTAATATATTGACATTGATTTAGACAACATGTCCGTCATTAATTTAACTTTCTTTTACCTTAATATATTGACATTGATTTAGACAACATGTCCGTCATTAATTTAACTCCTACACGTAACATATTGTAGTCATTTACATTACGGATTCATTCGTAGGTAAATCATCTCAGTTCCTATGATATCTCGTTCTACGTTCAATGAAATCCACTTTTTATTTTCTAGTTAGTTTTTCTAAGCTTTCGTCTCTCGTGTGTATTTAATGATCAATTTTTTAAATTTGGCTGTGTTGAACACACAAATAATTTTGGGACCATAATATGGTTAAAGATCACCACATACATGAGTGGCAATCAAACATGTTTCTTTAAACTTAAAATTATTAAAAATGCAAAAAATAAAAAATACTTTAAAAGACTTATTTATTAATAAGGCATCTGCATACTTTCTCGATTTAAAGTTAACATTTTTAAAGTATCAAAGTATTTGCAAAACAAAAATTTCTGACAGAATAAAAATGAGTGCGGATATTTGTATTCAATTAGTTTTTGTTTTAACTTTATATTTCATAGTAATTTTTCACAACATTATGGTCATGTTATATTATAAAAAGTTAATACTTAAAGCTAATTTACTCATAATTGTGATTATATTTTACAATATTATTTTAATATCGAAGGGCAATGTGTATTTCTAATAGTAATAATATTTGTATTGTGCTTAACAATAATATGATTTGATTTTAATTTTTTAATGCATTTGTAATATATTCTTCAGCCTTGTTTCCCATAGAATCTGAACGAATTAATTTGTTCACTAATTTAAAAAAGCATATAAAACCTCATTAAACTAAGTCGCAATTCTGTAAAATAAATATTAAACAAAATAAGTAAGAGTGCTGTGTAGATTCACTTTAGTAGTAAAGTAAATCCAATAAAAAACGAATATTAGGGTAAAAGAAAAATAAGAAAAAAGTTAAGAACTATAAACAGTTTTACGTAAAAATGTCATTGGTCATTGGTTCTAAAAAAAATTAAGTATTTTTTAAGAAAATATGGTGCAAAATTGTACTTTTCTATGAAAAGTTCAGAGGCTCAGAACACATGAGCCCGGGCCAATTTTTTCACTTGATAATTTTTTCTTTTTTTTTCATACTATATCTCTTCATATATTTGCTTTTTTGATTGGAGTTACTTCATTAAGCCAGTTTTGAACTTTGCTCTCTGCATCGAAGTGCCAAATTTTCAAAATTATGTATAACCAATTGGTGTTTCTAAATTTTATTAATTATTTATTATCTAGTGCCCCAACAAGGTTGATTTCAACACGAACACGGACGGTCAGTCGGATTTCGCTCAATCAACTTCGTTCGAGGTCAGTAATGGATTTTGTAGAAATTACACACAGAATGACAAACTGATTTACACTTTCCCCACCTGTAGTGAACGTTATAAAAATCAGCTTAGAGAGAAATAATTAATAAAACTTGTCTACAATTTTCTTTTAAATATTTACAATTTCTTACGTATTTTCTAGGTACATTAGTTGATCATAAAAAAAGTTTTTTTTTTATTTCTGTTCTCGACTAGGTAACACTTATACCTTAATAAAATAGAGAAAACAAAAAATTTCAATCAACAAATAGACTTATTAAGTAAATAAAAAACAGAATATATTGAAATATTGCTATAGTTACAATCGACGAAAAACTTTAAATTTACATTTTAAAATATCTTGCTGATTATCCCGACTGAACCATTAAATCATCCATTAAGTATTGAGGGTGAAAGAACGTTTCGATGGTCATTTCGCTTCCACTCACTCAGCACGATATTTTAAAGTTTAAGTTAAATTAATAAATATTTCGGTGATTTAAAATTTAATTGAAAAACTTTAACTATTTTATGAAAATTCCATTTCGAATAATTCCATTCCATTTCCTAATAATTGCTTATCCATTAAATTAGCCAACATGCAATGCATTATTTAATAGCCTATGAGGCAGGATATAAATTATTTTATTCGAACAGTCGTTTGATCTTCGATGATGATTTAAAGAAAAGTAATATCAAAAAACATAAATATAACATTAATCATCTGGTTAATGGCGTAAAAAGACGCAAGATGCAAGACAAGTTCGTAAAATTCTTCTATACGTTATATAAAAACAAACTAATTTTTCCTACAAAAGAAAAATACAGGCTAAATAATTTAAAGCTATTTTAATACATAATAATACACAATAATACTTTGAACCAGTTTTGGAGAAAGTAATATATTACAAAGATCAATCAATTTCATTTTGAAATTTTTATAAAAATCATTTAAGGAAAATTATTTTAATTTTGGACCACTCTATAACAAATTTCTCAGGTTTATTTCTCAGTCAACAAATCAAAGTGGAAATAACTGATAAAAAGAAAATAGAAAAAACGATTCTCTACTTATAAACACTTACGGCAAAGCAGGCCACTTAAACTCTTTAGCTTTAACTGATTAAAAACTTCAGCAAATAATTTTTTTTGTAAATTTTGACTAAATATCCTCTAAGACCTTAAGAGTATATTATTTCCCGTTGTGCAATTTTACTAAAAAAAATATTGTTGTGCACTAACTTATATTTGTGTTTATATTAAAGCAATAACTAAATGAAAATATAGTACATGCTCGATCTTATTCAAATGTATTATAATATAGGAATTATATAAAAGCAATTTACATACTTATTTATATGTGTATGTTTGTGTATACGCAATTGTGTGCTTTTGCTTTTAGTTCAGTTAATGAATGCATAACAACAAAACAAAGGAAAAAATATTAGTTAATTGTTGTAGTTATAGCAGTTATAGTTGTTGTATAACACCAAAACGCTCATATGTAGAAACATTCTGTACACTTATACCAACAATTAAAATATCCATAAAACTACATATACACGTTTAGAAATTCAAATATATAAAAAGGACTTTGTTTTTGTGCATTACTTTTTATGTTTGCAAAAACTAGATATATTGTTGTTACCAGGTTTATGTCTTTTATGTATGTCGGCTAATGTTTATCCTACACCATGTAATTTTATTAGAATTTATTTTATTTTAATGTTATGTAATGCAATGTACTGTAATGTTATTTTAATGGTAATTTTCTTATGTCAAAAATATAAAACTACAATTAATTTGATACTTATGAGTTTTATTTTCCGGTGTATGTAGTTATTTTTTGTTACATAAAAAAATAGTATTTGTTCTAGAATCTTTTCAATGCTCTCAATTAAATCAAAATAAGCTGTAGCTTAGTTTTAAAGATATTTAATGTTATTATTTTTTGTCTAGAAGCTGAGTTTCTGTGAAATTTTTTATTTTCTTTATTAACTGACTACGACTTTAATGCTCGTCAGGTGTATTGCTGCGTATACTTAATTTTAATTATTCATATTAGTTTTAAAATAAAACAAAATGATAGTGCTATCAAAAATGTTACCATTTAAATTCTCGCTAATTTTTAATTGGGTTCTATGTTTTACTCTATAATATTGCAGTTTTTTAATAAATCAATTAATTTTGGCTTAAGTTCATATTTATTTTAATATCTAAACATATTTAAAAAAAAAAAAATTATTTACAATTGCATGCGGACGTTTAGAAAAAAGGGAAAATAATTAATCACTAGTATTTTCAGGTTCTCTACATCGGTTATAATCATTTCTTTGGTTCAGCTAATGAAGTAACTAATTTTGTAAATAAGAATATGAGGAATATCCATAATCAATCAATATAAATTTTGTTAAACGAAATAAGACACTTAACAATATGAAAAATTAAAAATAAAAATTACATTCGCAGCTAAACCGAGGATTAACTCAAAGCATAAAGCAAATGTACATGACAAATTATAGAGAGAACAATGAAGAAATGCGTTATTATCAATTAACTCTAGCAGATCTATTTTCAAAATCAACCATTAATTTACGAACCTTAGAAACGCAAAATAACTTTTGGCGTAACTGGTTTGTGAAAAAACAAAATAGCCGCATATGGAACAAAAAAAATCAGCAGCATACGCTACAGCTTCCATTAAATAAAAAAAATACACTTTTTGTTGCAGTTTACATGCAGAAGGCATTATTGAACGTTATTGCTTTTAGCATTACGATTAATGAAGATCGTTATTACGCCATGAGCAATAATTGTTTAATATGGGTGAAAATGAGCTGGGCAAGATGTGATATTAGTACGACGGTAAAGATCAACTTATTGAAACCAAAATTTTGCGATTATTTTTTTCAATGAATGGACTTGATAATTCATCTCAAAGGTCGTGTTATTTAAAAGATTTTTATTATTTCTTATAAGACCAAATAAAGCTACTGTTTTGTGATGTAAAACCAGTAAGATTTGATGGCTTTAAAGCCAGTATTATTTATGTCATTTGCGACACACAAACAGTAATGCTCGAATAATTGGACGTCCAGAATGAGGTTTGTCAAGAAAAGCCGCGGTTTTTGACTGTTAGTCTCTTGTAACGGTGGCTTAAATAATACAAAAATATTTCTTTCTAACATTCTGTAACAACGTAAATAAGTGATTGTTTACTATTAAATTATCAACCTCCTTTATATACCTTTCAGGTGAGCCAACCGCAAACATTTTTAATTACATTTAGATTCGCAACATAAGGCAGCCAACAGAAAGGCAAATTTTTTTACTTAAAAAAATGTTGGTGTAGAAATCAAAGAAGCGGTAAAAAAAACTCCAGTTTGTTCTCTAAGGGTGGAATAAAGTTTAGATTTTAATGCTTTCCTGATCATCATTTGTAATTTTAATTTCATTTAAGTTTTTTACAGTACCCCGCATAATAAGATAACCCTCTTTGCCGTGTTAACAGTTACAAAACAAATCTTCTTTTCTCAGATCATGGAAATTATAATTTTTGCCATCTGCTCCATGTAAATTGAATCTCTTCTTATCAACAAATATATCAACTTTTCAATCACTAAAGTCACCTCTGTCTTGCCGAGCAATGGGCATATGGTCCCTCGAAAAGTGGATTCGATTTTGTTCGCGTATTTCATTCAAGGTGGCCTTTTCTTCTATTTTCAAAACTGCGAGTGTTTTCAACTTATAATGGATCTTACCGCTCCTGAGATACTTTTGATATAATATTTTATACCGAAAACACTAAGTAAGAAGCTTTGTAATTTTGATCATATATATATTTTTCACTTCACAAGATATCCATGATTTAACTCATGTTTGCAAATTGTTAATTAAAAACTATTCAATTTCATCGGTATATTGTTAAATATGCAAATTACAGCACACTTGATATAATTAAACGAAAAAATTTTAATTGAAATTATGGGCCTAAATTTTGTTGCACTTTGTACCGTTTGAGACCAACAAAATATTATATCAACTAAATAAAAATTTTCTTGTATCAAAAGAAATTCAAAAGTTCAGTCGTGCTTAATAAAAAATTTTATGTAAATCTAATCGAATAATAATTGGAATAAAATTTTGCTGCTTAAATCTGATTTATTAAACATTGGTCTTGTTCTCTTCAAATCAATTGCTTTTCATTATATATAACAGAGACAACTAAATGATTTTTACAACAAATCAAGTTGATGATATTATTTTCAACAAACAATTAAACACCAGGCCTTAACCACAAGAAGCAAACCTACAATCAGACTGGTATAGAAAATATTATTTGAAAAATTTGCTAAAATATGTTAGTTTTTTTTCTGTTCTTATTGCAACCAGTGACAACTGACAAGAATTTATTTTCAAGTGTAAATTGTTTGGGCAAATTTAAAAAATATACATGCTTTCGATTGATTGCATACACATGTTGTTTTTTTTTGCGGTTTATCGATGGCCTGTTCTTACTGAAAATAAAACAATGACTTAAAAATGAAATGTTTTTAAAAGAGAAAAATGATATTTGAAATAATGGGGCATAAAAGCGAAAGCAAATATTAAAGATTTATTATAAAATATGTTTTTTTTTTTTTTTGTTTTATTTTCGAAGACATGCAAATGTGGATGTGTGCCAAAATAAGTAAAAGTGGTTTTATGGTTAAAATTGTAGTTCTTGTTTTCTGTTTGTTGAACAACAGTAGACGAAGTAAATATAGAAGCATGTCTGTGACAGCTTAAGCCAACTTTTTTTCGATATATTTTTCTATACTTAATTTTTGTCTACCAACTAAACCAAAGTGATAAATAGACTTGGCTTTAGCACAAGGTGGGTCACTTGGACAATAAAACATAAATACATTAAAAGCTTGATGTATACACATACACTCAAATACATGCACATTTATTTAAAATACTAAAGGAGAGGAAAAGTCAAAAACGTATTTAAAATTTTGTATTTAAGGCAAAAGTAAAATTGTTTGTAGTTGGTATAAAACTGTCATTTAATTTTGAAGTAAAACCACATAAACCCAATATAAACATATATAAACATAATTGCCTAGAGAGTGAAACTAAATAAATTTAGTTTTCATTTGAAATTTTTATTCTCAGAACATTTTAGAAAAATATTTAGTTAAATATTCTAAAATTTTTTCTTTTATGAAAAAAAAACACTAAGAAGCCTTCAGTGCTACCAAAGGGGTATTAAAAAATCATTCAGAATAAGTTACCTGAATAAGTCACCTGAATAATCTATAATTCTTTTGTAATAATGGAAAAAATATTTTTAGAAGTCTTAAACGAAATTAATAAAAAATAAATTAAAGAATTAAAATTTTGAGAAATATTTAATAACTCTTAGCCAATTGCAGACTTTCAAACACTTTTTTTTTTAAAGAGAAGTAGCACTTCAGGCATTAAAACCTATTTAGGTATTTTTCGTAACCGTGCTAACATCATTCTTTAGGAAAGGGATAGATACGAGATAAGACAGGTGGTGAAAGGAGAAAGATAGATAGTTATTTTACTTCGCCGGCGAATCTGCTATGAGCAAGTGTCGACGAAGGAGACTGCACGTTTTTTTTTTTTTTTCATTCTGAATATGTATTTATACCATTAAACAGAAAAAAACATTTTTGTATTTTGATTGCCGCAGGATTCGAACCCTGAACAACCAGGTTTGTAGTCAACGTGCTTACCACTTTGACTACAGCAGCCTTCTTGTATGATTCGTTATATTGAACAAATATCCAGCAAAGGCACAATTCTCATTCAGTACATAATTTTCGCCCTCATATTTTGACTTTTGTTTTTCTTTTTGATTAAAACATTTTGATTTAAAATTTCACAACAAGATTTAGTTTTTGTCTCTCAACATTTTAATTTCTGAAATAAAAAAAAAAAACGGTTTTTAAAATTTCATAAAAATTCAATTCTGATCTACTAATACTAAAAAATGTGTTGTCCCATCAAAACAAATTATCCATCGATTCTTGATCTTGCATATTGCTCTAAAGAAATTTTTTTTTTTAAAAAGCATAAAGGAATCATAACCTAGCCAAGGCTGTAATCAAAAACTATGTGTCGATTTTGCTCGTGATCACAATTTGGTAATTAATCTTTAAAAATACAAGGAACTATTAACAATTTTAAAAGAAAAATGTTTAAGCCTGTGCACAGTGGGTCAGAGTCAAAACTTTTGAACTAACCATTCTTAAATGGCTTAGCCGCTTAATCCAACATTTGATGCGAGCACAGAAGAAGAATATCTGCGCTTAAGTTTTAAAGTTGGATACCATCCACTTTCCAGGGATGGCGATACGTGGTCTCAAAGTTGGGTACCTCGTACCTGCAAAATTTTCTTATGCTTGGCATTTCTTCAATTTATGTCTAAATCTTTAAAATTATACATGGTCTTAAAGGCCTAATCAATACCTAAAAAATGCTGCTTAAATTTGCATATTCATGTTTCAAAATGATCGATTTTACAACATTTTAAAATTTTAATTTTTGATTTTTCAAAATATTAGGTTTAATATTACCAAAAATTTTTTTTACTTTAATCAAAGTTAGTGAGTGAAATATCAATTATTTAGGAAAAAATCTGAAGATTATATATTTTATGACTTAAAAACTATACGATTTTTAATTGAAAAAAGCAAAATTATTTAATTTTTTTTTTTTTTTTTTGTAGAAAAAAAATTTAAAGAATTTATAAAAATTTTTAATAATGCAAGCTATAGTTCGTACAATTAAACTAATTTCAAAAAAACTTAATTATTTGTAGAAGATGGAGGTCCTTTAATTTCACATATTTTATATCGATTTTAATTTTCTATTTTTTGATTTTTATATTTTCTAAAATCCCAAAGGTGAAATTAGAAAAAAAGCTGATCTGCTTCGAATTGTTGCTCAAAGTATTTCATGAGCCCTAGTCCATATGAGGAACTTATGAGTAAAAAAGTAAAAAAGTAAAAAAATCCAATTTTGGGATTTTTTCCTTATTTTTGGAACTGGAAGATTTCTTTTCTTTTATTATTGCAGATTTTTGCCAAGATGGTGTTCGAAATTTCTAATAAAATACAACAATATTTCGAAATATATTTCTATGTAATTAACATTACAACGTCTGATATTTTTCGAAATATTGTTTTTTAAATGTAATTGCAGCTGGAGTTGTTAGAAGTTAGAAAACTCGTTATGGCAACAAAGGGTTGTCTATTAAATACGCAAAGGTAAACTTGCTTTATAAATTATATGTCTAAAATGAAATATTGTTGTTAAAAATTTGTTTATAAAACGTTATATATTTTTTTGTTTCAAATAAAATATGTTACGATCTTTTAGTTCTCATTCCCTATTACATAAACACAAATTCACACTCTATTTTAAAAACTTTTAAAAATACATGTATGGGTGAGTTGATAAAAGAAAAGAAGAATAATTTCACTTACTTAATATCTACACAGACTAGCAGAAAAAAAAACCAAATAAAAAGATTTAAAAATATATTGGAACACATTTTTCATTAATATTTGTGAACACTCTGCCAGAGACAGGCAGATTAGGATGACCCCATTAAACTTAGTCAATGGATTCAAACTTGTAGATTAAACAAAAAATTAGTCAGAAGAGAAATGCTGTTGCAAAAACGGAATGAAATTTAGAATTTTTATTATAGGTTTTCTATGATTAAAAAATTTGCTTATTATGTAACCCTAATTCATTTACTTACTTGGAGGAAGTATACTTCAAAACTCATAACATACGGTAGCAGCTGAAGAATTTAGGGACCTGATCAATATAAAAAAATTTTATTTTAATTTTAATATCTAAAAATATAAATGCAAAATCGAAATAAATGCAGTCATATATAAAGCATTTACAAAAATTGGTATTCAAGTTTACTCACTTATGACATCAAAGAAATTCGAACTACTCAATGTCTAGTTAGAAAACACTTGCCTTTATACACCGCAAAAATTACAACTTTATAAAGCTCCAGTGATCCTTTTTCACGTTTTAGCAATCAGGCGCTTTTTAACAACTCGACCAGTATTATCGCACACTGTGGCTGATTTCAAAAATGTATTATTACAAAATGTATTATACATAAACAAAGTTGCGTAACAAATCATTAATTTAGAAACTGATGCGCTTGTTAATCGGTTGCAAGATTTCTTATACTTGCCTACGACATTTTGGAATGGAATGCTTTGTAAACATTTAGTACCACTGCATTATGAAACACAATACATTGTTTGAATACAAAGCAACTGACGTTTTGAAAGTCAGCCTGTTTTTACATTGTTAATTTTCTCTCCAACTAAGTGTCCTTCTTGCTTTATAATACAATTTCTTCGACCATCTTATCAACTGTTCTAATAGCAGGCGTCGTCATTCACTCATCTAACGCGACTACACAACATTTTGTAGGTCACAAGTTAACTTATTTTAACTGGCAAAGAAATGGAATCGGGTTATTATTTATTTAAATTTTTTGTAATGAAAGATTATTTCAATAGCTTTGTTTTTATTGCATCATCTCACTATATATATCTTCCTTGAATTCCTTTTTTTTTATTAACTTCAGGGTTTAGCAACGGAGTAATATTTTTTTATATATTTTTTATTTATTTTTAGAATTGTCAACTTGTGACCGCCGATTTAATTTTATTTTTCAATCCATACTTCGGAAGATGAGAATTGCTGTCTTTCATTTCATTCGCCTTCTAGGCAACTCATCCACTGCATCTACTGAACAACATTCAGTTTCAAGGGACTTGCTTTTTTATGGAAAGATTTCAAGAAGACTTAAAATCTTATAAGGATTTATTTGAGCATATCTTAGGACTTTAATTAGCTTAGGTTGGTTGGCACTGCATCACCGGTGCATACAATAAGATATTTATCGTTGGGGCAAACAAGTTAAAAAGAAAAAGACGCTGTTGAAATTCTTCTTCAGCCTGGGCAGATAAAATTATCTTTCTTTGAATTTGAAGAAACAAACATAATTATCCTTAAATTTCATCTGCGGTCTTTATTATAAGGTTTCTATGAACGGTTTTTTACTCTGCTTTGATTATATTCATTTTGTTAAAGGCAAAAAAATATTTTTACCTTTTAGATTTTGAAAAACATTAGAAAATACAGCAAAAATAGTAAAATAATTATCCAACTTTAAGGGCTTAAAAAAATTTCTATTCCTCTTTTTTATTATTCGCCACAAAAAGTGAAAAAGTGTAATTTCTATAATCTCTATTTCCGACCCCATGAAGTATAAATATTCTGAGTTCTGATGCAAATTCGATTGAGCAGTGCACGTCTGTATGTCTACTCGTCCGCCTTAGTGTTAAAATAAACTTTGGTAAGGCACTAGATGGGCTAGAGAAAACTTATATAAGCAAACAAATTAGCCGTAGTTTCGACAATTTTGCTATCAACAAAATCGGTACATGTTCTTCGAGCCAGCGGGAGAAACACTACGTCTGCCTCTAATTTTTTCACATCATTTAGAACAATGAAGTAACTCCAATAAAAAAAAAAAAAAAAAAAAAAAACAAATACATGGGGCGATAGAGAACTGTTTTAATTATTTTTTTTTTTTTTTTTTGTAATTTATATGATTTTTTAAAGCCTTTTGTATTTGCTATTCTAATCATCAAATCAGATTTTCTTCATTATAAGTTTTATTGAATAATAAATAAATCGTATACAAATCTGAACAAATCTGGTTCAATGTAACAACTTTTGCTTCAAAATCTTTTGTCTATGTCGTTCGGTCTTCTAAACAAAAAAGGAGAATATATGTGTTTATAAGCAGATCTCGGCAGTTAAGTATAAAATTGGTTGAAAACATTAATGGTATCCATATTTACTTACAGTCACATTTGTGTAATTTTTGTTTTATAAAACGTAAGGATAGCCTGCTATGTTATCGTCATCTTAAAATATAGACAGACAGTTCAACTACGAATACTTACTCCAATTTATACAGTTTTTACCACAAATATACAAACACACAAACATTGCTGCCATTTCACATTGACACTTAATATTTATCCTTGCACACACAAATACTCTCGACATACACACGCTCATACACACAAACAGTTGAAAACGGAAAAGATAACAAGAAAAGTAGTTGTATATTGAGTGAAAAAAATTGTTTTTTTTTTATTGTTGTGAATGCGTTTTGTGTTTTCCAGCTCTTTTATTTCTCTCCCTAGTCTTTACTTTATTGCTTTTCTTTATGTTTTGCTTTATTGATTGTGATTGTGTGTGACACATAAAAACAGTTTATGCTACTAAATGGTTATGCATGTATGACCAACACTTAGAAAAACGTAATGAAGAATCAGATATTTGAAAGGCTTAAAGGAAGCATAGATTGGCCAATTTAAATTAAGAAATATTTTGAAAAGAAAAGAAAGTGAAATATTTTGTTGTTGTTAGCCAAGCACTGTATATCAGGAGCATTGAAATCTTAATAAGAAAGATTGGAAATGGTAAAAATTAAAACCAAATTACCTTTTCTTACAGATTCTCACTTCAAATATTTCTTTCTCTTGCTTTTTTTAAGTGTTGACACATCTTCTGAAATTTATGTTTTAATATTAAATCTTTAAATGTTCTGTTATACATTTCGTTTAGTGAGTGAGCAACTGTGTATGTATGAGTGTGATTGAGTATTCAAGAGCAGATGTTTATTGTCTTTTAACAAAAGTGGGTCAAAGTAGTTTTGTTTTTTTTTTTTTTTTTGGTTCATTATTATGTCATTATGAAAAATAGTCAAATACGTACTAACAAACTTACATTTTCAAACATTTCCTTTTTCTTTATAAAATGGAATACAATTTACTTTATGTTGTTCCATTTTTATTTTATGCTTTTTTACAATTTATCTCTATTTTCTATTTTTTTAAATACAATCAACTGTCTATAATTTATTCTAATTTTTTATTGTCATTTTAAAATTACTGAACTTTGATGGACAACCTACTAAATGATATGAAGTCATCTGTGAATGACCATAATTTATATTATGTGCTTAAATATAAATTACTTATTTATTTTTTTAAACATCTTTATGATTTTAGGCTTCAGTTTTGGGGTATATTAAACTTTCGATTAAACGAATAAAAGAATAAATTTTTGTTTTTAGTGGGTCATATTTTTTTAATTTTTTTTTTTTTTCTCGACCAGTTATTTTGTACTACCATCGGGAGGAAAACAAAAAAAAAAAAAAAAAGAACAAAAATAAATAAATAAAAATTAATTTAAATATACTTATAAAATAATATTTTTTATAGCTTGAGTACAGCTTTATTAGGGTTTTAAGATTCATAAAAAAAAAAAATTTGGTCATAGTTTTCTTACCTCTAACATAGTCCATAAAGCTTCGCGATGCTGTCTCCTTAACCACTATAAAGAGATTAAGACTTAGATTTGACTACCAATAATGTTAATATGTTTTTGGATTAGGATTGTGAGCTTCAGACGATATAAGACAATGATTTAGAATTAGGATGATAATAAAGCAGTGACCTTTTATAGAAACTTAAGGGATACAATGACAGTAATACCTTTGGCTTAATCTGATACAATTGATGCAGACGTCATGTAAATTTGAGCTAGTTAATCCACATTCTAAAGAATAGTCTTGACAAAATTTCCAAATGGTTGAGCTTCTTCCGTATCTTCAGAATTTTTTCGAAGCCCCATAAAATTTCAAATCAAAAAAAAAAAAACAGAAAAAAATTCTATTTAAACATTTTTTTCGAATTCTTGGCATTTACATTTAAAAATGATTTTGTTAATGTCGCCATCACGGCTGTTTTTGAAAATGCACATATTGGGCGCCGAATTTAGAACCATTTGTGTGAGCATTGCGGTCCTTATGTCACGACTAACGCGAACAATATTGGTTTTCAATGCGTCAATTGTTACTGACTTATTAGCATAAACTTCACGCGCCTCCGCATTAAATTATGGACAGGAGTCAAATCGCATGATCTTTAGGACCAACTGACTAGTTGATTAACCGAAATTAGCGCTGTATTGCAAGTACACTATCCTTTAGTCATTTGTAAATTCATTTTTTTAGGCACATCGAATTTTAGCGAACACTGGTCTTAAGGGCCGGAATTCTGGACGTCCAATTATTCGTTTGGTCGTGCGTCAAAAATAACGTGGTGTCTTAGGCGTCAATTGTTTCTGAATTATTACTATAAATCAATAACTTCATGTGCTCTACGAAAAGTTATCAAGAGGTGTCGCATCAATTTAAAGGCCAATTTTTGCAAAATTTTGATTTCAATAAATTGATGTCTACGGTCCCGTGTGGAAAATAGCGCCATACTGCTAAACCCAAATCCAGTCTGCATCAATATGGTTTATAATGTTAAACAAAAAATCTTTGCTCATTGTAAATTAATGATCTTCATCGTTATACAAGCTTTTTTTTTAAGTATTTTTCTGTAGTTTGAGTCTGTAGTTGGTTGTTTGTTGGTTGTTATCATTCCAAATGCGACAATTTTTTTTAATAGCAAACCTGGAAACCCAAGAATGAACCTTAACACTAGATCGATTATGTGGACTATCAAAATCAAGTCAAGTTTTGCGAATTGATGAAATATTAAAAAAAAAATTGCATTATTTGGCATCACTGTATATTTGTATATCTATTTGTAATAATTTGCGCAAATACAGTGATCACAAATATTAAAATGAGATTGGAAATTTTTTTAAGCTGAAAAAATATTTTGCCAAAAATCATAATTTCCCCAGAAAGAAAAGCATTTATTGAAGTACATTAAATCAATTTATAAAATCTAGATCGTTTAAAAAAATTTTTTTAATAATTTTTAGATTTAAAAAATAAAATTTTTTTCATTAATTAAACCCTTTATCCAAAATCTTGCTCATGCATTTTTGCTTATTCGCTGTCACTCAATGCTTTTTCTTCATCTGTATCGTTTGTTGTCTGTTATTCATTCAATTGATTCTTTAAATCAAACCATTTTTAACCGCGTAAAATAAACTGTCTTAAAAAATAAATTTGTTACATATTTTTAATATAGAGTTATATGCGATGTAAAAGATGTTTGTCTGTTTGTTTGTGAGCTTACAATTCAAGTGTGTGCGTTGAAGTGTGTTATACAAAATTAAATAACTTGTGTAAGTGTTAAGAGAGGGAAAATTGTGAAGAAAGGGGAAGTGAGTAAAGAGATATTGTGTTTATATTGACAATTGAATTACAGTGGGTCATTGATTATAACGGTAACGACACAACTAGCAACAATACTATTACAGTTCATACAATGATACATTTGTGCTGATGTGTGATAAAGCTGTTAGTATTATCGCTATAAGCAATAACACATACTAAACCATGTGTAAAAGTGTATACATATGCAAACATCTTCAGCAAATATATTTAGCTATACAACCATGTAGTCAGTTGATGATGATGGTAATGATGATGCCTCTTTGGTTTTTATTAAGTCATTAATATTATCTCTTTCTCTCTTTTTTTATTTTCGTTGTTTTTTTTTTTTGGAAAATAATTTTTCATCATTTTTATCGTGATTTTTTTGGTTTAATTTTTTTATCGACTTTATTACATGTGTCAGTTGGAATCTATTTTAAACATTTGTTTGATATATATTTTTGGATTTTACCTTTATTCAGTTTGTTTGCGCTGCTTGTTTGGCATAATAGTTTATTTGTTTATGCAGTAGAAAGCGAGTGCATTAAAGATTATGTTTGATAGTGTGTGTTTTTGTGTTTGCACATTTTAAATGTTTTCTATAATAAATCACGTTTAAAAAGAAGGAAGGTTCAAGCATAATAAAGGTTTGATTATATTAGATAAATATTAAGGTTGATTTATTTACACAGGAAACCGATGGTTTTAATAGGATTATATGGTGTTAAAAATGGAGGCCAGCAAGTGTTTTTTAACAGATACAATTTATTATCGGTATTAAATGCTTTATTTACAAATACAAAAATATATACAACTATAAAAAAAAATAAATTCATTAGTTATTTTATTACCTATTAAGAATATTTGCTCTTAAAATATATAGAATTCCAAAACTCTTTTTAATTGTGACGATGTACAAAAAAAAGTTTTAAATAATTTACATAACTAATTATCGGTTTTTTTCATATGCTTCAATTAAATTGAAGAATATATCAGCAGCTGAAGTTGAAAATTATTAGTGTATGGCTTCGTATTGAAGAAAGAAGGAGGTGTTTATTACGTTGCTTATTACGCTCTCCACTACTTGGACTTATCGTTATTAACGCGTATTAAATCGACAATGATTTACTAAATGTTGTTGGTGATTGTATGTAGAATGCGGTGATGGTAATATAATGGCTGTTTATAACGCGTGATCCATTTCGGGGTTCCCTATTTTTTAAAGAAACAAACACAGAAAATATTGTGGTGAAAGCGAATTGAAGATAGGAAAAAAGTCTTCGTCTCTTAATGTGCTTAGCTTTATAGTGATACACATTTTGACCATATTGATAAACAAAAAATTTCAGAGGCCCATAATCTTTAACTCTCTATCATCCCTTATATTTGTTCTTTTGATTGGAGTTACTTCATTGTTCCAA
Source organism: Cistogaster globosa (assembly GCA_937654795.1). Classification (NCBI taxonomy): domain Eukaryota; kingdom Metazoa; phylum Arthropoda; class Insecta; order Diptera; family Tachinidae; genus Cistogaster; species Cistogaster globosa. The sequence goes on along the minus strand of OW569403.1, from coordinate 16,351,013 downwards.
ATGATATGGAAAAATTAGACGCAGGCATGACGTTTGTCCCACTACCTTAAACTGTAACTATGTCTGATCGATTGGCGTATTTTCATTTTCTCTAGCTTATTTAGTGCCTTGGCAGAGTTGAGTTCAACACTAATATGGACTGATAGACGGACAGATGGACATCGCTCAATCGACTTCACTATATATAATCAATCGGAATATAATGCGAATATTGTAGAAATTTATGATTGAAACTGTTACATATGCTATGAGTTTCTATTACCAAAAATATAAGAATTTCAGCATTCTTATAATGAAAAATAGATAGCGTGAATTAAATTAACAGTTAAAGTCTCTATATAATAATTTTTTTGTCAACTATTTAAAATATGTGAGTGCACCTTTGCTTATGTCTCATCGAACATATTCAAATGAGGGATGATGTTAGAATATTTTAAATAGGCTTTCACGCGTATATCGGATATATTAAGACTAATTATTAGTATTAGTTATCGACATTACTGTTGTCACCTTCTTATAGAATAAATTAAAAAAAAAGAAGAGAAAATTTTGTGATATCTGCAGTAAACACCGATTTAAATCAATTATTTTAGCAAAATAACCAAAATTCCTTACATCTTTGTTCTATAGATTTCAAAAATTTTAGTTTGCTTTTCGGAACAGATATAACTTCAAGTCATTTCTAAATCTTCATTTGAATCCTGCTACATTAAAAACAGTAAATAATTACAACTGCTTTTTTAATTGACCAATTCTTGGCAGTGTTTTAAAAATTATAAAAAAAAATAAATAAGTGAACTGGCTTTAATACTTAATTAAATCTAGTACTCTTGCCCAAAAGACCAAACAAAAATGGCTGAATTATAATCGCACCATCTTGAAGTTAAAAAGTCTATAAAATAAGTTCTTTTTAGGTTTTCTCTCTTCGATTTCCTTTATGAAACATGTGTGTTAAATTATAGCTGCCAGTTTTGTAACTGTCAAATATAGTTAATTATCTAAATGTTGTTTTTTTTATTTTTTTATTACAAAATTTTTTTCATATTAATCTATTTATATGCCATGGTTATGGAACAATCTTGTAGCAAAAAGTAATAATCTGTCATCTATTAAATACTCAATAAGCCAATTTTTTTCTACTTCCAATAAAAACTTTTTACCAAAGTCAAAAATGTATATTCACTGATATGCAACACATTTCAGCACTTGTAAGTTTTTTCTACTGCTTATTAGTATGTCACAAAACTGTCAAATAAAACATTTTATACATTTTTCCTACCATTGATTCTCTTATCATTTTGCACGCTCTGAAAAAACACTCAAATTGTAAAAAATAAGTAAAATCGCTGAACGCTGAAAATTTTTTTAGCATATCGGTGCTACATGTGTTTGTCATTATTTTTTATTTAAAAAACAAAACTCACAGACAATCGTTTACCAGATACTGAAACAATCGACAGAGTCACCCTTGCGGTCTCTTATTTTATAGGTAGATTGAGTGTTTCAGTTATTCATTTATTCACTTAAAAACATTTAAACATTTTAGCAAATACATAATAAATAAACTTTGATTGTTAAAAATTTAACCAATAATAAAGATATACAGAACCTCGTCATTTTTAAAGAAGACCAAGAATATATATTCGAAGTTCCTATGCATAGCGAAGTCGATTTAGCGCTGACCATCTGTCCGTCACTGTTCGGGCTGAAATCCACTTTGCCAAGCTACTAGATGAGCTAGAAAAATATAAACACGCCAATTGGTAAGACATAGTCGCGAAAATTTTGATACTCAAAACAAGCCAGATCGATCCATATTCTTCCAGGCGGCAGCAGGCAAAAAACACAACTGTTCTCCTTTTTCCATATCACTAGGAAAAATTCTATCTAAGTGAAGTAACTCCAAATAAAAAAAATATATATATGGGGCGATAGGTAACTAAAAAAAGACAAAACATTAAGTGAAAAAATTGGCGTTCGTCTATATGTTCCGAGTTATGAGCTTCTGAATTTTACGTAGAAAATTATGGTTGTGCACCACATTTTTTAATATATTAATATGTATATAATTTAATTGCCTTGGAAGAGATCTCTAAGGAAACACTAAAATTTTTTAAAGACGCTTTATCTAATTAGAGCCGGTGACAATTTTATGTAAAATTGTATTTCGTACTTATTTTCTTAATTCTCTATCTGTATTTGTTTTTTTTTTTTTTATTAAAGCTACTTTACTAAACTAGATTTACATATGTGCTTAAGGATACATAAAATCCGCCATAGCGGAATAAAGTACTTTTACTGGGTCAAAGTTTCTGCCTTTAACAGCTTAAAGTCTCAGACTATATACATAAAATGATAACGACACTCTTAAATTTTTAATTTCAGTTTATAAATACCGCTTTTGAAAAAGGTACAAAAATATATAAAAACTAATTTTTACGAAAAAATGCTCATTAAATGTACCTTCCTACATAAAGTACTTTTAACCTTTTTGCAAAAAAAAATATTTTTAAAGGATTCTTATTTTTTGAAACATTTACATTAAAAAATGTTTTTTGACTGAAGTTTATTTTTTTAACAAAAACCAATTTATTTCAAAGTGTTATGTTAAAAAAAAAAAAAAAAAAATAATAATAATAATAATAATAATAATAATAAAAAATTTGTTTCGTTGCAAAAGTACTCTTCTAAGTAGAAAACTTATTTAAAAATTAAATTTATAAATTAAAATTATTTTTAACAACTTTACGTTAATTGAGTTTAACAATCTCAGTAGCAATATGTTGTCTCAGATATACTTTCCTGCAGTAAAATGATAAATATTTGAATACAAATTATTTAAATGAGTGTAATTTCATTAATGTACCATGTTATAAAAAGTACTTTTTTGCAAGAAAAAACATTTTTTAAAAATTAGTTTTTTTGTAACACGACAAGATAAAATCAGCCAATAAAACTCTTTTAAAATTACTTTTTGCATAAACTTTTTTCAACAAAAATAATATTTAAAAACAAAACTTTTCTGTTTTCTGTTAAATACAAAAATTTGTAAATTATTTTTTTCTTGACTTATAAATTTAGAAATTAGGATACTTGAACTTAAGTTTATTACAAATTAGGCAATTTGTTATAAAACTTTTCTCTTAAAATCCCAAATATGAACAGTAAATAATACGTTTTTTCTTGGAAGCTTTTTTTTAAATAAATACCATTTTTACCAAAGAAAATGTTTAAAAAAAATCCCTCTTTTTTATAAGACAATTTTTAATAATTTTAATTCTATTAAAAGTTAAAAAATATTTGATTCAAACGATTACTTCTAAGTAATGAAATTTTAATACCTAGTTGTTTCAGAAATATCTGGAAGTGTTTAATTTATTTTATAAGTAAATTTTTTTCTAACTTCCAAAAATCTATTTAATTGTTAAATCCGCCGTGTTCAGAAAAAATTTATCCTTGCTCAAACTACGATTCATATTGGAAATGATGTTCGTTTTTCTATGAATTTCTGATTTAACTCTTATTTTGAATGAAATCAAATTGCCGTAATTTAGTAATACGCCTACACATAGTCACAGTGACATTCGCATTCACATACACACACACACACACACTCTTAACTTTAACCAATACAAAAATATAATTTTTTTTGTGTACAATATAGATTGAAAAGATTTATTGCTTTTCTTGATGTCCCTGTATGTGTAGAAAATTTATGCCAATGTTTAAGTTGGTCAAGCACCTCTGCTTAACTGACACAAACATACGGCATAGATGATTTATAAATACAGGTTATTGTTTAGAAAGATTCAAGTGCTGATATTTTTCATACAACAGAAAGAAAAAGATTCTTTCGTTTATTCATGTCATACCAAATATTCATTCATTTAGTTTTGTTGTTGCTGTAGTAGCAGTAACAGTATCATGACTGTCATTGGACACGTTATTCTACAATTTGATAATCACCGCCGTCTTTTTATTTTTCTTTTTCCAGCAGGTATACAGCAGCTGAAATCATAAATTTCTTGTCATTTAGACTTAAGTTGCTTTGGAGCTGCGATATGAAGTAGTAAATGAAGCATCATTTCGCCGGTCCATATAGGTTGATCTATTTTCAACTGCCACGGTACGCTATTTAGTTTTCTAGCTACTATTGCATTTCAAATTTATTTTCTGCAGAAAAGCGCTGTCATCACAATAATACTTATCCGTTTACTTTCACTGCGCATTTAACCATATGCAATTTTGCGTAGAAAAAAAATTTATTTCTACTTTGCATGATGCAATTTTGAGTTAATCCTTTTCTGATTGTTTACTTTAACTTCTTCTATAAATCTGATGTGCTAAAATGAATCATTTTTGATATATATTTTTTGTGATGGGCAGGAAATTAAATAGCCTCCATTGATAGGGTGATTTTTGTGAGGGTTATTGGTCAGCTTATGCTTACGACTGGGTTGTTTTGGTGGCACGAAATAATTTTACGCAATGTTTGAACAGAGCTGTTTTAATTGATGGGTCAAAAGGTAAATTTTTTAATTAAAGTAAAATATTTATTTTTCTTAACGCAATACTTTGGGCTTAAGAACCTTAATTTGCCCAACAAAAAATACTGTTTAATATTCTGAAATAACCAAAAATGCAGTGCAAACAAAATATTAATTAAGTCACAAAATAGAGATTTTTTAATTTTTTTCTCGTATGATTCTCAAGCTCTTTAATAGATATAAATTTTTCTTCTAAAAATTCAATATTTAATTAATTTAAGTTTTTTTATTTTTTCGATTTATTTAGGAGAATTTATGATGATTTATTTTTCTCCTTAAATCTCAATTTTGCAATATATTTTTTTAAGTGTTTAACGATTACATCATTGTGAAGTTTGGCTTGGACAAATGTTAAACGATACGCTTTAACAGTGAAAAAATAACAAAGTCTGAAGATCAAAATACCCTGGGAATAAAAGAAAAAATTAAATTTACTTGGCATGCATCACGATAACCGCTGAGACACCATAATTGTAAAAACAAATCTAAAGCAAGAATTCAAGGCATACATTCATTAAATTGCAAAAGCAAACGTCAATAGTAATGATCTACATAAAGAAGTGAGGAATTATGCAGGTTCAATACTGTACTACAGTTTTGGAAATACTAAGGGAACAAAGACTAAAATTCAATTGCTTAATCATAAAAGCAGAACCCTGCCGACTGATTTAAAACTTCATTACCCAAAATATTGTATTGAGAGAAAAGCAAGTGGAAGAAGCGAGGTTTATTTGCAAAAAATCAAATATAAGTATTTTGGGGAAACTTTCACTTCAAATATGAAAGATCGATATTCATTTAAGGAAAACCAAAAGCAACTATAAGCGTTGCCCCTTTAAATTTAAATAAAAACTTTGAACAGTAATCTGAAGATAAGAATGCAATCCAACTCAACTCAAAGTCATTATAACAGAGCCAGCCGCAATAAAAATGTTAATGAATTTATGGGAAACAATAACTTTTTAATGGCCACTCTACAATGCAAGATCATATTATTCTAACAAAAAACATAAAAAAATTACAGAATAGCTATCATAAACCACCGGCGATAAGAGCCAAATATGAACAAATCAACCTGATAAAATAAACCTTCTTATGTTGGGATGCATTAGTTTAACTCAAAAAAAGCAGAAGTGATAACACAATCAAGTCGGAAATTTTCATACCACAAGCATGACCCAATCGGCAGTAGAAAATTTTTTACAATACGACAGATATCTATACGGATCATAAAAGGTTTAATAATCATCCAGGTAGCAGGTGAAGCAGCAGTGGTGCTATCTTAAAAATGAGAAACATTGAGCACCCTCATGTTGAAAAATGTGGATTCTACGAATTAGCTATAGATATGAAACGGAAATGGAATTTTACTTAAGTTAAAACATTAGCGATTAAGTTAAGCCCAGACGGAAATTAAAATAAAACAAAAAAAAATTACAAACAAATACGGTAGCACAAATTTGTGAATTTTGGAAAAAAGTTACAATGTTCACATCGCGGCGAATCGATAAAATAGGATTGGTTTCTATTATTAAATAACGATTAATTTTGTCTTTTTCCTTGGTTTTTTGTGCACATTTATGATTTGTTTTTGATTTTTAGATTATTTTTTTAATTCAATTTTTTTAATAATAATATGAAGCGAATTGAATATTAGGTAGTCACACTGCGTCGGCAACACAATTTTTCATGCATTTGGTTTGCGTAAAGTGACTCTGTTAAAAACCGTAAGAAGTATACGTGTTTTTTTTTTTTGTTTTCTTCTTTACAAAGTGTTTCTAAAGTAACGTGATATTACAAAGTGCCAATTAAACTATGTGCGCTATAGCAACATGAGAAAAAATAAAATAAATAAGAAATAAAATAATATGAAATAAAATAAATTATAAAAAGGGTGTCCCAACAGTAGCTTTTACATATGGGTCCTGCTTCTTTAAATTAACAGTAAACCATAGAAATAAAGGTTGTTTCAATAATGAAGTATTTTGAACATATATAGGTAAACATTTAAAATTTTTGCAGTATTTGTACAATTATGTCCCCAATTTAAATAAAATAAAATCAATAAACTTAAAAATCAGAGGGGTTTCCATAGACGCCATCAATTTTACGAATATGGTCTCATATTTTAAACTGTGATAGGCAGACACTTGAAAGTTACGCTGATATTTTACTGCTATATCTGCTATAAGTACAAAAGCAAAGATACAAAAGTATAATTATATGAAAAGTATTCCAGTAAAGTAATTTTCACATATTTAGACTTTTTTTTACGGTAATAGACTGCAGCTAAAAATTTACAGAGAGTATATAATGCTAGTTTGCCTTAGAGCAAGTAATAAATAATAAATAAATAAATGTAATATAAAAGGTGTTCCAATAGTAAAGTTTTTTTTTACAGGGACCTATTTTAAATTCACCCAAAGTATGTATTAAGCTTAACGCTGTTACAAGTTTAAAAATAAAATTAAAATTAAAGGGCAGCCCATGTATAAAACGGATCTCATCGTGTGTAAATCTAACTCCTATTTTACACATAAATAATTTTGTAAATCTCTTTCCTCTTTGTTATATATATTTCTTAGTTTTTGAACAATATTTTACTTTATCCAAGTTACTTATGGTGTAAACTTCACCCAAATATGTTGCAAAATTTAGTGTTAAAAAAAATGGAATGTTTTCTGTGTGCATTAGTAGACATTATTATTTCAAATGCTTTCTTTTGTTGTAGTTGTTTTTGTTGTTTGTATATCGAATGTCTAGATTCCCTGCTGCTGCATGAAGCAACAGTCATATCTAGAAATAACCTTTTTAATGGTTTTTATTATCCCCTAGTCATAGATTTAGTGGTTAGATGTCCAATGATATTCATTGTTGAAAACTTGACCGTCTGCTATACAAGCAGAACCAAATATTTTCTAAATATTAAAACTGCAATTTTACATAAACAAATATGAAAAATTGTGTGTGTGTGTGTAGGTTTATGTGTGACAATATGATTTAAGATCATAAATAACGCATGCACAGCAGCAAAAATAAAAGAAAAACAAAAGAAGAACACTACACGGTAAGAAAATTTTATATTTAAAATTTTGGAATTCTTATTCAGCTAAAGTTCACGTATATGTTAATTTCTTAATATTATTAAAAATAAAAAATTATTTAAAAACTTCATTTTTAAAGAAAACAGGAAAAAATAGCAATTAAATTGGTATTTATTGATTAGAAATGTTTCTCGTTATTTGATTTGGTTGGTTGAAAAGCTAATGTTTAAGATACTAAATGCAACGATCTGGAAAACGCTGCACTACATTCTGCTAGTGTCTGATTGGTTTCTTTAATTTAAAGATAAACTTTTTTTAATAATATTTCTTTCGTTATATGTATAGAAACTCTGTGAACTCAAGCCGAAATAAAATTAGTTATTTGGTTATAGCTTATTTGAAAATAAAGTTAATAACTTTTTTTTCATTATGAACATATTAAGATTGCTTAGATTTTCTTTTTCTATTTAGTTTCAAAAAGCAGCATATTAATTCTTATTGTATTGTTTTCGTGGTACTTTAATAAATTCTCTTTTTCTTCTTTTCTTATTATGTAGCTCTGCCCGTCTTCACAGTTTCACAGTTCCTTCTTAACTAAACATACTGTTTTTTCAAAACCTTCGCTGCCTATCACATATACCTCCTTAGCACTCTAACAAGACTCGAACTTTTTCATTTCATTTTGTATATACATGTATCATTAACGTCCTCAGCCCCCCAACCTACACACCGGAAGAGACCCCTGATAACGATATCTTAAGTTTAAATAACTCAGCCACACTGCCACGTATTTACTTGATTTTAGTAGAAAAGAGCTATTTACAATATCTGCTGCTTCCTTAAACAAGTATTTTAACCATCCCATCCTATCTCATCTTTTGCTCTATTATACAGGCAGCGAAACAAACTAAGCTACCATGGCTATACGTAGAAAATGTAGTAGTGTTTTCCGATCAATGGCCTTTTTTAACAACTTATTTAACAATAATGGCCCGGATGGACATTGAACTCATCACCTTCTGGTTGGTAAAAAGCACGCAAAGACTCTACCAATATAACCAAGCTAAGCCTAGCTTTTTATTCTATTTACATTTAACAGCACAATTGTTTTAACATGCAGGTTTTTTGACCATCTCATTTGCTGTTTTTTGCTTTTTATATTCGTGTCGTCGATGAAAGTTGAACTCATGATTATGTTTTTAACAAGTACGCTAACAACCATATAAAAAATCTTAAGTTTGCTTTTTATTCTGTGCACCAGTACACACTTTTGTGAATTGATAACTCATTTATATCTGTTTTGGCACATACGGATACCAGCAATATTCGCTTTTATGGTTACAAATATGTAAAGGATATCCAAGGCCATTATTTTTACATATATAGGAACAAAATGTTTTGCGTTAAACCATTTATTGCTTTTAGAACATGGTTACGTAATCTGTGTTGTAAAATACAATTTTAATATAATCAAACTTCTTCTGCCTAAAATCGATTCTTGCCTTTAAATGAACCAAGTAAATTATTATAACTACATTACGAAGCAACAAATCCTTTGAGTTTATTACCAAAACAAATTTTTCCTTTTATTGACCCTATAAAGTCCAACAGTGCTTTACTAGAGCTGCTAATTTACTAGAGGTGCTAATTCTTAAAGCCAGTCAAGCGATTTTGTGCTTGGAAATTTAATTATTTTATTTTAAGTGTATAAATAAAAACGCTGTTCTGTGTATGAGAATATCTGTCTAAATATATGAAAGCAATAAATGTATGTATCTATGTGTGTGTGTGTGTGTGTGCGTGTATGTATGTGCAAAATGCACTAGACATATACTTATGCATATTATAATTCTATTGCTAATATTTCATGCATAGAAAAGCTCTACTGCAATCAACGTAAATATGACTTTATTACATGGAAAATAAAGCATAATTTTCAATTCAAGTGTTTTATTAATGTTTATTATTATGAACATTAAAAGAGTTCTTGCTTTCATCTCGTTTTAAGCAGCAAATGCAGATGGAATAAATTTATTTTAAACAAACGTTTACTAAATAATAACTTTAAGAATTTTCTTTAATAGTTTTTCGCACAATTATAATTAATCATAATGAGGATGGAAATGTTAGCAATAAAGTATATTTATGTGATTTATTAAATTTTTGTTATCTATTAGATGTGAGGTAAATTAAATGGAGCAAAAATGATATGCCATTCCTCATATAAAATATTTCACAAAATAAATGAAATGCGAGGAAATACAAGAAAAAAATATTTCAAAAAATAATCACAGCAGCAACAGATATCTCTAATGGTGATATAAGTATTAATTTTAAAGGCATTCTAGTTTTAAAATAATTTAATTTTTTTTTTGGTTTTCTAGATACTGATTGGGAAGATAAAGGTACCCATTTTATTATTTTATTATTTTATTTTATTATTTTTTCTCTTTTTTGAATATCTTAAAAAAAACTCAAGAAAAATTAAGTAAATTTATTTACACAGAAAAAATCATTGAATCAATAACAGATTTTATTTATATTATTATTACCTTATTAAACAAATAATTGTACAGATTAAAACTTTAATCAAATTTAAATTGAAAACAGATAAAAGTTCTAATACTTGCAAAATTGTTTCCTGTGTACAATTGGTATTTTAGCTCTAAAATTTTATGAAGTTCAAAGAATTAAATATTTGTCAAGTGTAAATTTTACTTACCCACAAAGCGTTTTGTTCACGTATGCGGCACTCTTTTATTTTCAATTTAATATATGTTATTAAAAATTTTAAATGTCTTATCAGTCTTATCAATTAAATATGTTGGTTTTATCACAGATACCTTTGATAACTCACCTGTCTTTGGAACTACTGATTTAATTTCTTCGCCATTTAACAACTCATTGAAACACAATGACTTTTTTCTTTTTTCATGATTAAAACAGAATGAAAAGAAGATTAACCAAAAATTTTGATTTCTAAAATTTGATAGAATGTGAAGAAAAAATTTTGAGAGCTATAATCAAAAGCAGCGTGTTCTTTAGCGCCAGGCTTTTTAATAAATAAATATTCATTTTTTAAAAATCAAAAGCCCTTTCTTTGTTTTCGTTTTTTTTGTTGTTTTTACCATGTTCGTGTGATAAATTGCGATAGACAAGACGCAAACTTAAACAGAATTTAGGAAAAAAAAAACTAGTTAAATTGTAGACAAATAAAATCAGGATTTAGCCACCCAAATGATGACAATAAAGCCAAAAGATTTTTTGGAATTTCCTAAATATTTGCAGATATTATGAAAGCTGATTTGAAACTGAATCTTAATTGTAAACTATTTAGCTCCATTGCAGGTTGCTCAAATCTCAGAGGAAATAAATTTATTATCAATTATATTCTTATGAATTTTGTTTAAAGAAGATTCTAGGCTCATACATTTTTAAAAAGATAAACATTAAACCATCTAAAAGCTTTTGCAACTAAAGCCTTATTTTATTCGATTCCAACACCCTATTTACGATAGGAGTTGAACATATGATCATTTGTTTTCAGTTCATTTTTCTTATAATTATTTATATTTATCATATTTCTATGGAAAACATATGCAAAGTGTGATACTTCGAACGTTAACATGAAGAATTATCACTTCCTTAATTAGAGTGTGTAAAAATTTTTAAAGATGTCAAACTTAAATGTCTTTTTAAATTCTTTCACTTTTTAAGCCATTGGGTTACTGTGTCTTTGTATTTTCTCTATTGACATACCTTGTTTGTTTACAGTACAAAGAAAAAAGAAAAAAGGAAATTTTATAACAAGAATTTACAATTTAATTTTTTAAATTTTCACAGCATCCGAGACTGACTCGGTATTTTCTTTTTTATTATTACAAATTTCAGAAATTTATTTGAGAAAATGAATTCAAGTATTTTGTCGAGTCTACTTATGTAGCAAGATTCTATTCTAAGAACCATCCAAAATTTTAATTTGTAAAGGAATTATGAAATTTGGTAAATTTTCTAGGAAAAAATTTGAAAAAAAAGAAAAAACGATAAAAAAATCATTCCTTATTTTTGCGATCACTCCTCGCAAATTTATTTAATTTATTTTTATTATTATATTCATGATTATTTTAAAAATATTTTTATAGCAAAACCTATAAATCTTATGACAATTTAATGATGAAAAACTTTAATCGTTGACTGTAAAAATATACGGAAAAATTGTAGTATTAATATTTAGGACTGATAGATATTTCCTGATTGTTTTAAAGAGTATAACGGAAACAACTGACACAGAAATTTTAGACTTTAATATTCTTTCATTAAATTGTCAACATATCTCTTGGATATTTCAATAAAATACATACACACAAGCACATGCATACATACAAAACTAATCTGAGGAATTTTTGACATAAAAGTTATTTTCTCATTATTGACGTCCGCATTAAAAATATGTGGACACATTTAAGACTATTTTATAGTTATTGAACCCAATAACAATATGACAAAAGCAGCACATTTACCAGCAAAAACAAATATTTTACAACAAATTATCTTTTGGCACAATCCACACAAAAAACGAAAACAAAGGCAACAGATTTCTGGTGCTGTTGCAGTGATGAATTCGAATCCCAATTAACAATACAATATTAAATGTCGTAAAACTGTATTCATGTTAATATTGCTTGACTGAAATTGTTACTGTATATTTGACAATATAAACAACATCCTGTGTATGTGTGTAATTTTATTTTTCAATCGTGTTTACATTTACGCAAATTATATTTATGCTTGTTAGTCAACAGTTAGTTGCATGCTTGCATATTTAAAGCATAAACAGCTGTTTCACAATTTTTATAAAACTATTATTCAAAACAACAACAACAATTTTTTTTGGACATTTATTACAAATGGAAGCAACAAAAAATAACAATTTTGCAATTTGCAGTAGTATTACATGACCATTTAAATTACACTAGATCTTGTCCACAACTACTACCTTTTACATGTCCCTTTATATTCATAATATGCTGATGTTCATGTTCATGTATCAACGCAAACACAATCACATTTATCTGTATCATGTGTTTGTTCACACAAGCATACAATTTCAAACTGCTATAATTTTTATTTTCTCTAAAACAACTTTTATTCAACTTATAATAAACAGATCACATTTTACAAACTTTTAGCCCAATGCACACAGTTTAACACGCCTACATGTATAAACTTATGTATGGGTTTCTTGTATGGACTAAAATTATGTGCTGTTTTGACAGCACTGACATGTGCAATATTGAATATGATTTATAAATAAAATAACACAACATATATTTTTCAATAACAAAAAGTCGTTCAGCAAAGAGGTATTAAGGAAAAGGCTGAGGGGTCTCAAGGGTCACTACTAGACAAAACACAAAATCGTTTTAGATCTAAAATTGAAAATTTATATATGTTTATTTATCGAGAGCTTATTGTATACATTTATTTAATTTTTTATATATAATTCTTCTTTTGTCACTGAAAGTTCTCGACATAGTAACCAGCCAATCTGACCACTAATCAACTTAAGTGAATTTATTTATCATATAATTGAAAATATTTTCTTTGTGCACAATTGGACTTCCGTTCATATATCAAGTATGCAATTGATGTTCTAAATATTTGTTGGCTGATCCCTTGTACTTGCAATGATTTAAGGAGAGGACATGTCTTGTTGAAATTGTGGAATCTAGAAATGTAAACTAAGGAATTCTTAAAGGAACTCCACATGGTTGCATTTATTACATTTTAAAATAAAAATAAAAAATTACACAACCCCGTAACACGCTCATCTTCAGAGAAATCAATTGGTAACACTAGTATAAAAATGTTTGTTTTAAAAAAGTTTAAAATTTATATTGAATTATTCTATATTAAATACGAAAAGAATTTTTTTTTTCATTTCAGCCATTGAGCATATAATATTAAATAATTTTTATGCCCTTCATTAAAGGTAGAAAAATCATATATCTAAGTTTGTCATCCGTTTGTATTTGCTACAATATTCACTTTCGTCGCCATAAAGTAAATATTCTGAGTTTTAATGAACAGAGAAATCCACCGACCAATGTCCATTTGTTTGTCCGTGTTTGTATTCAAATCAACTTTGTCAAAGCACTAGATGAGCTAGAAAAATTTTGTGTACGCTAATCGATAAGAGCCATAGTTTCGAAAATTTTGCCATTGAAAATCAGAATGATCGGCCGTTGTCCTTCGAAGCAACGGGCAAACTACCATGCCAAATTTTTCCATATCATTTGGAACAAATATGTAGGGCGATAGAGAATTAAAAAATAAGAAATAAAACATCCAGCGAAAAAATTGGCGCTGGCCTTTATTTTCAAAGTTATGAGCCTTTAAACTTTTTATAGAAGAGTACGATTGTGCACCACATTTTTGAAGATATCAATATCAGTATCATTTAAAATCTTTTGAAGAGATCTTTCAGATAATCCCAAAATTTTTTTAAAGTATTTTAAGTATTTTTTTATTTAAAGCCGGTGACATTTTTTAAATATATACAGTAACTAATTTTTGTTATTATTTTGTAAATGCAATCGTTTTAATTTTAATTTAATTAAATTTATTGCGGGGTAAATTTAAAATAAGACCCTGTGAAAGTAAACCACCTATTACGACTCCTTATTATTATGATAAAAATCACGTTACAATCTATGCAAATTTCAGTCATTTGCTAATAACGATTTAAAATATATGAGATATATATACGAGATGATCACGGCCTCAATGGAAGCCCCTTTAATTTATGCTTCTATTGTTTAAACTTCTGCCTTTTTGCTACAATTAAAGTTTTTAAGCTTTATAATCAAAATCAAATTACTATAGGCGCACCCTTTGTATTTTAATATTTTATAATTTTTAACTTAAGGATCTGCTTATTACGGTTCAAAAATGATAACAAGTGCGTGAAAATCACGTCATTATTGTGACACCCTTTAGTTTTGAATTTTAATTTATTTACTTGTTGCTACAGGAGACATATGTAGTTTTATCTACACTATTTGAATTTGCGTGTTTTTCACACTTCAGTAAATAATTTTCTTAATATCACGTCACTTTCGGAACACCCTTGAAGTATTTTTAGTTTAAATAGCTAAAGTAAAACACCTTCTATAAAAAATTCGCAAGTCTTCCTCTTACGGTTCTGGGAAAAAAGGGCAGTAGCAGACGGACAGTCTTGCTGACGAATATAATAGGGTAACCTTGAGGAACCCTACAGTGAATGACTCTTCCGCTTAATAGCAAATATTTTTTTTGTAAATAATCAAGTTTTCTTTTTACTTTTTAAATGTTCAATTATTCTCAGCAAATTTATAGCATTTTGAGAATTATTTTCTTAACTTTAAAAAATTATATATTTCCCTTACTAATACATGTTGGTAGTTTTAATAATAAAAATAACATCAAGTTTATTCACTAAAATAAAATAAACAAATATTTTAATGTCCTTTGCCTTACAAATCAAATTTTAATAATTTTAAACAAACCAATACAGAAACATATATTTTCGGGTTGTTTGAGAAGCATAAATATATTAATTTGAATATTATTAACAACTTTAATGGTCATAAGAATAACTCAAGTTGTATTATTAATTTGTAACTTATTGAAATATCAAGCAATTTTAAATATTTAATACACTAAAATAAATTTTCAATTATGTATGTGTATACACTTACTTATGGGGATATGTATGTGTAAGTGAAAAGTTAAGGAAATAAATTTATATAGAACATAAACTATTACTTATGGTTATTACAAACAAATATCTGGTTAAACACATTATCAAGCAAATGCAATGCAAAAGAATGCATGTTATTACACAAGCAATTACACGCTTATAGGTACATATGTAAAGATAAATAATTTTAAATATATGTATAAAATAGTTGCAACAGAGAATTTAACCTCAAAGTCCACAATAGTAAATTATTTTTCGTAGTTAAGATTAAATCATAACTCGTCATAAATACCAAGTGATGTCAATATGTTTTATTGCCACCTTGGGGTTGTTTTGTTAATATTAATTTACAACAATGCGACATTAGACTTGTTTCTTAAAAACAAACCTGCAACAACACAGAAGTGTTGTGACACAGGAAATATATAATATTTCAATGATCCAACTTTAACAATAGTTAATTTCTGCTTGAAATATAAAACAAGTAACTTAAATATAAAACAACAGTCTGTTACACATATTTAGTGCAATACTGTTTTTGATTCCGGTCTTAATCCTCTCATGTTAATTTGAGATTTTCCAACTCAAGTTTTACATGAAGCTTAAAACTCTCTGTTTAAATCAAATAAAAAAATAAATATAAAACAACAACCAAAACACTTAAGTTTTTAAAATGATTTCCGTTTAAAATTTATTTAATTTTTACAAATATAAAAATTCGGCCAAATTCTTTAATGATAAAGAAAGACTAACAGCAAAAACTTAATTGAAACTTGTTTAAGAAAAATATCAACAACACAAAAAAAAAAAAGGAAGGAAAAAAACATTAATTGGCACGCAGAATTACACACACATATAATCAAATTAAACCACTAACTTATATAACACGCACTCTGTCAACTAAATTAAATTTATGCAAATTTACTAAAAGCAAAACTTTTTTCTTTTAAGTTTTCCGTTTTTATATTTTTTTGTAAATTTTCTTTCTTTATTTCTTGTGCTGTAGACTCCCACTCAATTCGAAAATGCAAACAAATATTATAATAACAGTCATGATCATTATTATTATAATCATAATTTTTTATTATATTGAAATTGTTTGCATGTGAGACTTCTCACCAGCATAACATTTATTATGTTTGTTTAAGCGTACTCAAGTATATAGTAAGGGATATAATTATAAGAGCAATGAAAGAGGAAAAAATATTTTTATTAAACAGAATTTTTAAATTTTTTACATTTTTCACTAACGTCGAATGATAAGATCACGCTAAATAAATTAATTAGTTTAATTTTAAAATAGGACTATACTTCTATTTTTTTTTTTTTTTTTTTTGAGCTAGCTGGAAGAAAATCTATGCGGTGCTTCCAGAGATATTAGCTCATGTCAAAGAGGAATGTCAAATCTACCCTCTGTGCTCGCTAGACCAAAATCTATGCATTGGTTTCAGAGATATTTGAGTTTACGTAATTTTAAATAATTTTTTAGTTTTTGTCCTAATTAGTGTCGACATAAAAAAATGAAATTAAAATTTTAAAGGCTGGTGTGGTTTCTTGCCCGCTGCTTTGAGGGACATGGAACAATCATTCTGATTTTCAATAGCAAAATTTTCGAAACAATTTCTGATCGATTGGCGTATTTAAATATTCTCTAGTTCATCTAGTGCGTTAGCAAAGTTGTTTTTAACACTAGTAAGGACGAACAGACAGACATCTCTCAATCGACCTCGCTATTCGATATTATGGAAATTACAAAGGAAATGACAAACTTAAATATACCCCTTTTCCACCTGTTGCGCAGGGTATAAAAATATTTTGATAGTTTTGAAAATTTTTGAAAATGGTTTTAAGAATTCGCTAAAAAATATTTGACAACTCTGGTCATCAGCTTGTAAGATATACAATTCTACCATAGATTATATTGCCCTGCACTCCCTATTAATTTTATTATTAGGCTGCTATTTTCAGCCACCAGTATAAGGAGTTACAAATCACAACTCTACATGACATCTGCAAACCGTGTTTTAATTTCTTCATAATTATTTTAACCAGTGTTGAAGAGCTAAAAATAAAAACAAAATTTTTTATTTAAAAATTTAAAAAATATTTTCTTCTCGCTAATTTTGTTTTTTTTTTCCTGACCAAATTTAAAGTTAAGGAGCAAAACCACTTGGCTAATTGTTTGTTCCGTTTTATTGTAAACATTGTAAGGTCCTTTAAATTTAAATACTTGTTTACTTTGTTCATCTTGTAATGTGGGTTGTTGTTGTTGTTCTTTGTCTTCATCTTGGCAACACATGTTAATTTCAAACATTTTCTTGTCTTTAGCATTTTCTTTATACTGTGTAACCAAATCTGTTGGTCCTTAATTAACAGTTATTAAAAGTAATTAACAGTGTTTTATATAAAAAAAATAAAAAACAAAAATAACAACAACAAAAAGCATAATTAGTAATGAGAAGCTATAAACAGGAAATAATACTTTTAAAAGGCCAAATGAATTTATTAGTCATTTCAATGGTTGTGTCGTTTACAATGTTATTACAAAATTTTAAATAACCTGTTGTTGTTATTATTGCTGTTTGTTAATTTTATCGTTTTAAAGACAACTGTTTATGTCCTCTTATGTGTGTGTGTGTAAATGTGTACTGTGCACACAAAACATTAATTTATATTAATTTCATTGTGGTTTTAAATTAAAGATTTTACTATTAATTTAATTACTCTTTCAAAGAAAATTTTAATTATATTAATAAATATTTTACTGACATTAAAAGTTTAATTATCTGTTTGCTTGCAAAACAAATAAGTGTCAAACCAATTATATTTTTTAGCTTGCTAAAGGGCTACATAAAGCTGGAAGCGGAAATTGAAAGTTACAAAACTAAATAAAATCATATAAATAAATTGTAATTAAAAGAATACATTTTATAAAATTTTTTTAAAATTTGATCAAAGTAAAATAAATTAGTTGTATAATTTATTGGCGACTTACAATGCTCATCACTCTTATTTTATAAATACAACGTGCAATTGTAGTTGTAGACAAAAATTGTCATGATGTTATTTTGGATTAAAACAAAATGTTATATTAAATATATCAATCATAATATTGACAACAGAGGAAGAGGGTTTAAAAAGCTGACATTCCTTATCTTGAAATTGTTTAGCAAATCTATTTGTACCAAATATTTCAAAGTTTTAGTTTTTTAAATATAAAAATTAAAGGAACAGAAATCACTGGTAATTTGATATTGATTTAATCAGTATTAAAATGTTGGCACCTTCCCATTGTAGCGGACATTAAGTTTTCAACGCTTTTTAACATTTAAATGCTTTTATGATTTAAAAATAATTATAGTCCATTTAACATCACTAGCAATTTTCAGACTAAAAACAGAAACTACTTTTTTATTAATATTTATGACACTACAGAAGAAATAAATATGACTGAGTTCTTGTGGATCGAAGTTGAGTTTTTATGATATTTTGAAGGTTTTTATCCCATTGAAGTAATTTCAGAATAGTTTAATAAATAATAGCAAAATATGGTTTCCAAAACTGGTAATCATGTCGTGGAAAAGTACCAAATCCTGAATTTTTTGTTCTCCGTGCGCAAAGTCCAAAAACGTGGCCCTATTGTAGCTTAAGTTTTTTAACCTTAGTACGCAGATATTAAAAATCTACACACAGTATGTACAAATAAGTCCGCTTTAAAAATAGATTGTCAGCAGTAAATTTAGAAGCTAAAGGATGTTTTTAAAAGGCTGTGAGCTTAAAGAATATGGTTCTTTGTAAGAAATTTGTCTAGAAAATGTATGGCTATAATAAGCAGGACTATAAATGTATGCAATGTATGAATTGCTAGCCGCAATAACAAAAGTTAAAAAAAAATAAAAATTGAAAAGATGTCCTACTATTAATGTCATTTTCACAGGGCCATAATTAAAATTACCCAAAGTACAGTTTACTTTGTCTACAGAAACAAATTTAAAACATAAAAATTAAAGGGTGATCCTTTAATGTTGCGAAACCTTTGCTGTGTGAGTCAAACTCAAAATTGGCGAATTTATAATATGTTATCTATTTTGGCTAGAATATTTTTACCAAAAGTTTCAATACTAATACCTGCATTTATTTTGGAACCGTTTGTAAGAATAATGACACATACTTTTCAAGCAATTTTTCTGACTGAAAGTTGGCAGAATAATTCCTATCCTTAAGACTAAGTCATCTCGGTTTCTTTTTAAATTTCGTCCTATTAAAATTTAAATGCCAGTTCGAAAATATTTGAGATGTCATTAAATTCAGTGTAAACATATCTTGACTTAAGCAAGGCTTTCAATTCCTTATCATAAATTGCTATCACAATTTGACTTGCGCTCAACAAATTGCAAATTAGTTTGGCCTTTTCTTATTAAATGATGCCAACATGTACATCTTGGACCAAATATCTTTATCTATCTTTTAAAATGCACAGGATGTTACTCAGAGATCTATTTTTTGGCCGCTTCTATTTATGATTTATGTGAAAGACTAACATCAGCAGGTTGAATTTTGCAGATGATGTTCAGTTATTAGCTAATGATAAGGGACATGGCTTAGCATTTTTGGTGTATAAAGTTAACAGGGAATTTAGTGTTATTATTAAATGGTCAAGGGAAAATTTGTTTAATTTAAGCCCCCTTAAGACTCGATGTATGTGGTTTTCCCAGATAAACTTGAATTCAGGCAGCGGAAGTATTGAATTTGTATCTCATAATGAGGTTTAACGGATTCACTCAGATAACAACTTTAGTTTTGATATTCATGTTAAGTATTTTATATCTAAGATAAGTTTTGTTCTAAGAAAATCGTATATAATAGGATTGTTTTTAGCGAGCAAAGTTAATAAATCGGTTGCTTTGTCTTTATGACTTCATAGTTTATTGTATTGCTTAGACATTTTTTAAGGAAAATCACATGCCGTTCTTAATAGATTAAAACTGAGCTTCAACAGAATAGCTCGCTACATCTTTGGACTAAAGTATAGATCAAATACGCATATTACTTCGTTCACTACTAAACTTCTGCAATGTGACCTTGAGAGCTTCATTATTCTATAAATGATGCTTTAATTTTATAAGGTTGTTAAATATGGAAAACCTGAGTATCTTTTGAATAGATTTACTTCTGGCCACTCTATAAGGACTAATGTATTTATTGTACTTCGGCACACTCCTCTTATAATGACTAAGTCATACACATGTCATCAGGATTTCAAGATTATGGATAAACAAAAATTTTCGAATTTTGTCTCAATGTTTAGAAATTAAATTAATTAAAATTATCTTAAAAAAATTTTAAATATTTGATTATGTATAATTAATTACAACAGGACCGCACCGAATTGTCATTATAATATTTTTTCTTTCCGTTGCTTTTTTAAATATTTTTCAACATTTGTGCAATAGAGGAAGGGTCAGGGCTGGCTGATATTTTAATACTTTAAAGATTTTAATTTAAAAAAAATTAATGTATTTGCCACATAATTTAACTGGATTAGATAGGCCCTAGGGGCTTACAATCTTTATTGAATAAATAAATTAATAAATAACCTGTTTTTGTCGAATATCGAAGTAAAAATTTTAAATATTTGTCCTTAACAGATGATTGCTTAAGTTTGTGTCACTATCATGAGGATTGGCTTTTACCAAAAATACTAAACATTTATTCACATTTGATTTTTCTTACTAATCAGTTCAGTTTATTAAACATATTTGTTGGTCCTTGTTCTCTTGCATTGTTTAAGTACTGAAATTAACAATCTGAGATTAAACAAGAAAATAAAAAACAACTCTTATGCAAAAAGTTATTACATGTCATGTATTAAGATACCATATAACATAAATATTTTAAGATCTAAAGCGTTATAAAAACAAAATTATATTTTAATATTAAAAAAATTCTCCAAGTGATAAACTTCATATATTTTGAATTTTTCTATAAGTTTTTTTTAAATAAATCTTTATATTGTTGAACTTAAATTAAAATGTAAGAAAAGTTATATTTTTAAATTCATCTTCATTCATTATTTTAATTTTGCTTTGTGTTTCTTTCTTTTTAGATGTTACAAACTTGGAATATGAAAAAAATTATAGCAGAGGCTGGTAAAAATGTAACCATACCCTGTCCGGGTGTTACCGAACAGTCTCTGGTGGATACATTAGTATGGAAGACAGCCACCACAACAATAGCCCAATTTGCCAATCGTATAACCTTGTTACATAGCCCTAGAATAAGTATTCAATATAATAAAACATAAGTGCTTTTATTTCAAATATTTTTATATAATGAAAGATGTCATACTATGTTTGTGTGTATTTGGTTGTCTTCCTTGCAAGTACGTGTGAGTTTATATGTGTGCTTGTATAGCATTATAAAATCGGCTTCCTTACAACGCATAAAATTGCTATTGGTTTCATTTCGTTTTAGTTTTTTTTTTCTTCATTCTCTAAGAGACAAATTATTTTAATTTATTTTATTTTATTTCATTTTTTTAGGTTTACATTCCTATATGGTTCTTTTAATAACGAAATACTCTTAGTATTTTAGTTCTTACTCTTGTCAAAATCTCCTGGGTGTGGTCTTTAATTTCTTGTGCTGTTACAGAAAATTAAAAACTTAAATTGAAAAACACAAAAAACAATTATTTAATACTTTTGAAAGCCAAACAAATTTTAATGTTTTAATCTTAAGGGCAAAGGATGTTTATTAAACCAGAGTATTTTCTTTAATTTTTAATATTTTTCAACATGCAGTGGAAAATATTAAAATAAAAATGAAGGAAGCTTAAAAAATATAAATATGAAAAACTCTGAAAAAAATTACATTCCAACTGTGGACGGTTGAAGCTGCCCAAGCTCTTTGTAACCAAATTGTAGATTATTAACATGAGTATAAGGATTTTTAGAATACAATTATTATTTATTGCCTTGTACTTCAATGTAAGAATTCCTCGAATATAAATCACAATTGTTAAAAAGAAAACTTATATACTATGAATGTGAATACTGTTTTTTCATGTATGGCTAATCCGAGCAAAACTTCTCAATATTATCAATACGGATGATTATGTTATAAGAATAAAATATTATATTTTAGTAAAAAATATGGCTCGCTATTTAAACCGCATGGAATAATTAAATAAAAAAAATGCATTTGACGGTTTAATTGATAATAATAACTTCTTAGTGGCGGTGACACTAACTATTAAAAAAAAATTTATTTAATAAATGCTCACTTCATTCACTTCACTAAAATTTATAACACACGTTTGATAGGTCTCTTAGAATGTTGATATTACAACTAAGAAAAAGAAAGAAAACATAGACCTTTCATAAAGTCTAGAGCGGATCAGAAAAATAATTCTATAAATAAGAGTTAAAAAAGAAAATCTTCTTAAAACTCAACAATATGAAACCACAAGTTTTATATTTGCTTTAAAAACACAGGAGATTAACAAATTTTGTTCGCTGTTCAGCTACCCTAAACTGAAACAGGTTATATTCAATAATAGTAGATTAAAAGCTTAGATGCTTGAATCGTAATTCGTTTTGTACAGATTGGGTAACAAGCTTAGAAGTTCCACAATTTTTTCACAATGTTTTGTTGTCTTTTGTTCCCACTGCACGTATGAGTGATAATAAATTAGTTTTTTATTAAGCAGGGTACGAATATAAGCGAACCGCAACATTTGTTTTTTTGTTTTTTTTATAATGTAGTCACACAAGGTTGAGAGGTTATAGGCTGAGACTATAAATTTACGCAGGGTATGTATTGCTAACTCAATATAAAATCAAGAATAAAATTTTTAAATTAAAAACACTTACGTCATTTCCACAGGGTTTTGTTTAAAATTTGCCCAAATTACATCCACCTTAAACATAAAAAAGTGGCCTCTGCATAGTACGAAACCCTTCTAGTGTAAATCAAACTTACACTTGATTGATTTATTTATATACAGAGCAATTGAAAATTTTTTTAAAAGTAAATGCTTTTGCAAGAAACGTAGAAACGTTTGCGTAACGTTTTGAATTTTTTTTCATAAACTGTTATTTAACAGTTTAAATATTCTTAGTTAAAAACCGTAACAAATTGCTTGTAAAAGAATTAAAGAAGGCATCTCTAATAATAAACAAATTTATATATTATTAATTTATCAAGCTAACTTTTAGATTGTAAAATATAAACTAAAAGATTTATAAAAAAAAAAAAACTTTTGCAAGTGTTACGACAGAGTGAATCACTTTGAAATAAAACACTTGAGGCATTAAAATGTATGAATGATTTATTAACTTTTTTCTCTATTTCATAAAAATTTAATAATTTAATAGAAATAAACTGAATACTATCCAAATGAACAATTAAAAAGAAATAAATGATAATTTTTTTTTAAATCAATTTTTTATGTTTTTATAACAAATATTCCATAAAAAAAATATCAAATGCAACAGCAGCTTATCTAAGTTACACAAATGTTGATGATTAATTGAACAGTTTTTGCTTTTATAATGGAAAAACAAAAATTGTATTAATAGCTTTTTATGGTCAGTCCATTAAATTTATTCCTATAGAATTGAGTAAAATTAAATTATAACAATAAATTTTAAAAACAAAAATTCTCTGTGCAAAATTTTTGCATTGAATTTGTCTTACATAGTTGATGACTTGATGTAAATTTTAAATGAAAATAATTATGTTTGGAAAATGAATAAGTGAACTAAAACAATTACTTATTGCAATTTTCTTTTTTTCATTTAATTTTCAGCAGAAAAATTAAACCTTAAATATGTCAACCATTTGATTTAGTATTTTCCCGATCAAAAGAAGTACAGAAACAAAAACATTATGATATTTAGTTTAGAAATAACTCTAAACAAATAACCATTCTGTTCACTTAGCTTTTTCCTAGAAAAACCATCTAATGTGATATTTATTAACATTCAAAAATATACCAATCAAAATGTGTCATAAATATATTATAAATTGAATGCCTACAATTTCCATAGCCATCTCATTATTGTTTTCAAATACTGAGTTGAACCATAAAACAAAATGTCACCAACAACAGAAATTCTAATCACAGAAACGATAACAGAACAATACCATTTACAACAAAAAAAATCAATTCAAATTAACTACAAAGTAAAAATTAATCTATAACTTTATTATCGTAAATTTCTCTTACACACAATAGCATAAAGAATCTATAGAAAATTAAATTTCAAAATGATTAAAAATAATAATTTTGTGCATATTTTTGTATGGGTTAATGTATGCCATTGCAAATATGTATGTCAATAATGATATTTGACCATATGTTGTAAACAAATGTCGATTATTTTGCTCTATTTTCATTCCACACTTACAAATGAACACATTTTTGTGTTGTAACTTTATGGCTGTTGCATACTTTTTGTAAATTATTGCAGCATATGTCCATTGTTTAAATTGTAAATCAATAAATTACATTCAATCTAAAAAGATGAGAGCATACACAATCATTTAATGCATATACTCAACTTGAACAGAGAAAATGTCACTTAAGAATGCAATTAAAATTGTTTAAGTTATAAAAGCTGTTGTACAAATTTGTGAAGAAATGCTAACAATTGCCGCTTTATCTATTATGGGAATGTGATTTTATTTCTGCGACTAAACTAGGTCACATGATGTCTAAACTCGATCTGTGAATAGAGTCTATTCGCTTATATTTAAATAAAACATCCACTACTTTGTCCTATATATTAAGAAGTATAGATATTCAAAAATTATAGGGTATTACGATAGTTGCTGTTAATTGATAAAACCAAATTGTTGAACAGTTGTAGACAGTTGAATGAGATTTGCACAGAACCTTTGTCGCTAAGTCCGCCATAACAAGTAGCAAACTTGAATGAGAAATTAAAAGGTGTCCCTATAACTGATGTAATTTGACCTATGTGGACCTATCTTTGAAACCGTTATAGATAAATTCTTGAAAATAAGACTGAATACCCTTTTCTCTATCAAGTATAATAACAAGTATAAATATTAAAAATTAGGAATTAAAGGGTTTCCTAATGGTTGTTATTTGATGTATACGGCTAATATTTTGAACAGTTATAGACTAACGATTTAAAAAAAAAATTGTTTTACTGCGTCAGCAGTAAAAAGTGGAGAAAATAACCACATAACTTCTGAATTTTCTTGTTTAGTCTGCATTCATAATTTTGTTCTACGACATGTAAATAATACTGACGCAATCTTTCGATTAAAATATAATTTACGTATAATTACCCTCTTCAAAAAATATGGTTTAAAGTTTGTATGTTTTAAGTCGGGTTTTTTGCAAGAAATATATATTATTAATTTTGGGAATATTTTAACTTTGTTAAACAAATTTGCTGCTTTTTGCACCAAAGCTATTTGCGATGTATAAATTCCGTGGTACTTGCTAAGATTATTCAAGGATAAGTTTTTTATTTTTGATGCTTGAGACCTTATTACTTCATAATGGGTTAATAACTTGATTGCGATATACATTGCGCTTGATGGAAATTTTGATAAGATCTATTATGTCACATGTTGTCCGATTCCGGAATAAAATGTCTCAGATATCATAAAAGAGTTAAAAAGATTTAAGCGGTACGATTGATTGAAAATATTGGTAACCGACGATTTTTTATAATTTACATTTTTTTTTTAAAATTACATCTTTTATCCCAGGACAAAATAACTTATAAACAAAAATCATTTTATTTTTGGTCTAAAGTGGGGTAGAACCCATAATAAAAAACTGATATTTATTTAAAAAAGGTCTAATGGACTATTAAACGTTTATGAATACTCTTTTGTTGGATTTTCTTTATTTAAAACCGACTGGCAATATTTAAATCTCTATTATTTATTTTAAACCTTTTAAAATATTTGTTTTATTTTATTTTTTTAAATTTGTTATCTTTTATAGTTCAAAAGAGTATAAAACATAGACTTAAAGAAATTTATAATAAATCATTAATGCGAGCCACCTCTTTATGATTTCAACATAAATTACCTTCATGTTAATTTTTAATATTCACTAAAACATTTCCTTTTTTCATTAAGCTATAAAAATTTATTTTTTTCATAAAAGCAGTTCTAGTAAACAAATTAAAAATCTTTCTCTTTAAATAAAAGTAACAATTTTATTTTCTTAGATTTTTCTCAGGCATCTCTTTAATTTAAAATTTTTTTTTTCTTATTTATAGATACAACTTTTGTCAGAAAACTTTGCACTACATTTTGCACCAGCCTTAGCAGTAGATACAGCAGAATATATCTGCCTTGTAAATGACCGTCATATACCAGAAGCAATTGTTGATTTACTAGTGCAGGGTAAGTAACAAAATATATAAACATACACAGGTACACACATATATATATATATATATATATATATATATATATATATATATATATATATATATATATATATATATATATATATATATGATTGCTTGTTCCGTCAGCACTAAGCTGCAAAGAACATGCAGATACAGGACAACAACATTCTGTAAAAAATAAATATTTAAATTTCAAGTCGTTGTCCTGTAATGTTTGTTTGTGTAAAGAGAATTTATTTATAATAACAGCCGGTTAAATGTATTTCTTTTTGTCTTCATTGTTATTTTCTTAGATGTACCAGATCCACCTGAAAGGCCATTGCTGATAAGTTTTACATCACGTTCGGTAAACTTATCATGGGCCCATTCACAGCATCCCAGAAATGCTCCTGTAACGCATTTTATTATTGAAACCAGGTAAGTGAAATGGAAAAAAGGTGTTGCATGAAAATACTGGTAAATTGTACAAATTAATTCACCATATTATTGCTGTCATAAAACATTGTGATTGTTGTTGTTATCGAGTTGCTTTTATAGCCTTTTTTATTGCTTGCAAGTTGCAGCAGTTGCAGTAGAATGGGAATTTTTATTAGGTTTTGCACACACATTTTGTTTGTATGTTGAAACTTATTTCAATTTCTGTGCAGCAAGAGTTTATTACATTGATTCGAGTTTAGGGTTTACCAGAAACTTTGCTAGAAGAAAAATGTGTTGTATTGGCCACTTTTTCTCTTTTTTAAAATCACCTGTAAAAAAGAACAGGGTTATCAATTTTTCTGAATGTTGCTTTTTACGTTTGTGCCCTCAGTACTGAGTGATTTCTGAACCGATTTTGAAATGCTGTGCTTACAGCTTGTTCCTATTTTAAAAACAATTTAAAACTTTAAAAATTAAAGGGTGTTCCTATTCAAAACACATATATTTTTTATGACTTGTGAACCATAAATGGCACTACTTTAAAATTAAAAAAAAATGCGTGTCTCCCTAGCTCCTAATAAGAAAAAGTAATACAACAATAAATCTAAAAACTAAAGGGTATCCCTATCTGTGCATAATTTTGGCCTATCTTTTTAACTGTTTAAGATAAATGCTGAAAAACCGGACAGAATATCGATTTCTATACCTGTTATTATAACAGGCATAAATATTTAAAACTATAAATTAAAGGGTCTTCCATTTTTAATTTGATGTATATCGCTAAACTTTTAAACTGTTATAAATCGAAATCTAAAATCTGTTTTGAAGTCGTTTTTTTTTTCGAAGAACTATTAGGTACCATGTGCAACTGTAAAATACGTCGGTACAGTAATACATTAAAAAAAAGCCTCCTTCACAAAAAAAGTGTAGTTTACAAATATGATAAGATGCAGGCCTAACGGCTATTTTGAAATAATTTTCCTGATCAACTTTTCAACACTGCGTCTTTAACTTGAAAAAATTAATCATATTTTGAATAGCTACCCTGGTGTGGGAGAAGAACTTCGCAACTAGATTACCACAACCTATTGATTTAAACAAGGCATGAGACTTTTATAATCAATTACTGAGAGTTGATTACTCGATTATCGCAGCAAATAACATTAACCATTAGTAAGTTTTTTAGGGTATCTTTTTTAACTTAAAGAACTAGTTCAATTTCTACTTCTTTTATTTGCGAACTAATGTAATGTGCTTTGTAAAAAAAATTTCGCAATCACAAAAGTAAGTCATTATATGGCAAGTACTTTCTAAGGTAATATCTAATTTCTTGCTGCGAATTGTTTTTAATAAAATTTTAACAAAGAATTCATTAAAAAAATCTATCTTAAATATTACAATATATACAGGCACTTGCTGAACTGAAAAGTTTTTTACCATCCCTGGCTAAAAATATTTATAATAAATAATTATTTAAAATATTTACACACTTAAATAGTTTGTAGTTTCTTAACACTTACAAATGAATAATTTATATTAAGTTAGTCTTAAGTTCGTCACATTACTCTATAAGTGTACGAAAAAAAGTTTTTGTTCTCAAAATTTTATGAAATTAGAATACGGAATATAAACGTTTTAAAATACTAAAGCAGAAATAAAGAAATATTTCTCAAAGAAATATTTTAAACAAATTTGGTAATATTTTATAAGAAGATACCGTTAGCTCATTGGGTTCGTAGTCCATCCTCTGTTAACTAAACATCATCGATATTTACATATACAGCGTCAGCAGTCGAGGTTACTAGGTTAGGTTAGGCAAGCAGCTGTGTTGCCAAAGCCCACTTGAGTCCATTGATTATTCCTTTTGTGTTATGTCGCCGGTATTACGTTAAAATATTAAATTGACACCGAAGTAAAAAAATAACAACTTTTGTCTCATTAACTTTTATTCTTAATATCTTCTCCCATCTTTCCAAATGTAACATATTGATCTCTAAAAAACGGAGTGGTATTTAAGGGCTTCCTCTAATGGTAAGAAAAGCTGTGTCACTAAAAAATCAAAGCAGTATAAAATTGGTCCCAAATAATGCAGGCAGAAACAAAAAGCAATTTAAATTTAATTAAAATAAATAAGAATTCAGGAATTTGTTTCGAAATTAAGATTGATGTATCTGATTAAAGAAGATATTCATTTTCCATGCTTTGGATACCGCTCTGGATTATTTAAATTGAATTTTACTTATTTTTTTGAGGGAAATTTTTTTCAATTCTGTTAAAATTTTTATTGAACCACTACGCTTGACTTTGGTGCCGATTGGAAAGGCCATACTTGCAGTTAGTAGTAAACCGACTTATATTGACGAATGTTTATATCGAATGAACGAAGTCATATCCTGAGCTCTTTTTAGGTGGACAAAACTATTAGTTATGAACGATACTAACATAGAGTAAAATGGCATTGATGTGAGTGACAGACTTTGCTCCACAAGTCTAGCGAAGCTTTCTTTAAACTGTATTCATGTGATACTATCATTTTCCAAGGCGCCAAGTAAGTGATTCTTACTATTAATTCAAAAAGAAAAAGAAATGAGGAACCCATATTTAAGCGCACGGAACTCTTAAAACTTACCCAATGCTATTGGAGTAAGTTTTATGTGTTTTTTTTTTTTTTTTTTTTGTTGCAAAATGGAGCAAGTTTACTGAAGAAGAAATGTGAAATAACCCAACACAAAGTCGCAATGAACAGAAAAGTTTTAAGTACTTACACAAAGTAAAAAGAAAGAGGCGTAAAAAGTTTTTCCATATATTTACTTTAAGTTGCACTTGTGTGCTTGTGTGTGTATGAGTATTTGTTTTAATGTGCACCGTAAAAGAAGGAAAGTATTTGTAGGCGGCATCGTAAAGGTGTTTTTTACTATTTCTTATTCCCATAAAATTTTTATTGATAATGGAAATAATTTTAAAAAGTAAAAAGTAATTAAAAAAATGTTTTAAAAAATACACAAAAAAAAAACATTTAAAATATTAGAAGGAATAAGAAATAAACCATGAAATTAAATGTTTCTTAATATCACGCAGTCTTAAGTGGATTATAAAAAATTTATAAAAAAATAAACAATAATAAAAATATTTGATATTGATATTTGATTAAAAATTGGAAGAAGGATTTAATTTATCAAAATTTTAAAACTTAATTATAAATTTAATTGAAAATTTTTAATACTCGCCAATATGTATTAAAATCTCTTAAATCTCAAACATAACAATAGTATTTTATTGCTCATTTTCAAATCCAATCACAAAAAAAAATTTTTGCTGACATTTTAAAAAGAAATCTAACAATAAAATATCAGCATCAGTATAAAAATTGAGACATGTGTATCAGTTGTTGTCATCATTTTGTCAAATCTATTTTACATTTGGGAAAATATAAATATTGATGATAATGATTATAATCTGAAGTAGAGTAAAATAAAATATTTTTAAGCTTTTGCGAAATAGCAAAAAATAAATGCTTCGAAGAAATAAGAATAAAATAATTTTTAACTTTTCTCAAATAGCACTGATAAAATGACAAAAGCACACTGTACCGAATTTAGTAGATAATATTGACGAAAAAAGATAGTAAAACCTTTACGATAAATGTTAGTTAAATCCAAGATGTATTTAAAATAAATAATTATTGTATTACAAGGCATTTTCTTTGGTAAAAAGTATTATTATTATCAGGTTGCATTAAAAATTGCAAAGAATTTAAGAAAAATGTAGTCAAATTAAAAAAAATTTAGTTACAAGAGCCATAGCACATCATAGGAAGAACAACACAGAAAATATTTTTTTCAATGAACCATTTCCATGGTAAGTTTAAATAATAACAGTCAATAAAAAAACGTTAGCCATTGTAATATTATGTGATTTATGCGCTCTCTCCTCATCTATAATTTAATGCATGTAAAACTGTCACTCATCTTTTATTATCTGAAGGCGCACAATGAAGAATTTAAAAATAAATTCTAATAAATAAATATATATTTTTAAGTGAAAATGAGTATAGAGCAATAGGCAAAAAGAAGTTTTAGTTTCATATTTGAAAAATAACTCGTCAAAATAGGCAGCTTCTAGAAAATAGCAAAACTGGTCACTTATTGAATTTAAGAAAATAAAACTGATGCCAAACTTTAATTTGAAGGCGACTTCGGATTTTTATTACAGATTATCCTAATTAAGATCTACACATAAAAATTTCTGCTGGGTTTTAAATTGGGAGACATTTCGATTTTTAAATTAAAGTTTCCATTTTTTTATCCAACTTCAATAAATTTTTTTCTGCCAACAAAAAAACCAGGACAAGAGTTTCTATTTGGATAATAGTAATGTTTAGCAAAATGTTTTTTGAATAATATTCTTTAAAAAAAATATTATATTCGAATGCAGCCAAATGGCATATCCATATGGCCATTTGGCTGCTCATATAGCTCATCAGTGGATTCAACATTTTTTATTCAACACTCAAAAGTCATATTAAATGTCAAATTAAGTAAATGAGAACTGCATTGAATCAAACAAAACAAAATGTCTTCAAAAACTCAAAAATTCTTTGTACAAAAACAAAGTAACCATTGTGCAGTAGCGAAGTATATATTTTTGAAGTTATCAAGCACAATTGATAAAAAAGATTCCTAATAATAAATTTTCATATTCAAAAATTTTTTTATTAATTACAAAAAATTATAGTTTTCTAAAACCGATACATGATGTTAATATTTGAAAATAATATCAAGTATATGGCAGTCACTTCTGCTGTTCATAAAGAAGTGCATTCTGAACATTCAAAATTTGGCTATTTTTCAATGTCCATGACGAACAACGCGAACAATTTTGGCTTCAAAGATGCCAATTGTTCTGTTTTATGAGCATTAATCAGTGACGTATTGTAGCTTCGCAGGAAAGAATCAAGGGGTGTCAAATCTTAAGATCTTCAAGGTCAATTGACAGGCCTATTTTTTAAAACCAACTTATCAAGAAATTTTGATCCTATTGAAGCCACATCACACGTGAAATAATGCCATTGTTATTTTCAAACAAAAACTCATTGTTCAAGATACGGTAACGATCCCCATAAACTGTTGCGCGAGCTCCAGCTTCATTTTGATTGAAAGAAGGTCCATCAGCGTAAAGACCGTATCATAAACAATTTTTGTGTTTTTTTATTGTTGTTTTTTTTTAGTTTTAGGAAACAGATTCTGAAAAAAACTACTTTGGATTGGTTTCACTAGTGCAAATTTGAAAATGATCTAATCCGTTAAAAATTTAAGCCACCGGTTAGAGCAGTAAAAAACAATTAAGAAGACATTCTTAAGTTGCGCTAATTTATAACGGATTTTTCCAGAAACCCAGGTAACTTGGTAGCAAAATTCAAACGTCAATCTATTCATGAAGATTTTATAGTTTTTACGGTTCATAAATATCAAAGAGTGTCATCTAATGGCCAAAAAAAAAAAAAAATTTAAAAGTAAATTTTTACAACACTTATTTTACTTTATTAATTTCTGTTTCCAAATTTCATTTAATAATATCAAAAATTAAATTATTAATTTTTAAATTAAATTATTAAGTTATTAACTAATAATAATTAATTAATTTAATCGAATGAAATTAAATTAAATTAAAGAATATCGTTTTTAGAAAAAAAGTTAAAAAACATTTTATTGTAATGTAAAATAAATATACTTTTTATTCCCTACAAGTTTACTTAACAAAAATATAATATGTTTTGTTCATATTTTCTTACTGTGCTACGATAAAAATTTCGAATTTTTGGCGCACAAAAACCACAAGTTAATGATATTTTAAAAACAAAAATAGCTTGTAGCTTTAACTTCTTTTATTTCTTATTTTCCTGTTTGTAAATGAAAACTTATTAAAAAAGTTTTTATTCTTTCTGTTTGTGCTGCTTACAAATTTTTAAAGCAAGATAGCAGATGAAAATGAACATGGCTCCAGTTGATGCTTGTTTTTTAAGTTTTTCATTTTAAATTCATCAAAAAATGACAAGAAAATTATTAGTGCCAAGAAATTTTGTTTAAATATTAAAAAAAACTTAAGTTGATTTAACATCACATTTAATTATAATCTTATTTACCTATTAAGTATTTTTATGCATTTGCACATTTTATTTTAATTGGTCTTATCTTTATAAATCCTCTTTGCTGAGTCTTTATTCGTAAAAGATTTGCTGTTATTTTTAGATTTATTTATTTGTTATTTCTTCGGAGTCAAGTTGTTCATCAAAATTGAGGACTTCTGTTCCAAAAAAATCACACGCACTCTCAAATAATCGCATTTACTCTAATAATTAAGCATCTTCATAGAGAAAATAACAATAGTTCCGCCAACTGTAAATGAAATGACTAACGGAAAAAAAACTTAAATAAAAACGTATAAATAAAAGAATAATTGCAAAGAAAAGAAGGATATAGTTTCAGTTGCACTTAATATTCATATCTGTGTATGTTTGTGTGTGCGTATGAGTATGTTACGTAATTCTGTAGATGTGCTTTTTTTATCAGAGTATCTGAATAACATGTATGTGGTTTCTGGGGAAATCGCCAGTTTAACCAAGTATAAAGAACAATAAAATATTATACCAGAGTTTATGCATATGTGTATGTGTCTGTTGTGTGTATGTATACGTCATGTTCCTACATTAAATTGTGATTGGTTTTTTTTTCATAACACTTTTTGCGTGTTAGTATTCGAATAAGAAGAAAATAATCCAAAAAAATAAGAACAAGAATAATATCAACTGAAAATCGCATACATCTACGAAATGAAAGTGCATTAAAAATATTGAAAACATTTTTTGCAACCCACACTCAACAACCATTTATTTTGTAGATGTAGAAGTAAACAAATTTAATACATAAAATAAGAGGTCTTTCAAAAGGAGTGATTTTTAAAGGGTAAGTTTTTACTTGGAATGAAAAATTTATGTTTTCAAAAGTTTTCGATCCTACTCATATAAAATTTTCTAAATTTAAAGAAAAATACTTTGGTGTTAAGACTTTCAGAATATAACAATGTTTTGCATGTGAAAACTTTCTCCTCTTGACATCAAAACTTTTTTTTAATTCTATAAGCACAATAAATATTTTGTCTACTTAAAATTACTTTCTTCGTTATTTTGAAATTAAGGATCAGAGTTTAAATTTTTTTAAGCAAAATCGGATTGCCCGATTGCGATTTTCAAGAGCAAATGTTTCTCAAAAAATTTGGGAATCGTAAATGCTGCTGTTTGTCGTAGCACAACTTAGTATCACATGTACCTTAAAGAAAGAATTGCTTGTATATATCTTTTATTATTAAAAGCAAAACTTTTGAAAAATTAGATTTTGTACTACTACAGATTTTAGTTTTTAAAAACTGCTCCCAATGAGGTAATAAAAAAAGACTCATTGCAGACCATTTTCTCACTCTTGTAAATTTATGAAAATAACATAGATTTATAGTAAAGACAAAAGCAATTCGACTAATTGCTACGAAATACATATACTACTGAAAGTATCAAGAGGTGCAATTTTTGCTTCTGTGAACACTTCTTAACCTAAAGAATTAAAAAATATATTTTATAGAAGTCGAATGTCACTTAATTGAAGAAATAGACTAAAAGCGAGCATAAAACGTCTAGAGAATTATAAGAATCTAAAATATTAAAAATCTTTTTCTTTGGAAAAAGTAAAATATATGTTCATTTTTGAAGGAAACAAAAATTTTGAAGAAATTGTGGTCTTGAAACTTCTGAAGAAATTATTATATGCAGCCACTGAAATTTTAGCAGTCAATAATATACAAATAAGACTCTAAATTTCTGGTGAAACATTTACAAATGATTTAAAAATGAAGTCAAAGGTTCTTTTTTCACAACAAAAGTAGGAAATATTTTCACCCATTAATTTTATAAGACACTCCCAATTTACAAAAATAAAAACAAAACAAAAAAACTTCTCCTTTACTAATAATTTGTTAGGTACCAAACGAACCCTTTGTACTTAACTTATAGATTTATTTATTGGCCGCAAACACCCGCAAAAAAATTTAACCAAAAAGAAGCCACCACACATTAATGGAAAAAGGGCAGCGTCTACCAAGTGCGTGTAAAATTTTTGTACGTAGGTCTTTTTTACGTATCGAAATCAGAGTTTTAAAGCAATTTATTAAAATTATATTTTTTATCACTTTATGTTCTTATTTGTATTTTTATTTCAACTGCTTTCCATTTTCATGATTAAAATAAATGTTCAGTGCACGCATCAGAATTACATTTAACATCAATTTGATTCCATGAAAAAATGAAAAATAAAAACAAATATATATAAAACAATCGTAAGGACATATTGTGACTGAGTCATGTTCATGGTTTATTATAAAGGTTCTGTGTATGAAGTTGCATGTGCTTGTTTCATTTTAATGTCTTTTTACAAAAATAAAATTTAAGCCTCCATTCAATAGAATTTTAATATTTTTATATACAAATTAAAGTAAGAAAAATAAAATGAAAACCTACGATTAATTGAAATCGTATATTATATAAACTTATATTGAGCTACAGAGAGAAGAATACATGAAAAATAATTATAATAGTAATAATGACTTTAGATACATTTGCTCAAGCTACTTCTTGATAAAGAAAAAGTATTGTTAATTTTTGAGGACGAAACACAGCTGGATGAAGTGGAGCATAATTAGGCCAACAACTTAACTGCATTTACTTAATAATAAAAAGTCACTCTGAGAAATAATTATCTTAATAAAGTATCAAGCGTATGTAAAATATAAACATAATAATATAATAATCATACGCCAAAGGAGATAAAAGTATACAATAAGACCAAGAGGGAAGCAATTGAAACCTTTAAAAATAAGATACCAAACTTATGATACTGGATGGAGAGAGTAATTTCATCAAAATTTTACTGATCACAAAATATTCACATTGTTTTTTGAAAAAATTTTTAAGGAAACAATATAAAGCTATTGCCTTAATAAATTTTATTAGAATAAAAATTCAAACATCATTAGTAGTTCCTGTTCTTAGTTACACATTTTTGCAAAAAATTTTTTAAGAAAAAACAACAGTCACAAATCGCTTCTTTTATATAAAATCGTTTTCCTACAAAAAAGTCGTAATAAATCGCTTCGTTCATAAAAATAACGCTTTAATCGTACAACAAAACTTTTCTTCTAAAGTTCTCGTTTTTCATAGATCATTTATGTTTCTAGGGTAACAATAAATTAATATTTCGTAATTTTTTAAAATTATCCCATAAAAGTTCAATTGAAAAAAATTCATTTTAATAAAAAAAAAATGTTAAATATAACAAAATACATTTTAGCACCTAAAAAGATTTTTAAACATAAAATTTTTATCACAAATTTCAGTTTTATCACAAAAAAAAAAAAAATTAATTTAATTAAAAAAATGTTACTTTGGTTAGAAAATATTTCTATTACAAAAATTCAAACACATCTAATGAATAACATTAAAGCAGAATAAATAGAAGAAAGCTAAAAAACTCCTTGATAATGAAAAATAATTTTTAGTTCACGTTTTAACACAAAAAAATAATTGTTTTAATTTTACAAAATACATTTTAGTAATCTTAGTATATAAAGATATTTTGTAATGAAAATTTTTATTACAGTATTTTTTCACAAATTCCATTTTGAAATAATCATTGATAAAAAAAAATTTTTTTAAAATACATTTTAGCACTTTTAGTAAATTAAGATTATTTGAAATGAAGTTTTTATCACAAATTGCAGTTTTATCACAAAAACATTTTGTTTTACATTTAGTTTTGGTACCAAAACATTCTAATAAAAAATTTCAGATCATATAAAAATAGCATTTACCGCATACAGTTACTTTTATAACAAAAAATATATCACGTAAAGCAGAAAAAATGCGAAAAAGCAAGAAACATTGTTTTATTATAAAAAAAATTATTTAATTTATTTTTTTACAAAAAAGTAATTGTTAAGATTTATAAAATATGTTTTAGGACTTTTATTTATTAAGGTTTTTTGTAATCAAAATTTTTATCACAAAATGCAGTTTTATCGCAAATAAAAAATTTTATTATAAAAGTTAATTTTGGTACAAAAAAATTAGTATCACAAAATTTCAACCCCATATAAAAATAGCATTTATCGTACATAGTTACTTTTATTACGATTACGAAAACCATGACATGAAAAGCAGAATATACTGAAAAAAGCAAAAAAAAAAAAATCCTTGATCATAAAAAATAATTTCTATTACAAATTTTCTATAACAATAAATAGACAAGCAGATAGCAAAAGAACGTCTTAGTACAAGCAAGTTGATCAAAAAAATTAAGTTAAGCACAACAGCCACTTTTCCGACAAAGATTGCTGTAAGCACCCAAAGCTAACTTAAATAAATAACAATTAACAAAAGCACTTTTAATGCACAAAGACGACTCTTTTGCATAGATTTTTTCAAAAATAAATTACCTAAAATGTCTCACAAAAAAGTTCTTTAAATGCTAAAATCGTGGCAAATTATTTCTCTATAATCAGTCACCATATAATTGAAAGGTCGTACGATACGGCTGCTTATAGCAACTGCATTGATTTGAAATGTATGACCACAGTTAGGGTATATTTTTATTTTTAATATAAAAATCGGAGTACTTTCGAAAAAACATCGCTAAAAAATCTTTAAATAAAAGCGAATAAAATATTATAAAAATAAAGTTAAATAGAGCCACCGATAGTTGACTCACAGAACGCATTTAAAAACGAAAAGTTTAAGGCAAATAAAAGCAAAACGACTTTTTCCAATATATATAAATTAAATTTTCTTATTTAACTTTAATTAATACCAAAACTTAAATGCAGAAGAGGATAAGAAAAGTATGAACTTAACCAAAAATCTTTACTAACCCAGGAAAGAAAATGAAGAGGTTCAAAAATCATGGGTATTTTCACTGCTCCTCCTGCACTTGTGTTCTTTAATGCATTTTTAATTAGTTCGTTTATTCTAATTAAGTTATAACTTTTGAACTCATGAAAATTCATGAAAAAGGAAATTATAAAAACAAAAATTAATGAGAAACGTATCCTACTCATCGAATTTTCACTGGTTATTAGTATTCATTTAAATGCCAAGCTTTGTGAAAACATGCTCGCCAATGACAAGCTATTGTAAAAATCAAGCGTTTTTCCCCAAAATTGAACCAGTTCATTATACGTAGAACCCACGTCTTTTTCTGCTGTGAATAATTACGTAACTTAAAGTATGTGATTTACTTAATAAAGCTGAATATTCGCAAAATTTGTTCAGAAGTTTTTCAAAAAAATGGATGGTTTACATACAAATTTTCTGAACAAATTACTCGTTCGGAGGACAAAGCTACGTTGGTATTAAGCAATAATTTTATTTTGAAAAAATTTCTCATTAATTTAATTTTTTTATTGACTTCAAATATAATATTTGTCATAATACTTCCTTTCCTGTAAAATTTTTTAAAATTTTAATTTAAAACTAGTTAAAGAAATTATATTCAGGCCATACTTTATCCCTTTGGAGCAATAGTCAGGTTGAAATTTTTATAAAAATTTGCACTAATAATTTCCGAATTAAATTCTCTTCAAACAATTTGAGAGAAAACCTTTTGCCAATTTATATTGCTAAGAAATTAAAATAGAAAATATATATTAGTAATTTAATTCCTTATGTACAACTCATTTGGATTACAGAAAACAAAAACAAATTAAAAAATAAAAGATAACAAAAATAAAGAAGCATGAAGTGAGTAATTTTTTTTAACACTCAACTAAAAGTTAGGGAATAGTATCAACAGTACGAGTATTTTATAGAATAGCAGAAAAAAAAAGAAGTCGAAATGTTTATTTTTATTTGAGGGCTAAAACTATGGAAAATAATAATTGTTAATATTTCTACATCTCTACAGTGGCCAGACGGTATAAAAGTATGTGTATATTCACATACACACACACAGTAGCAACAGGATATATGTATGTGTGCATTTGAAATATTTCTGTATAACTTTGTGTGATGTACAATAATTTTCTAAAGAACTACGTAAACATAAGATTTATTTTTTTTTCATTTATTTATATAAAGCTTTTCAATTATACTAAGATGGAATGGAATGTGTACAAGAAGAGATATTTTTTTGTTCCTTCCTATACTTGACTTAACCACTCAAAGGCCAAATTGATTTAATATTTATTTGAACTTTAAGATAAAAGCTAATATTATTTTTAGTTTTATTTTTAATTTTCATCAGCTTTTTCATTCGATTATCATTTATTTCCAATTCTTGTTTCTTTATTTGTTTTACAGAGTGGGCAAAAATGGTCTGTGGGATCAAGTGCCGCAAATACAAACAAAATCCAATGTGACATCGCATCAAGTAACTGGACTTACACCATTTACAGTGTACAGTTTTCGTTTGAAAGCAGTTAATAAATTGGGCATAAGTCCACCCTCCAAAGAATCCTACTACATAGTGACCTTGCGTGAGGGTAAGTATTGAACATTTCTTAAGCATCCTCGTCACAAACAACTCATTAAAAAAATATTTAAAATCAGTAGAGTTAAGCTTTTTAAACCAAAAATACTTGAAGCAAAGATAAACGAAAGAAAATTTTCTCTTACAAGAAAACAATCGACATTTTTTAACTCATTCTTACGACTCTTTTAAAAGGTTTGTTAAAGAATTCAGTTTCAGCTTCTGAATAAATATTACTGCTGACATGAACAAGTTATAGAAGTGACACAAGCTCGCAAAATAAAGAGTACAAAGTTGTAAAACCATATCTCACAGTATGACGAAATTACTAACAACATGTGTCGCTAAATCTTTCAGGGAGTAACTTTAATGACAACAAAATAAGAACAAACATAAAAATAAAATAAAATAAAAGAAAAACTTTTTATAAGCTATCTACAAAGTTTCCTTTGGAAGTACAATAAAAAAAACCTTCACCCCGTAAAAATGCAGCAAATTTTTTTTTAAGACCCTTTTAATTTTATAGTGTTGTATTAAAAGAAGTTGTTAATAAGAACAAAAAGTAGGAGTGCTACATAATGAACACTGAGTTCGTTAAAACAATTCTAAGTTTATTTTCAATCTTATTGCAACTGGTTATTTCGAAGATGGCACTCAGCATGATGTTCTACACAAAAATTTATATTCTGGAAAGGGATCATGAATTATTACAATCACAAAAGTACGCTCACAGGCGAAGTTTGACCGTCTAGTAGCCACATAAGATAAAAGATACAACCATTCTGACAGCCATTAGGTCAAACATAATTATCCATACATAATTATCCATACATTATTGTAAAATTAATAATTAAAATATTTGTAAACTTATGGCGAATAAATCATTTTAAAAACTAAAAGTAATCAAATTACTTACTTGCACGGCATGTTTCCTTTACACCTTTCAGTATAAAACTGAAACATCAAGAACTGTGATGATAAGAATAAAATGAAAAAAAAAAGTTATTACCTTCACTGCTGAACCAACGATTACCAGAGAGCTGGAGCTAATGTATGCGACGAGTGAAAATGAAAACAACGAAAAAAGATTTTTGTCTATGGGCCAAATTAATATTAATTGATAATGAATTATTCCTTGTATTCGAACTCCTGTTTTTTTTAATAAAATAAAAAGCTTTCAATAAATATTCTTTCCTAACAAATTTTAAAATTTTAGACTAAAAATCTTTAAAGCAAGTAGTATTTAATTTTATATTTTTAATTTAGTTTTTCTCTTCCTTTTCTCTCAAGCAATATGAGTGCTTTTAATTATTTCCTTCAGCCAATCATTCTTTTATCTGTTTGTGACCATTTTAGAATAGTATAATTAAATTCATAAAAATGCTAATAAAAAGCCAACATAATAATGACAAAGTGTGCAATATTTTACAAAGAGTTAAAAATATCAAGTGAAAGACATTTACACGAAACATTTTGAAAATTAATTTAACACAAAAGGTGTGAAAATGTCATTGATGGCAAAGGAAAGGGAGTAATAAAAATAATAATGCAGTTGACTTTGTATAATTTTTTAAATATCTTTAAATTATGTAAAATATTTTAGTTCAATTTTTCATTATTTTTAAAGTTTAAATACTCCTTAAACACACTTTCTATGTTATTAAGAGTTTTTCAGTTTTAATAAAGTTGCCATCGAGCATTATAACTACTTGTCTATTAGGCAACAATATAAGACATTTATTTGCTATGAAGAAACCTACATCTTTTAGTTTCGCAAATAAGCGACGCACATGTTCTTTTTCTAATAAGTAAACCGACATCTTGAACATAAAATGAAAAACTTTTTCTCATAATCAAAAACATGTGTAACATTAAAAATAATTGTATGAAGGAGTGAGTGTTGAACTCTGCAAAATGTGTGTTTGAAATCTCTTGAAGGTATGTAGGAGATAAGTATAATAGTAGGAGTGGGTTTAAAGGCAACAACCATACACAGTTGATTAAGTAAGTTTTAAGTAACCATTTTATGTTAACGAAAACGTTTTCGATTAAACCGAATTGTGTTGCACAAAACATCTTTCTTGCCGTTTGGATGTTTTTGTAACTGAGATAAAACTTTTAAATAAATTTTTGTAGTTTTGCTCGATCAAATTGTTAGAAGAAACTATATAAAAAATGTTTTCACGCGACAAACAAAAACTTCTCCGCTTGCTGCCATATTGCTCATAAGTGTGATTTCCATTTATAGGCGTCTTTATTGTATTTTTCTGCAATGATCTGGCATCTTGGTTTAGACATTTTTATTTAAATTAAATAATCAAAAAACTGTTGCAACAACAACTAAAAACTACTCAAAAATAAATTTTCTATTTATAAAAAGTAATAATTAACAATATGAAAATTACGGCAAATTAGCCAATATTACACTTTTAAAAAGAGCTTAATCCTTCCAGCCGTCATTGACCAGAACAGCAGGCAGTAAGAAGTGGCATTGTTAAACTAAAACAGGGATGGTATATAATTCTTACTTTTTTTTTGTCTATTTGTTTTAACTCGATACTCGCTTCACTCGGGTTAACGAAATACTTAAAAACGCTTACTTGCTCCGTGTTCAATATAACTTTAGCAACTCCTAGCACATCGTACTAAGGAATAAATACGTAACGTTTCCTTGATAACATGAGCTAAGAAATCTTAACATGGGATACGTAGCTGCGAAATTTTCTATTATATTTTCGCTTTCCCGAATTTTGTTCCCATCGCCTATGACTACACGATTCGGAGAGCTTTTATTTTACGCCCTAAAAACAGCTGTCAAAAATGCCCATTGTCATGTTTGTTTGAGTAAAAAGGAAGACCTTGTAGTGATACTGCAACTTTTTTTGAATTTGACATGCATCTGCAGCCCCTAAGTTTTTACTCTATACCTACGAATTACTTTCCCCAATCTAAAAAAAAACAAGTTTAAAAACAGGCGCAATACTGGCCATTTTATCGGTTTAAGCAAATTTAAATTTTATT
This sequence comes from Cistogaster globosa, assembly GCA_937654795.1. Lineage (NCBI taxonomy): Eukaryota > Metazoa > Arthropoda > Insecta > Diptera > Tachinidae > Cistogaster > Cistogaster globosa. The sequence continues at coordinate 16,308,275 of OW569403.1, read as the reverse complement.
TTCTTCTAACTGCTTGATGTCTTTTTAAACAAATTCGTATCTTTAGCCACAGCAGCAATTAAAACTGAAATAAGTTGTGGCTCCGGCAAGACAATTTTAACCAGTCAATACAGCCACGTACTGTTGAGTTTTAACCATCCTTCTTAACTAAAGCTTTGCTGAGGACTGGGCCACGATGTTGGATTTGGTAACTCTTAAGGCTGTGACAACGAAATTCCTGCAAGCTGGTGCTGAGGAACGCTTTAGGCAAGAAGGCCAATATGGTGTCTAAATTCGTGATAGGACACGACAACTATAGATAAGGCTGCCCTGGAGGATGGAATCAAACAGTGTGCATGTTGCTATAATCAAAAATAGTATCACAGGCATTAACACTTTGCAATTATATGCTTCAAAAGGCAACATCCTGAGGCAAATGTAAGCAGCTTAACAAGAAGATTATTATCCGTTAATTTATACATTTATTCCAGCAATTTCTCTAAAGTTTACTGAGCTCTTGGTGAAAACCTTTAATATTTTCTAAATCATATCACTACACAATTACCTCAATAGCACCGTTTAATCTGGCAACAATAACTTTCGCAAAACATGGAACTTGCAGTTACTGCATGAAAATGAAGATAAGAAAATAAAAGCAAATACACTATTAAATTAGATACAAAGTTGGGTTAAAGTATAACATGCACCAAATTTACGTATTTCCATGTGTATGAGTGTATTCTTTTCTTAAAAACGATGTAAATGCAAACACGCAAAATAATTCAATCAATGTTAACATGAAATTTAACACATCATCACCACCAAATAACAACCAACTTCTAAGATGTATCAGACAAAAAGGATCCATTCTAATAATTTAAACTCACAAAGGAGTCTAAAAATTAGCGATGAGGAAGGAGGTATAGCAACAGCAAAGCAAAAGCCCTAATTTTCTAACCAACTACACAAATGAAAACATTGTTTATTCATGATGGGTCTGTTGGTTGAGTTTAATTTTTTTTTTTATTTTTATTTTCTTGTTTTTATTGAGAGTGTACGTTTTCAAACTTTCAAGAAGGAAGCCTGTGCCTAATAACCTAATAACCTTTTTTTTTTTCTTCCAACATTTTCTTTGTTAAACCAATATAATTGTAGAAGTGTTTGTATGTATGTGTACTTGTTTAACAAAATACATGAATATTTATATAAGTTCAAGTGGAACACTGTAACTAAGCATGTGTGTTATTGTAACAACAACATGAATGCAAAATAATATGTCTACATTTAATGTAAATATAAACATCAACACCTCTCGAATACACTTTACCTGTTCATGCAACAAAAAAATTAATTAAGTTAAATCACTTTATTAAAATAAACAACATAATGTTGTTATATTTCAGGCACATCTAGTTGCTCATTTTGCATCTTATGTTCTAGCAAATACTCAGATAAATGTTGGGATGAATATAAAATTCTGTTTTTTCAGTTATCCTGATTCTTAAACCTGCTCATAGGCATATTAAAGAAGAACGCTCTCTGGCTCCTTTTTCAAACCGTCCCTTCATCATTTAAATTTGCCACATCCAGCAGGATTTTTTTTTAGACAAAAGATCAGCTAAACTTTCTCTTTTACTATCAAAATCTTCGTTATTGCCAGCATTTGCTTAAGAATGAGACTATTCCTGTCATCGACATCCAATATGCTTCCGCTCACGATATTTTTTGTAATGCGACCCGTCTCTACGTTGCGATGCAAAGCTTTCATACTTCGTCTTTCTTGATTTTCATTCCATTCAAATAATAGCAGAATTCAATATGTCCTTTCACCCAGGCAGTTATCTTACTTAAGGTTCTTTGGCTGGGTTCACCTCCGTATTAAATTATCTGCATGTATACAAGGCTAAGCTAAGCTTAGGCTTTCTGCTTGTCTTCAAGGAAATAATGGAAAATCCTTCTTATTCTGTGATTGTGCGAAATTTGAATTCATCGGATTGATTTGGTGTAACCCTGGAGCAGTGTGTCTTACAGTTAATTAAGTAGTTACTCAGCCCATAAGCTACTTTGTTTCTAGGCAAATTTCGCTGAAGTTCTACTGAAATTCTTGAAATTTTTGTTAGTTTCATAAAAGTCTGAAATTCAAAATCAGAACCAATTGACTGAGGAACTATTTTTTTGCGGATTTTCTAGTGGAAGTTTGTGCAGTTGACTTAAAACGTCCTACTGATCCACAAATTGTTTAAAAAGGTTTTCTATCTTCGTACACTTCAACAAAAGAACCAATCAGCGTATTTGTTTTAAAATTAAAAATTTTTTATAACAATCTTAAATCATTTTAAGTTTGAAATCAAAATTGTGTATTTGCTGGGATGTCAATTCGTGCAAATATATGAAAAGTGTTTTTTTTTTTTATTTATAATTTGAAAATACACAATTTAAACAATTTTGTTTCCTGTTTCCTTTGGTGGCAAAATAATGAAAAAAATTAATAAAAAACAATATTTTTATTTTAAAACGTTACCTAGTGCTTAGAGGCTTATATTTTAGTTCAATAAACATCGCGTAGACTTGTCGCTGTTAAATTTTTTAAAGAAGGTTTTGTCTTATTTTGTTTTCAATTGGATTTGTTAGAGCGCAATTGATGCACCTAAAAATAATTGAAATAAAAATATGCATTTCATTTGAAAAAAAAAAAAAATTACTTGAAATTAATTAATTTGGAAGAGCATCACATGAGATTAAAATTTGAAAAGTAATCGGTTATATAACCACCGTGGCTGTTTTTGATCAAGCGCATTGCTAGTGTTATGTCAAGAATAATTATTATTGTGGCTTATCAGCATAAATTGATGACTTATAATAAATGGGAGGTAATAAGTCGCACGAGCTAGAAGCCCAATTAACATTTGCTTTTAATCAAAAAAGCTATTCGAAAAATTATTATTCCCGTAAGTCGATGGATGCGGTGGCATTTATGTTTTCAAACGCCATTCATATTATCAAACATAAAATTATTTAGCATGGTGCGATAACGATCTACATCGACTGTAAGTCGAACCCTGGCTTTATTTTTGAAGAAGGAAAGATCAATGACGCCACTCAGGTTAACACTAATATTGAAGATAATATTCACTATTAACTATCCTCTTAATGGATGAAAATATTCGTTTATTTTAACTACAAAATGTATCCTTAAAAAGGGGAAAAAATATATCTTAATACTTTCAACCACTCAACTGCTTTCACAACAAAAAATCTAAATAAAAAACAGAAAGGTGGAAAACAACATCTTTGCAATTTAGTATGTTTTTCTTGCATTAAATAATGATAATTAATGTTAATGAGATAAATAGGCCTGTTTTATACAATTAACAGTGCCTTAGAATCCATTCTGTCTGATTAGCGCATCGCTTCACATGACAAATTTTTTTTGGTATTTTTTTATTTTTTTATTTACATGTTCACTAGAATATTAATCTGCAGAGTCATTTGAATACAGAAACATGCCTCTTAACAGCAAATGTGTGATGTTACACCTATTGTTACATAAAAATAATTATTGCCTTTCATTGCACAGTCAGCAAGAGCCTAAGCAAACATATAAGCACACACACATACAATAAAATTTTATATTTTACTTTCTGATAAAATTTTTTATGCTTTTATAGAACAGTTTATTTAAGACTTTTAAGGCAATACACTTTAAATTGCAGTTCCTTGTGAACTCTTAATGTTTCGTCGTTCAATAAAACTTTCATAAATTTTTTTATAACAGCAAGGAATTATTGCGTGCCTAAAAGGAGAAGTAATAAAAAGTAGTACATAGTTACATATATAAATTGTAGGTTTAAAAATTGTTAAAACATCAGACCGATAAAAACAAGACAAAAGGACTTTTTAAGTGCTCCTTGCACACTTCTGTCATTAAATTTTATATTTTATTTAAAGTTTTTTTTTTACTATCCGCATAACTTTTATTATTCGTTTATTTCAGGTTGTGTGTGGAAATTACTACCGAGTAACAATTAACTCCCTCTAATAGCAACGTAATATAACGTAAACTTTATATCAGGTATTTTTTTCATAATCGCCAATAAGCGCATTAAAATGAAAAATCGTGATTATCAGTTCCAAGCTGTATTAAAAATCATAACGGAGGCAACTTGAGTTATACAGTGTTTATTTAGTACATTAACAACACTGAACTTAAAAAAAAATTGCAAACATAAATTTGTTTCTTGTTCTTGTATATACTTTTGATTGCCTTCTTAAAGGCCTGTAGATAACTTCAAAGCGGGGTTTGATGTAAATAGTAAAATTTTACAACATTGCAAATAAAATGCTTTGTTATTTTAACCTGTGTTATTGAAAAAAAGTCAGTGTTTATTTTACTTATTTTAGCTTATTGTTATATGATTAATTCTGAGTACTTAAAACTCTATAATGTATCCCGAGCGCTTTCCAAACCATAAACAAGCGCGGTTTAAAAGTCGTGTATTAATATTTATGCCATTAAATGGTTTTAAGTTTCGGACGTTATTTTATAATTTTTTTTTATTGTTTATTTACTCCAGTATGCCTTTATGGTGTGCAAGTTTTGTGTAAATTCAGTTGTGTTCATTTACTTTTATTATCCATTTTTGCAGCCAATTTTTTAAATGAGGTGTCCGGAAGCTTAATTAATCGTTTAGAGTGGCTATGTAAATTTGTAAAACAACTATGAGTAGAATATACTCCTTTATAGAAGTAAATCAGCTTCAATCATCTGGAGTGAATTTATAAAATATTCTTCTTCAAGTATAACTTTATAACCAGTAAAATAACTTTCTAAGAGACCAAAAATTTGTTTAATCTTCTTGCTTCTTGTTTGTTTTAATATATTTAATAATACTCGTCATTTTAATAATTACTCGTCAAATATTAAAAAAAAAATAGATAAATATAGTATTTACTAGAGCTCCGCTTAAATACATTCGTTTTTTAACTCACATTAAGGGCCTATTCGGAAATGCATCACTGCACTTTCTTGTTTAAATATGAAACAAAGAATGAGAAATATAAACATGTTGAATTAATTAAAACACAACCCGTTTAAAAGAGAATCATAACACTACTCTTTTCGTTTTTTTTTTCAAACTAAATCAAAACAAAACAAATAACGTTTTATTGTCAACACTTATATTGTGTAAAAAAAGACACGAATTAAATTTGTGATTCATTCGCCATTATAATAAGCGAAATTGAAAAATTAGTTGGAAATTATTTGTGCACATTTTGAATAAAAAATCTGTCTTAGAAATAAAAATAAGTAAGAATGCTTATATACCCTTCACCACATATGTAAATCTAGTTTAGTTAAATAACTCCAATCAAAAAAAAAAAAACAAATCTATAATGCACAATCGTAGTTTTCTATGAAAAGTTCATAGGCACATGATTTGGAAAATATGGGAGAGCGCCATTTTTTTCACCTCATATATTTTTCTTATTTTTTAATACTCTAATGTACCATATATTTGTTTTTTTGTTTTTTTTATTGGAGTTACTTCACTCAACTAAATGTGTTTCAAATGATGGAATATCTAGAGGCAAGCGTGGTGTAATTCCCACTGCCTCGAAGGACATGGACTGATCCTGCTGATTTTAAAAAATGAAAATTTTTGATATTTGATTGGTTGCCATATTTAAATTCTCTTTAACTCATCTAGTGCCTTGACTAAGTTGATTTGAACCCGAATAGGGACGGACAGAATAACATTGATTAATCGACATAAGAACTGCGAATATATATACTTTATTAGGTCGTAAATGGATGTTGTAAAAATTACAAATGGAATGACAAACTTATATGAAACTATAATGAAAGATTGTATCAATAGTGTTTTTCTTTACACAACGCTTTATTCACTTAAATTATATTTTACTATGTCCACTGTAACAAGTTTAAAATATAAAATTGTTAATCTAATTCACATTTGCCGGATTTTGATTTAAATTTTTTTTCTAAATTTGCTTGCTTTTCTTCAAATTTTTGCAGTTAAAATAATAGTGTCATTAATGAAAGAATTTCATACAGTATCTCTAAATTTATTTTGTTTTCAACTGACAGCCACTAAGTTTTAACTCTTATTAAAAGCAATTAAATTTTTTTTGAAGATTTTTCCTTACAATTCTCGCGTGTTTTTATGCAACCATCTATTTCCGATATGACCGCATATACGTGTTGTTTACTGTTAAGTTTTACTTGTTTTTATATTATAGTGGTTTTGCCACTTTACGACATTATCATTTAACTCTCTCCTATTAATTAAATGTATTGTAGAAACAGATGAAAACTCCAGCATGCGAGTTTATTTACAAAGGTGTCAGTGTGTTAACAAAGCCATACCTAGTTGCTGTTGATACCACCTCTTTCATGTAGACTAATACAAACACAGTTGTTGTAATTATTTTCGACAACTTTTGCTAAAGAATTTCAATAAAAGTTAATAACACGTAGCAAACTGAATAGGATGCTTCCTACACCAAGCCATTAGAATTTTACACATTTATGTATATATCCGTTTAACATCTGTATTTTTATAATACTATGAAGATTGAAATTTTTTATCACAACTACTTTGCTTTACATTTTTAAAATTGTGGATTAGCATTTTAAACAGTTTCTATAATTATGCGCCAATGAAATATTCATTTAATATTAACATAAACTTCAAAGAAAATTCTGTTGATTGCTTTTAATTTATTGTCTTTGTATTTTTTATATTTGCAGCACCTACGGGAAAACCCATACCCACAGCTGCCCACAATACATCATCCACCTCTGTATATATATCATGGAAACCACCACCTCCCGAGACGATATTTGGAGAGTTTCTTGGTTATCGAATAACCTTAAGACCACGTGATCGCAATCCCAATGATACCAAGGAAATTTATATACGATATTCAACAATTGACGTAAGTTCAAATTTGTAAATACGAAATTTTCTAAATCATATTAAAATTGAGTTTCAAAAATGAAATTTGTGAAAATTAAACATTCCTGCATATTTCTGGTTAAACGAGCGCCACGAAACTTTCTCAATAATTTCTACCCATTTTCGTTTATTTATTTATTTTTTATTTATTTTTTTTTTTTTTTCAACCTGGATTTGAACCGGATTTTTCGGCCTAAGGTTCATTTTTTTAATTTAAGAAAAAAATTTTAATTCTTTATAATATCCTCGATTTAAATCCTGGTTAAAAAACTAAATTAAATTAAAAATACGCAAAGCGCTTATATACTTATATACTTAACAGCCGTCAAAATGATACTAGAAAAGCATCTATAATAATATGAAGAAACAAGTATGAATGTATAAAAATACAAATTAATTGTGATCAGTCGATGGTTGATACAAAATCATTTGGAAAAAAAGTAATTTTAATAAAAAAAAAGAAAAAAAATACATGGGGCGATAGAAACATCAGGTAAAAAAAATTTACGCTTGTCCATATTTTCCGAATTGTGGACCCCTGAATTTTCATATAAAAGAACGATTGTGCACCACATATTTTAAGATATCAATACTGGTATTATTTAAAGCTTTTCAAAAGATATTTCAGGAAATACAAAAATTTTTTAAAAATTCTTAACCTGTTAAGAGCCGATGACATTTTTATGTCAATTTGTATATTTTTTTTTAAATTTTTAAATCTCTGTCACCTTAGTTTTTTTTTATTGAAGGTTCTTCATCACTAAACTAGATTTAAAAACATTGTGAACGGTATATAAGATTAGGCATAGACGAATATAGCCCTTTTACTAGTTTTTTTTTTTACTTTAAATTGTACGGCCTAGGATTATAAACTTTGGCTCCAAAAACTGAAATGGATTTGAAAAAGCCGGCTAACTTATTTTCTCTATTTGCTTGCCATTTCAAAAGCGTACTCTGTGAAATAACTTACTACTTATGGCTCGTCAAAGGAAGGACATTTCGGCTGTTGAGACAATATATAATTGAACTCGAACTTCTTAACAACGCTTATTGCAGCAATTTTGACCACCAAGAATAAAACAAAACTTTTGTCATTATCTTGGTGAATACCTAGTTCTATATCTCTAAGTTCTATATCTCCATAGCTCAGAAGCAAAATATAAAATTTAAAAGTATTTATGAAATTATCTGGTGACATTGGGGTCATAACAAAACGATGTGACTTAAACTAATGACTGACATTTAACGAACTACTTTGCTTTAAATAAATAAATATCCATCTTAACTAAACACTTAAGTAAAATTCCACATTTTATTACGAAAACTTTATGTTGTACATAACATAAATACCTGAATCAATTAAAAATAAATTCCACACTCTGCATATAATTAAGAATTGTGATTTAAGAGCAGCACAACCACATACAAATACTTTCTTTCTTCAAGTTAAGCCAACATCATAAACTTTTTTTAATTTGAGTTTTAATACAAAACTTTTTATTTCCTGCTCTTTCTCTCTCGCTTACAGCGTGTATACTGAAAGTCAAACAACATATTTGAGAAAGCAGAGTATAATAAAAAGAATTTAAGGAGATATTTTAAGTTAAGCATGCTGGAAAATTTTAGCTACTTCACATTAATGATAATATTCTGTACGTATAAATATTGCCATACATTTTGTATATGGAAGAACAATATTTTACATGCTGACAGGTGTGGGTATGTTTATGAATCTGCTACAAGTTTAAATGACTTTGCATATAATTGTTTTTGTGTCTATCCTTTATTTTCTAAATAAATACTTACTGACTTACTTACTATCTCTTACTATCTCTGGTGAATTATTAAAAATTATATAATTTCATTTTAACATAAAAAGTTATGCTAGTTAATCCATAAGAGCTTACATCAAAAATTTTCTAAAAGCATCACTAATATTTTGCACAACCACACGGACACACAAACTTCCCCATACACAAGTAAGTTTTCTGTAATACTAACACTTACTTTAATGGAAGTAGATTCATGTAAGCAAAAAAAAAAAAAAACAACTTAAGTCCACAAGATTTATGTAATAAAAGTGTAAAATACAGCAAAACATAACCAAATAAAATGAAGAATTTTTTCTCAACTCAACAGAAAAAAAATAAACGGGAAACCATCACAAGTGGTTAAAACAAATTAAAAAAAATAAGTGAAAACAAGGTATGCAACTGAATGTAAAATAGTAAAAGGTAACAAAATATATCTCAACACACATGTAAATGTAAATTTGTAAATATTTTTGCAAATTCATGTTGGTGCGCTTTATGCAAATATTAGCAAATATTAAAATATTAGCAAATTTACAATTGTATCCTAAAGGCAAAAATATATAAAATTAGAAAAAAAAATGAAAAGAAGTTATTATCTTTAACGGAAAAAATCAAATATTTTTTTGTACTGGAAAAAAAAATTAAATTAAAGTAACGAAATGACATGCGGTACGTACCCAGTAATTATAATATTATTCCCGGAATCATGTTTTGTTTTGTCGTTGAGTTAATAATTTTTAATTTTTAACTTTTAAATTAAATAGTTTAACTATTTTAACAATAAAACTAAATGAACAATTTCAACTCAGTCTTAAAACTTATTAATATATGCGTTATTTTTGTAAGAAATAATGCGAACAACAACAAACAATTAATTAAGAATAAAGTCAACACTTAGAGGGCATCCCCAAACGTATTTTATATTCGTGTGTAAGTTTAGCACCTACTTGAAAGACAAGTTTTTTTATGTTAATATTTTGTTAAGATTTTTTTCTCTTCTCAATCATGATATGATTACAAAATAACAAGTTTACCATAATATGTTTAATAATACAATTAAAATTCTAAAAAGTTTTAAAAATCAGTTGCTGCAAGTATTAACAAAAAAATCTATTTAAATAGAACTTTAAATAATTTTAGTGATCGTATCTACCACAACCATGTTTTTTTCTGAGTGTCCTGGCATATGAAATTATTTAAAAAATATTTCACTATACATGTGTGTATTTCTTAAATTAACATAGTCAGAAAAGTTTAAAATATCTTATGTTTTATTATTATGGGGAACGGTTTTAAACATGTGAATAGTTTTTAACAAAATTTTTAGGATAAGAATTGCATCTACTCATAAAAGCCAATTTAACTTTAAAACGTAATAACCCTAAAAAATGTTTTAAAACAATTCTTGCAAAAAACCGACTTTACAAAAAATTGAGCTATCTGTCTATAATGGTTAAACGGTTTCGCCACATTTATTTACATATATCAAATAAGATTTTCTATAGGGACGCCCTTCAATTTCCAACTCAAAATTTTATATTTATTTTACGTACTTAGGAAAGCAGCTCCTTGTTAACTTCAACCGTCTGTCTTAGACTGTTCAACATTTTAATTATAGGCAGCAAATTATAACAACAAGAGGGGCCTCGTGTATTTTTAGGCCAAATTTTATACTCTCTGTTTTAGCAGATTTCGCAGTACAGTTTATTTTTAAATATCAACCGTCATATTATAACGGTTCAACAGTTATGCCGAATTCATTTAATTACGTCAGTTATTGTAGCACCCTATAATTTATAATTTTAAATATTTATACTTCTTATTATACGAAAAAAAATAGTGGGTATTTTGTCTAATTTTCAAGTGTTTGTATTTAACTGTTCTTACGATAGAACCGTATAGGTCAAATTTCATTAATTATGGGAGTACTTAATAACTTTTAAATTTACATTGTATTCTTGTAGTTATAGCGGGCATGGCAATACAGGTTTCTTTCAAACTTCAGCTGTCTATCTATAACGGTTCAAAAGTCTGGCCACTTCCATCATATTACATCAACTAGTGGGGTACTCTATAATTATAAAATTATATGTAAAATAATTTAAAAAATATATAAAACAAGTGACTTTAAATATTGAAAGAAAATCTTATACCACGAGTTATTATTTAAGTATTTCTATACTTAATAATTCAAGTAGTACATTATTTATACCCTTCACAATAGTTGGAAAAAGGGAATATTCAAATTTTTCATTCCGTTTGTAATTTCTACGATATCCATTTCCGACCCCACAAAGTATATATATATATATATATATATATATATATATATATATATATATATATATATATATACTTAAGCATAGCGAAGTTTATTGAGCGATGTCTGTCTATCCGTCTTTGTTAGTATTAAAACTGCCTTTGGCAGGGCAATAATGAGCTAGAAAAAATCGATCAAAAAGAAAATTTTGCCATTAAAAATCGGCAAGATCAGTCCATGTAATCTACGTTTTCCATATCATTTGAAACAAATATTTTTGAGTGAAGTAATTCCAATCGCCCATATTTTCAGAGTTATAGACCTCTAAAGTTTTTATAAAAAATTTCGATTGCCAATATGCCTTTAAAATCTTTTGAATAGATCTTTAAGAAAATACAAAATACATGATGACACTTTTGCGTAATATTATGTATCTTACTTAATTTTTTTTTTTGTATTTTAAAATTCTCTGTCATCGCATACAATTTTTTTTAAATGCTTAACCCATTAAGAGCCGATGACATTTTTTTGTAAATTTATATTAAGTAAATAAAGTTTTTTCTTAGTTTTTAATTCTCTTTCGCTGCAATATTTGGAGTTATTTCACTCAACTAAATTTACATAAATGGTGAAGGGTATATAAGATTACACACAGCCGAATATGGTACTCTTCCCTGCTTATTATCAAATTAACTAAAGTGACACTTAGTACCACATTAATAGAAAACCTTGTTTTCTTTTAATAATTTCCTTCAGGTTAAACTTCTCAAACCAACTTCGCACAAACATATATACATTTATTTCTAATTTAAAAGTCTTAATTTATCTATAATCCTGGATTTTACAAACCGGTTTACTCCAGTCGTTAGGTATTCATTACTCATATAAAATTAGAGAAAGCTCAGTGATGAAAAAATAAAAACGTAATAAAGAATCTAAAACAATAAAGGCAGGAAAAGAGAACGACTCCAGCAGGGGAAACATTAATCTCTTTTGTCAATAAGAGACATTTTCATAAAACTGACTACTAGATGACACCCTCCTCTCTTGTATAAAACATATTCACACATACGCTTAAATACTTAAGAGTTTTACTTCTTAACAGGAAATACACATATACGTGTATTATTTAAATGTGTGTCGTTTGATTTTATATATGTACACGTATGTATGGATAAGTGGTGCTCTGGTAACCTCCTGGCTTTATGCCAATGTGTTTTTTTATTTCTTTTTTAAGGATTATCATACAATTTTCATAACTTTTGAGATTTACGTAGGCATTAGTTACAATTCTTCTATATTTCCATTTTTTCTTTTTTTTTTTTTTGTTCCAACACTCGCATAATGTATAAACTTTGCTATCAGAGACCCGAATGTTTGGCTGGATGTAGGTGGTAGTGGTATAAAAAAATAAACGAAATAAAAACTTTCCTATTAGAAAAAATATATTTTCATATTAATTTTCGCTAAAGCTCCTGAGTTACAAAAAAAAAAAAAAAAAAACGGAAATTGCTAGAGAAAATGTAAAACAAATAACCCAAACATTAGCTAAAAGCTTGGGTAAAAATACAAAAGAAATAATATAATTTTGGCGCCACATATCATGCACAAGCTAGTGCACGTTTTATACGTGGCATACATTCAAAAGCTACAAAAAAACAAAAATTGTCAGTGTGTTTTTGGATGAAAAGAAAAAGTACAATAAACGAACAGCAAAATTGAAGATTTAATATGACACCATTTTATCAAAATTTAGTGGCAACACATTACTTTTCCAGACTTTAAGCAGTTTTTTTTTTCATGTGCACGTTAAGAGTTGTCTTTTTGTGTCGCAAAAGCAAAAGAGTGCACATAAATGCATATTTAGGGAAATTGTAAACATTTTTTCCACATATTTTCATGCACACACTCAAAAAATATTTTAAAACATAAAGTACCAATTTGTTTCTAAGTAGGTACGGAAAACTATCAGATATATGAACGGAAGTATTTTTAACATCGTTAAATATTAAATATAACTTATACACAAAAATATTAAAATACACTGGTTGAATATTTTTGGTGACGAGAGATCGTTAATGTATGTCCCAGCTTCATTATTATTATTTTTTTTTTAATTAAAAGGCTTCCATTAAAAGTATAGAGGTTCAAATCATTTCACCTTCTTCTGCAAATAAATATAAATTTTAAACAATATTATCAGAAAAATTTAATATTAAAGTTATAAATGTTTTCATACCCTTCATCACAGGTGAAAAGTGTTTGTCTTTTTAAGTACAATTTTTACAATACTCATTTCCAACTCTTTAAATAATATATCTTCTTGATCCTTATATAGAACTTGTTTTAGCGATGTCCGTCTCTCTGTCTGTCCATATTTATGTTAAAATCAGCTTGCCTACATCCTTAGATGAGCTACAGAAAATTTTGAGGTGCTATTGAAATTAAGCAGCATCATTCCATATCTGGTGGAGATATGTTAAAAATAAGGCGTGCTCGTTTCAGATTTAAATTCGTTTTTATACCTTTTACCACAAAAGTAGGGAAAACGGGTATATCTAGGTTTATCATTCCGTTTGTAATTTCTGCAATATCCACTTCCGTCCCATAAAGTATATATATTTTGAGTCCTTATGCGTACCGAATTCGATTGTACGATATCCGTCTGTCCAGTTTTGTTTGTATTGAAATCAACTTTGTCAAGACACTAAATGAGCTATGTCGATCAGATATAGTTCCGAAAGAGTTGCTATTCAAAATCAGCAGTCCATGTCACCCAAGAAAGTAGGCTAAACATCATGCCTACCTCTCATTTTGAATACTGAAGTAACTTTAATAAAAACAAACAAAAATATGAAGTAATAGAGAATTAAAAAATAATAAAAAAAACACCGACTGATATAATTGTCGCTCGCCCATATTTTTTATAAAAAGTTCGATTGTTAATATTGTAAATATGGGTATCATTTAAAAGCTTTTGAAGATATCTTTTAGGAAATACAAAAATTTTTTAAAAATGCTTAGCAAATTAAGAGCCGATGAAATTTTGATGTAAAAATATATATCGTACTTATTTTTTTTTCTTTTTTTTTTTTTTTTAATTCTCTGTCACCGCAATGTTTGTGTTTTTTTTTGTGATAGGAGCAACTTTACTAAGTTAAATTTACATATATGATGAAGGATGTAGAAGATTTGGCATAACCAAATAAATCACTTTTACTTTCTTTGGTTATTGTTGCTGTGTTTTTGTGTTGAAAACCAAAATTTGAGAAAAAAAACCTTAAATTACCAAACAACTGGGATATCACCAAACCTTCTGAATTTCACCAACATATTATATTTTTACCACATTTTCTCTCTTTGTGAGGACAGCGCTTCTCTATATAATCTTGCACAGGTCAGATGGTCTAACGAGTGAACATGTTTAACCGTTAGGACAGTCTGGACCTCTATGGATCAGGAAAGTGCAGCTGCAATACTACAGTTAGCGAGGTGTCGACTGCACGATTTGGTGGCTGCGATTGCTGGGCATTATCTGTATTAAGCCCATGCTGGGAGAATGGTTCTACCATTTAATGATTTCTGCAGAAGTTTCCGCGACAAGGAGGAGAAGAGAAGGTAAAACACCTTCTCTGTCTATGCACCATGCGAGGGCCTCTCTGGTATGTCATCACTACAACCAGGAAAGATCAGGTACTTCTTGATGTGCAGTGAGTGGTTCACAGGCCCACAATTAGACATTATGACTAAGTCACTGGAATTATCGCACTCTTTGGCAATTGGTCTCTCCGGAGGAGTCTTCTCTGCATTCAAAATAAACTTTAACAAAAAAATGTATATATTACCTTTCTCCTCTTTTAATATCACATATAATTTTTGAAAGAATCTGTCTAGCAAGCTTTAATACAATTAAAACGATACTTCATGGGTCTTGCAATAAGCACAGCATTGTTCCCTTAAAACGTAGTAAACTTTGTCTCATAAAGGACTCAACAATCAAAAAAAAAAAGTCGAAAAAAAAGAAAGATATTAATCAAGTTAAAAAATGAGTTGGTTACTATTTACTTCCACTATCAATCCTCTTACATGTTCTGTATATCAACACTATTCATAGAAAAAGCATCAATTGTAACGTTATATTAATATGCCACATGCTGCGTGTGATGTAATATTTTCCTCAATACCACTCAGCTCAAGACACAATACAATACAACAAGGACTCTAATAAAAAAGCAATTTTATTTCATTTTCTGAAAACATGCAGGCTTTTACACACATACAATTCATGTTTACTTCAAAGCAAAAGTGTGTGTACATGTGCGTAAATGAACAGAAAAAAATTATTTAAAATAGTGAAACTTTAGCGAAACGAAATATTCAAAATGAATCTCACGTCATACGCCTCTCGACGAAATATTTCAGCATATTTGCTTCTGCTTATTGTTATTATTGTTGTGCAGTAGCAGTAGCTGTAGTTGTTCAAAAAAAAAAAAAAAAAACTGAACGTAAACGTATTATGCAAAACATAACTAAGGGAACAATAATAGCAAAAACAAAAAATATATGCTTTAAAGGGAAGGAGTTCATGTTGGAAAGATTTATTTTTTCGTTATTTTTTTATATCAGAAACAAAATGTAGAAACTAAAAAAAATTTTAAGCGATAACAGAGAAGAACGCATTTGCGATAAAAAAACACATATCCTCTCTGGCTTATGTAAAACTTTTGTAAATGATATTTACATTAATATATGTGATAATACCCACCAAACATGTTATGCCGAGTTGTAAACGAGAGAGAGAGGCTGCTTTAAATGATTCATTTGCAACGAAAAAAAAAATACTTCGTTAAAATAAAAATAATTTATTAGATTAAATTGTGATATTTACATAAACAAATACAAAAACATTCATTATTTAATAATTGAGTTATAAATTAACTGAATGCTATGAGTGCATAAATGATTATTGGAGTAAAAAACATCAATAAATAGAAACAAATATCTTTCTTAAAATGATTTTAAAATCAAGTATTCCAGGTGTTCTGCTGTCTGCGCCTTTCTGGCCACATGCATATTCGACATTTTTACATTTTTTTTAATCTGTGGTAGCAATACTAACAAATGTCATCATCTGTCCATCAATTCTGAGTTTGGCTTCTTCGCCACAGAAACTCGAGATCTGCTTGCACAATAAACCCCTTGCTTAGAGTTGTGCTTCTTGCAAAAACTATGCTGCCAGTGTCTTTAAAAAGGTTACGTCCCCTCAAAGCCTAAACAGTAACTTAAAGTATTTTTTTGCCACTTTTTCAAACATATCCCGTTTTTCTCCTACCTTAAAGTATATCTGAGACTACTGCGCTGAACCAGGAGCACTTTTGTTTCGTTATGATTCATTGCCAGGGCTAAGTGTTTGCACAGCCGTAAATTTTACTTCCGGTTGGAACTAGATGTCTTGGTATCTGTTAGAATGCCTAACAGTTTTAAGAAATCCAAAAGTTAATTCCAGTTAGAACCTTGCGGCCTGTTTGTTCCTTTGCAGAGAAATGTCGTCATTATTTACTTCTACTTTACTTTAAAGTGTCTGCAAATTTGCAAAGTAATTACTAATGCATCCTAATTCACCTAACATTGTGAGTGCTTGCCAAACTGCTCAAAAGTTATACGACTTAAATTTTCTTTTTAACGTTAGATTGTATTTAAATTCTGCGCTGCTGTTCATTAGAATTTGGAATAGTTTCATCATTAATTATTATATTGGGCAGTTGATCATCTAGTCGACAGTTTCCAGTTCCTATTAGCGTTTTCCTTTTCTTGCAGCTTCTATCGTTAATGCCGTCAACGGCCGTTCTTCCAACATCTTTCCAAGATACCATGACTTCGCAATTCCGTAGCTTCACCTATTGCAACGTGTGGTTCTTTGACGCCTTAAGAGTGTGCCATCAACTTATTTGGAGAACTCAATGGTATTTTTTATCATGTCCGACGAGTACTCATTATAGGTAGTACTTAACTTAGCCAATAAAAAAAAAATTTAACACTATAAAAAGATCAGAATTATAAGTCATTTTTTCTTATTTTTTTAATTTTTTTTACTATTTTTTAATAAAAAAAATAACTAAGTTTTATTTAGACTTAGGTTCGTTATTACATCAGATGAATAACAAAGATATTAGGAAAAGATATATAAGGTATCTTTTGAACCGACCATTATTTTGAAAATTAGAATGCATCTAACAATGAAATTAAGCCTGAATAAAATTTTTTTTCTAATTTAAACAAGAATTGCTTTTGCTGTTATAACTAAAAAACATCCATTTCCATGTTCGAAATTTAGCCTGACTTTATTGTGATTACATTTTGGTGAAGAGCTAGTTTCCATTTTTATTATCTCATTTTTCCTCTGCCTTAAACAAATAGTTCTCTGGGTTGGTGGATTTGCTTTTTCAATACATTTATTTGTAGATTTTTAAAAGTATTGCTTTGTGTACGTGAATATAATCACAGATAATATTTGAAAAAATGTCTGGATATTAATGCCACAGCAGCTACAGAGTATTTAAATATACAAACAAAAAATATAAAATGTGCAAATAAATAGATTTATGAATAAAATCCTTTCGAATGTTTATGTCAAACAGATGGTGGGATTTATTGTTTTTTTTTCCTATTTAATCTATGTCTGCATACTGGTATTCCTATGTGAGAGCGTGTACAAGAACTTTCGTTATGTTTTGAATATCTATAAAAGTAATTTTACAATTAAGTTTAAAAACTTCCCATTACAAAACTGAAAGCTTTTCAAGACTTTTCTTCTAAAATTCTTTAAGTAATTTATTAAGGAAACTTGTTCAACAATTTTTAACTTGTGTATGGTTTGTTGATTTGAAATGTTGATTTGTATTGTCACAGGGATATGTATTAAATAAATTTAATATTTATTATAATATTACATTAATAAATAAAATAAATAAATAAACAATATTAACATTATAAAGTTTATTAATTTCGAGATTTAAAGAAAAAATTGCAGCAATTTAAAATGTCAAGACAATACCCGTATAATTAATACATGAAAAAAATTGGTTTAACTACGACCGACCATCGTATACTCTGCCCCGCTTATTAATGCTTATTAAGGCATAAATAAACGAATCACACAAATATTCGAAGTGATAAGGATATTTTTGAGCGCTTTTGTTTCCATCGTGCATCATTTAAAATTGTTTAATTTGGTAAACATTCTTTAAGCGTTTAAGGTCTTATACATCAATTGTAGTTTAAAAAGATATTTTTAAAATAAGTTTCATATTTTCATTGCTGTGGCACAGCTTTAATTCTTTTCATTCTTAAAACGAAACAACTCAAATGCTTGCTTCAATCTTTATCACTATTGTTTAATAACAACACTCACTACTTATTTAAAGCAATATCCCTTTACAAAACTATTATTTGTTTTTCAGTAGAATCTTTTACTTTTAGCGCGTTCCCAAACAAATTGAACCCACAAAGATTAAAATTTTTCATTAATTTCTTTTTACCATATTTATTTTTAACAATTTTAACTATTATTTCGGTCACATATGACTTCGATTCTGTTCGTTTAAAAATAATCAATGATCGAACAAAATAATTTAATGAATTAAACGAACAATTTCAATTTGGTATGTGAATTAAAGTGACCATTCACTAGAACGACCGATTTGGCACAGGCCTTGTTCCAGTTGAATAAGTAAGAAATTGAATTTAGAATTAAAAAAAAATTTAATCGATTTTGAAGTGAAATTTAGTTTTTTTTAATTAAGTGAAACATTTTCTTCTGGTGATTAAAACTTTTTATAAAATTCAGCTGCTTAACTCTTAAGTATTTTCTTCTGATTTGTGTGCAATTATAGGATTGATCCTGCAACATTTTGCTTAAAAAATCTAAGTACGTCTTGCACTTATACAATAAATGTTGCTCACCATTTATGGGCCACCCATATCTCGTAAAATATAGGAAAGCGCCAATTTTTTCAAGAGAAATATTTTTTGTTGTTCATTTTTTCATTATCTATCTCCCTATACAAATATTTTTTTTTGATTGGAGTTACTCTTTTATTCCAAACTTTATAAGACAAATCAGCCACGTGCGTCTTGCACTTATCCATTAAATGTTTATCACCATGCATTAGTTGCCCTTCAAATTAAAATTATATTTTTAATAATTTCTGTTAAAAAGTTTAGGTGTCAGTTAATGAAAATTCCAAATATAAGATAAAACCACTGCAAAGTGGTTTAAATAAGATTTATTTTGGACAAAATACGGTAACTCATGAACCCGTGAAGATATGTTAAAAAAAATTCACAGAGGCAAAGAAGTAGGCCACCAAATTTTTTGTACTTTGGGCATTCACCTTTTTGGATATGTCGAAAAAAAAATTATTTTTAGTTCAAATGTTAAAATTTCGAAATAATTATTTTATTCAAATTTTTCAAGCACTAGGTCAGTTTTTAACATCTCAAATATGGCAAAATATTGAAAAAATAAAAAGCATATGTATATCTTCAAGTTTGGGGAAATTTGGCTTATTAAGTGACAGAGAATACTTTTTTCTTTCTTTTATTGAAGTAACTTCATTGTTCCAAAAAAGGCAAGCGTGCCTGCTCCCTTGAAGGACATGTATCTCGCTGATTTTCAATGGAAAAATTTAAAATTTCTCTAGCTCTAGCTTAACACGAATGGACAGATGGCCATCGCGCAATGTACTTCGCTTCTCAATTACGAAGGGAATGACAATTTTTTACAAGAACAAAGTCTTTTAGCTTTTATAATTTGTAAAAACAATTTATTTCCTTAAATTTAACTAAAACAATTTCAATAAAATTATTTTAATCCTCAACTAACTAACAGAGAAAAAGATTATAATTAATGGTTATTATTTATGTTGTATACTACAACATGTTCTTTTCAAGAATTTCGAAGCATCATTATTTTTTCTTACTCTTCGTTATAAATTGTGCTTAGAAATCAAATTATTCATAAGATAGAATACCATTCGACGTAATCAATGATAATATTAAGTAAATTTAAACGTAATTATTTATCCAACAGCTAAAGATAGACACATTTATACAATTATATTCCGGTTTGTTCTAAATAATGTGTTACATGTCACTATATAGTTTATCACTTTATCAAGATCCTATTGCATGCAACACGGATATGATAATCGATAGTAAACTCGTACTATACAGAGAAAAGAAAAACTTTATTAAATATTTACAAAGGATTTAAGTAAGAAGATAGATGAATATAAATAATATTTAGAAGTAAATGCCAAAAGGATTTTGTTACTTGGAAATGAGAACAAGAGCCGAATGATGACAAAAACAATAAAAATATATATTCTTTGCTTTTCCCCATAAATAAATTACGCGTGATAAAATCGGAATATATCTTGTGCTTTTTATTTTTAAAGATATATTTGCTTTTACTTTAAATATCACGACTATAAACGTTTAAATGAATATTAGTTTTATAAATATCAAACGTGACTGTGTCTATTTCGCAAATTTTTGTTTTTTTTTCAGTTCATTTTTTTAATTTTTTAGACTAGCAAAATCAAACGATATATTGAAATTCAAAAGTCATAGACATTTGACATACTTACATTAGCAGCAGCATTAATATCCATAAAGTATTTTAAAAATTTGATAGTAAAACTGAAGCTAAAGAGAATTTACGATAGTAAAAAATATCGTAAATAAATGGCACAAAAAAAGTAAATGAAAATAATAGTGAAATGATAAAATTTTTAAATGCAATTTTAGTAAAATGTGAACTTTTTTTGTGGCTACAAAAACCACAAAAAAGTCAAGAAAAACCCAGAGAATAGAACAGAACAGAAGTCTACCCGCGCACTTAAACAGATGGATTTTGTATACACTCTCGAGTATGTAGATGTATTTGATATATTTCATACGTATCACTTTACGAGTATCTAACACTTAAACTCACATTCATGCATTAACATTCGTACATTTTCATTATTGGAAGTCAGTTAGGAATACGCTCATATATATGATGGGAAAGGGTGTTTTTTTTAAGTTCGATTGAATATCCAATTGTAAAAAATAATACAATAAAAACTAAATTTTAATTAAAACCAAATTGCTTTCAAGAGATCAGTGCATGGAATCTATATTTGAAAATTATTTTGGGCATACGGCCACCGCTGCTGTTCTTGATGAAAAGTTTTTTTAGACGTCCAATTTTATTTTATATTGGCCTCTTGTTGTTACTGGTTAATTAACACAAACAAATGAGTTCAAGTGGTCAAATCGAAAATAATCGTGAGGTGTCAAATCACATGACCTTAGAGTAATATAGACAATACATTTCTCGATGTCAATTTATTTTTCAACGTTGATTTCAACAAGTCGATAATTGCGATCACCATTTGGCACATAGCTCTATCCTGTAAACCTCATCAAACAGTACATTCTGTAGATGTAATGAAGTCTTACCCTGTTGTAGATTATTTTCATTCCATATATGACATTTTTTTTAAGGAAACCCTTTAAGCCAAAAATAAGCTTCACGCATAGACACAATTTTTCGCTTAAACTCATACGAAATATTATGATCTTTAATTTCTTCCCTGATAGATCTTATATGGGTGTAGGCCAACATCTTTACGCGAAATTTTCCACATAATGGATGAAGAGCTACACAATACTAACAAAAAACTAAAAAAAAAATCGATAAATTTGGTTCTTTTTCCACACTTTCGTTTACAGCGACGATATTCTCTTCAGTGCAAAAAAATAAATATATTTACAGTTTCTCGGATGGCGTGCTAACAAGGACGATATATGCGCCATAAAGATAACGAAGCTGTCTATAAGTTGCGCTTGTTGAGAAAGTCTATACTCCATGTTTAGAAGAGTGCTAAGTTGTTTATAGTCTTCTAATTAGTCGCGTCCTTTGCGGGTTCCTAGTAAGAGCAGCATGGAAAGTATTATCATCAAAATATCATATTTGGTGGATATTAATGAGGCAACGGTTTTTTAAACTACGGACTTTTGCCTTCGTTTCTACGATAACTAACCATGTCTTTGAGCCGAAGGGAATCACCGATTTAACGCAGGCATTTAGTGGCAGTACTTATTCCGTTTGTATGACTTTTATTTTGCAGCTGTACTAATGCTGTGAGAGCCTTCTCTATACGATAAATAGCGTTCCTTTTTTCTCCTACGTTGGTTGAAGGGACTCTGCTGAGATATGTGAAGCTTTAAACGTTTGTTATGTTTTGGCCATTTATACTGAAAGATATACCGTTCAGCTATTTATTTCGCAGCGATTCGTTTTGTTTAAATATATTTTTAAGCCGACCTTTATCGATTCCTGCTGTAAATCATCTAGCTTTGTTATATGTGGTGATGCAAGTGCTTAAGCAGAGTTATGTCGTCTGCATACTCAAGGTCTTTAAGACACTTAGTTAGACGCCATGTGGTTTCTCGCCTGTTAGTGGCATTTTCAAAAATGAACAGCAGCAGCTATAAAATGCATCCTTGTCTTATACCGGAGGTTGAACGGTTCACTAAACTTGCCGTTGTGCAAAACTCTGCATTTGTTTTGACCGATAATCAAAATAAACTTAAAGAGTTTGGTAGCTTTGCTAAGGTTTTTATCTACTCATGAGGAATTCTAACAATACTCTGATCATGAATGTCCAAAAGTGAGCGCAGTATTATAGTTCCTTTAAAAGTTAACCCTTTCAAACTAAAAACAGCACCCGATGTACGTATGTCTGTGTTATATATAAATCCTTTATAATATTTATTCGTGTGAGTGCGTTTGGATAGAAATGGATGCTTCAGTTCTTGTGGAAGTGGATTTATTGACAAAAATGAGTGCAGCCAAAGAACTGTTTTCTTTTTTTTAACTCGGGTATATTATTTCTGTTTTTATGCAAAACTTCTCAATATATTTAAGAGAATTAGTTCTTTAAAGATTTGTGATGGACATATTTGTTAATTTTAAAGAAAAATTTTTAATATTGAACATAAAATATTGTTGTAAGAATTTAGAATTATGACCCTGTAAGATAAATAACTTAAGCTCTTCGCGAAATTTGCATTAAATGAACAAAGCCAAAATTACTTCTCAATTTTTTTGGCCCAGTATTTTAGGCGTAAGAAGGTTACATTCATAATATCATGAGTCATACACTTCTTTCGCAGGAAGCGTTAAATCAAAGACTTTTAATAAATAATAAATTAAAGTTAAAGGGTGGCCTCATAAAATTGTGCTTTACATGTAACTTTTTAAACGTTTTTTGGTCATTTCTTACTTGATTAAATTTAATGCCCAAAAACCCAGTGCTGTGTGTCTTCGCACAGGCATACGGATGAACCTGCTATGTCACCTTTACTTATGGGTGATATAAATACAAAAGAATCAGAAGCTCTCAACGTTTTCAGCATAAAAACTCAAGGCGATGTTCGGTGACATTTTTTAGCTTGCTTTGTTTTTTTGAAACGGTTCAAAAGATATTTCACTCTATTTGGTCACCTACTATATATGTAACCCTAATCAGATCGACAGAGAAGAAGCTTGTCAGTGAAAGCAAGATATCCAGCTATATTAACTTACGGGAGCATCGACGCAGTGTGGGATATGATTCATTGTTTAAACGTTACTATAACAGAATATGCTCTTAGCAATTTAAGGAACTTATGCATGAAAACCCTGATTTTTATACGCGTATCCTTAGTGTGCCATTTGTATTCGATTTGCCGGTGAATCGCATTAAGCATTACAGAGAAATTTCGTTTTTTAGCCGAACTGAAATAAACTTACGCCAGAGTAATTTCTCTCACTTTCAGTGTGTCGCTGTTCAAAGCCTTCTTTCCATAATATAATTTTCTTGCTTTGGGACAATGCGTTGCATAGGAAGGGTCATCCTCTCAGTGCAAACCATTTTAACATTTAAATTTTAACGGTGTCCCACACAAAATATGACCAAGTTTTGACATCTTTAGAAAGAGAACAAAAAATAATAAAAACGTTTAAGAAAAATTAAAGGGTGGTCTACACACATTCCCGAAGTCTTCATGGATACCTTGAACTCTCACTTAAAGAATTTACAAAATATATTAACGAAAGAAGCTTCACGGTACGCTGCCATCTATCTGCAAGAAATAATAGATTTTACAATTTTTCTTTAGCAATGGGCCGTTGCATTAACTAAACAGCGTTTGTATTCTTTATAGATTTTAAATAAAACAATAAAATCTTAAGGCTTTATAATTTTATGGGGACAACTTTTTTATTTAAGTGTTTAATCGCTGCGAATGCTACAGAAAACTTTAAGAAAGTGTTATTTTTAGCTTCTGTTTAAATGTTATTTAGTTGCCACAGGATAAGCACTTTGTATGTTCTTGTAGTTGTGTGTGATGTATATGCAAATTGTTAGAAAATACAAAAAGAAGATAAATAACACCAAATGTCTGAACTATCTCGGTTCTAAAATATATACACGCACACGCTCAAACTACAAACCAATACTTATACATATTATTATCGTGGTTTCGAGTGGATATTGATGCGGGTATTCAAAATATGTTTAGATATGCCTGAAGAGAATATATTTTTGCTATTTGGGAATTTACGGTTATTATTTTGATTTTCTAAAAACCCTATTGGTATTAAATAAAAACATATTTAATGTAATGTATTTTTTATATAATTTTATTTCACACATAAAATAGTACCAACCGTCGATAATAAAAAAATTTTTAAAGTAAAATATTAAATGTAGTTGAAGAAGTGAGAAAATTTTATATAATTTTACAAGTTTTTTGTTAAAAATATTACTTAAGGTGTTTGATATTATAACAAATAAAGTTTATTTTAATTTATT
Source organism: Cistogaster globosa (assembly GCA_937654795.1). Lineage (NCBI taxonomy): Eukaryota > Metazoa > Arthropoda > Insecta > Diptera > Tachinidae > Cistogaster > Cistogaster globosa. The sequence goes on along the minus strand of OW569403.1, from coordinate 16,283,335 downwards.
AAGAAAAATAATTTACGAACTTAGGTAAACGTTTCTTAAAGAAAAGAATTTTTTAGTAGTCTTTCGTTAGAAATTTAAACAAACTTAAGCCAAATTGATTCAGCTCTTTTACGATTTTCATTTTTCTTTTTTTATTTATTTGTTTTCTATTTTTATACAAAATTTATTTAATTAGTTTTGGCTTATGTTCAATTCTATTTTACTTTCTACATATTTTGTAAGAAAGAAAAATTACTTACAAATGTATGCGAATGTTTTCCAAAGAAATTAGGAAAAATTAGACACCAGAAGAATGTAAAGCTGCATTTTTTGGATCGCTACATCTTTAATTAGCACTCTTAGCATTTATCTATCTTAAGTTATGTACATTGAAAACATCATCTATTTAATCATTTAACATTTTGAACAAAAATATTAATAATATTAATAATATACATATTATCAACCAATATTAATTTGGTAAAACGAAGTTCACACACAACCCATAGCATTTTTTCACTGTTCTCCCTTTTTTCTGTGTTGTATAAAACTTCGAAATTACGATAACATTTATTTAGGAGCTTGTTTTTCTACAAATTTAAGTTTTTGTTGAAATGCTAATTATATGGTGATATTTTGATTTATTTTTGAATTTCAGAACATTTGTTAAAAATTAATTTTTTTGTAAAATTCGATTTACTGATGAACTTTAAAATTTTATTATTCTTTATTTGTTACATTTTTTTAATTTAAAATAAAATTGTTTATATTTGCTGTATCGAGGTATTGATAACTTTTCGAAAGATTAGTTAAATTTTGAAACTGAATATTTGAAGTTTGATTTCAGAAGATTACTTTTTTTTAATTTTACTTTTATTAAAATTGCATTTTTTGATTATATAGAATTATTTTTACGATTTTTGTACATCCTAACTTCATATTTTATAAGTGTTATTTAAATTCGTGGACAAACTTGTTTCTGTTTCATAAATATTTGAATAAGTATTGAACGTTTGTATATAATTTAATTATTGGTAAAAATTTCGATTAACAATTTTTGTGAGGAATAAATTTTTAAAAAAATTAAAATTTATTTTAACATCATTTTATAGTTTTACGAGGAATTTTACAAACATTTAAATAATATTTAATTTCTTGATTTAGTGGTAAAACACGCATATTTTGTGATACTTTCGTCGCTAAAAGTAGTTGGGATTTTCATATAGAAATTTTATTATAAAAAATAAAAATATAAAACTTTTTTAATGTCCCATATTTGTGTGTTAGCTTTTTAACACTCTTGATTTTTATGTTGTCTCAATGTAGCTTCTGATATTTTGATAAAATTTTATTTTTTTAAATCAAATTAAGCAGTAGTTTTTTAATGTAAATCATTTATTCTAAGCAAGAATGCAGCAAATATACTTTTAAAGCACAATAATAAATTTGTTGGAGTTAATAAAATGTTTTCATTTGTACTTCAAGTTTAAAATGAAAATCTCTATCACTTTAATTATCTTTGCTAAGTAAACAAATTAAATAATTTCTGTTGCGAAACAAGACGAAATACCAAATCCATTATTTCCATTAAATTTTAAACCTCTTAAATGTCACTAATTTAACAAATCATCACTCACAGTGTCCGTACAAAAGTGCAGGCAACGAAACTTTGATAACAAAAAAAAAAGAAAACTCGATGTTCTGCGAAATGCTTTCAAATGCAAGTATTTTAACAGAAAGCAAATTACGGATGAGATTTGAAGCAAAAAATAGAGTCTAAGCTCAATTTCCGGTTTATGGTTTTGTCAGATTAGACTTGAATAAAAAAGTAAATAAAAATGCAAGAAATTGGAGAAAGAAAATAAATGAAAGACACTGCTGCATCAAGAAAATTGCTAAATCGATTTCAATTGCAGCAACAAAAATGTTCTTATACGCGCAATTTTCTATTACTTTAATAATTTTTTCGGCTTTGTTTTGAGTTCTTTCTTATTTCCAGAAATTTTTGTTAAGCAAAAATGTGCTAAAAATTAATTGAATGAAGCAGTCTTTTATTTTAGTAGTGAAATATTGAACTGAAATATGAAATTCATTTCCACAAAAATTCAAGACATTTTTTTAAAGATTAACAAAAATATTATAATGTTCAGAAAAGTTTGATTCAATTAGTCATCTGTAAAGAGAATAAGAAGAAAAGAATGGGAAATTGAATTACTTAACAAATCTGCCTCTCATGGTTAGCGAAAGTCCAGGAATAATCAATTAAAAACAGAAAATTAACTTATTGTGCATTTGCCATCTAAAAATTCACTTAAACCAAAATACTTTAAGAAAAGAAAATAAATATTATCGTTATCGTATTTATATGCTGCAGTACAAAATATTCAAATACCGTTGCCACACTTCAAAAATTTTGTTCATTCTTTTGGATTTTTTTACGGAATTTTTCTTGTTTTCTAAAACAAAATGTATGTTTTAGTTTAAAAAATATAAATAAATAAAAAAAAATAATGTATACCACAGCAAAGAAAATGATAAAGAATTAAGATAAGTGAAATAACAAGCACAAGGCATATTTAAGATGCCTTGTTTTTGTTTTTTTTTTTCTTTAAAAAAAATTCTTGTTTTTCATTGTTAAAAAGATGTATATAAACTCCGATATGCATTTGTAGCTTATGTTTACCTTCATCAATGGAAGACCCAAGGAAACACATTTATTTTTTTTAGAGAGAAAATGCAGAAAGAAAACATAAAAAGGTTGCATTTAGGATACAAAACGTATAAAATGTAAACGTTGTTAAAGCTGTAAACAAATATTCAAAAAGCTGTGTATTTTTGTAAGCAGTTTTGCTTCCGTTTTGGTAAAACACAGAGAGAAAAAATTCAAAAAATTACACCAACGAGAATAATATTAAACCGAGTGAAATTGACGGCAAAGCTGTTGCTTTTGCAACAAAACAACAACAACATAAGTAAAACAGGGAACCAAGAAATAAAGAAAGCTTAGTAAAGAAATTGACTATGAATAACAAATGTACAGGAAAACAAACAACAAAATAAATACAAAAAAAAAAATAAATTAAATATTCTACTGGTCATAAGGAAACAAGAAAGGTAACAAAAGCATAGCTTTGGAAAAACATTTGTACTGTTTGCGCTTTGGCAAAAAAAAAAAAAAAAAACGTAATCATACTTAAAAAAACAGAAATTGTTAAAGAGAAATATATTTAACAACAACCAATGTCAGTGTTATAGCAAGGAAATGCATAAAATATGAATAAAAAGAAAATGAGATAAAAAACGCTTAAGAAAATATGCTTTTCATGCAGAATTAAATAATATGTATTCTAATTCAGTTTTCTTCAGTTTCATATTTTTTACAATAATACGTTTTAGTGAGAAAAGTATAACTTTAATATGTTACATTTTCTGTTCTTTATCTTTTTTATGTAATATTTAAGTTAAATAAAACTAAGAAAAAGAGAGATACTAAAATGAGAGAAAATTTAACACAGCAAACATTGTGTTCTTTGAAAATTTTCAAATTTAATATTTCATAAATTATTTGAATACAAAAAAAAAAAAAAAATATATATATATATATATATATATATATATATATATATATATATATATATATATATATATATATATATATATATTATTTCCCAGGTGACCATAATTTTGTTAAGACAAACGTATGACACTTTTAGTTTTGCCATTTGATGTCCCCAACATTTCAAAAAGAAACCATTAAATCCAATGGGATACGACAAGGTGACCAGAAATGTCTTGATGTTTGCCGTTTACAAATTTCTTTTAGAACAAGATGCGTGACATGTATTATGAAAGTCAATATAGGCAGACTATTTTCAAATATGTGGATTTTTTTTTGTTTCAAATATTAACGCTTTAATTTTTACTTTACTTTTCCATGGCACTTTTATTATTCTCTCTTTTTTTCCCGTTGGTAGGCCGTGGCAACGATTTTATTTCATTCCGTGATATCTGGTTTGCTAAACATGCATTTTAAAAACTTACACAGCTATTCATGTAGCAACATTTTGTAGTTCTGGAGAGACTCAAATCACTCAATGCATTGTTTAGCAATATGTTCCTTTAACCCGCGCGGACATTCAGACCTCAATAAGCTCTGGCACTCACGAGGTTCAAACTAACGAACTCTCGCTTTACCGGACAGCCATCCTGACCTTTTTATCTTTGGTACTCATAACAATCGAACTAACAAATTCTTATTTTACCAATTAGGTCTCTTCTCTGTCCACCACAGCCATAACTATCACTTATATCACATTCTGTTGTTATATTGTTCTATTCCTCCTTAACTTATGTTGCATTAAGGTTTAGACCACGATATCCCTATTTTAGTTATAGGCGCTTTAATCATTTTATTTGCTTTCAGGCACCTTCACTGCCTTACAGATATTTTCCTTTTCTAATCGGGAGTTGGACAGATATCTACTGCAGTTTTCAATTTATTCGCCTTTAAGATAACTCAATCATTACTGCTACACAAAACCAATAACTTTTCTTTACAATCAAAACGCTGCACAGAAGGGTATTTGTCCAATTTAAGCGGCCAAAATTCGAATTTTCAAAACTCACTTTTTCTTTAACTACCCACCGTAGGGTGAAGAGAATAGAATGCTGGACTAGATCCCGTTATTTTTAATTTCGTTCACTCTCGCCACGCAGTCAAAGTTTCGTGTTGCTAAGTAGGCATATGCTTTTTTTTTGCTGTTGGGAATTGAACTGAATTGAAAAATTACGTAGACACCTCTGCAGCGAGCGCACCATCCCAACATATTTTAGCTAAGTTTTCGAACTTATTTTTCATTTATGTATCCTACGTAGAAACGCACACAACCAGATAACAACAACAATAGTATTTATTGTTACAGGTATGTAAAGGGTTGCCACATCTAACTTCAATAACATCATAATAATTTTTCACAATTTTCGTAACTACTGGTTGACGATTAGCTTAATTTATCTTCTTTGTAATATCCAGCATTGACTCTTGTCAATATCCATTTCCGACCCCATAAAATATATATTCTGAATTCTTATGCAATGTGATCGATTGAACGACGTAAATCACTTCGTCTATGCTTCCGTGTTAGTGTTGAAATCAATTTTTCCAAGGCACCAGATGAGCTAGAGAAAATTTAATTTCACCAATCGATCAGATATAGTTTCGAAAATTTTGCTATTTAAAATCAGTAAGATCGGTCCATGTCCCTTGATGCAGGGGGCAAAACAATTCGCCTTCTTCTAATTTTTCCATATCATTTAAAACAAATTAAGTTTAGTGAAGTCCATGAAGCAATAAAGAATAAAAATATGAAAAAAAAATATATTAAGTGAAAAAATTTGCGCTAGCTCATATTTTCCGAGTTATGGGCTTCTGAACTTTTCATAGAAAAGTACGATTGTGCTCCATATATTTTAAGACATCAATATGGGTATTATTTAAAAGTTTTTCAAGAGATGTTTCAGGAAATGCTATAATTTTTAAAAAGGCTTAATCTTTTAAGAGTTGATAATATTTGTATGTAATATTGTATATAGTACGTATTTTTTCGTATTTTTTTATTTTCTCCCACCTGAATTTTTTTTAATAGAGTTACTTCACTAAACTAAACTTACATACATTGTAAAATGTATACAATGTTAGGCATAGCCGCATATAGCACTCTTACCTGTTTTTCACTAAACTTTAATACATATTTAAATTAAAAGTTTTCTATTCTCTAGTTTGAGTGGAAAAAATTTTAAATTATTGTTAAATCATTTTGTCAAATCAATGCAGATTTTAATTAAAGGTATTATTATATCATAGTTGTTGGTGTGATCAAATTTTTAATCGATTTTATTTTTTACTAAATAAATATCGCAATTTTAAGCAATTATTTATTTTGTTAAATAATTCTTTTTATTCATCGAGTAAATTGTATAATTTTAATTCTTATATTATAATTTATGTACGCATAATATTTTCTTGAATAACAAATTCACTAAATGCCCACAATTTTTCTATTCAGTATGACAAAATCGTTTTTTGGTTAAAAGTTTTTTATTTGAATTAACGTATTTATAATCCGTTAATGATTATAAATTTTTATTCAGCCTAAAAAAAATTTTTTTATATTTTCTAACTATAATGTAATAATTTTTATAACCTAAGATACAAATTGTATACAATAAGAAACATTATAATCAAAAATTAATAAGCAGTCTTAAAAAACTTTTATGTCACTACTTTACGAAATGATGACAATTTGCTCCTAAGCCGCTAAAATAAGCTGATATTTGTTTTTGCACATTTACTTAAACAAACTAAATATTTTTCTAAAGGCTTTTTATTTGTACGAATTTTATTAAAAGATCATAATAAGATTCTCACACCAATAGCACTCTTCTTATTTGCATTCAACTCAACTAAAAAATTCCATAAAACCAGTTGAAGTTGAAAATATTTGCAGGAGGCCTGTTAAATAAATTCTTACAAAAGTTCACAGAAAATTAGAACAACAACAACAAAAACCCACGTTCTTTTGTACTCAGATTTTTTTGTTGTTTTTTTTTTTGCATTTTTTAATGAATAGAAAAGTATGGTAAAAAGTGTTGCCCTAAAAATAAAAAGCATGACGACAACGAAAAACAGCAGGTGTTGGATTTTATAAAGGAAACATAACTTCTGTTATGGCTGATATTGTTATTTTTATTGTAACATGAAAGAAAAACTTAACAGCAAAAATATTAAAAAGTATAAAGAATAAAAAGAAGAATTAAGCAAAACAAAACAAAAGTTTTGTTAATCCTTAAGCATTAAACAATTGTTAAGATCTGGAAAAATTATTTGCATACAACTTGTGCGAGCAAGTTGGAAAATTATTTTAAAAAAAAGTTCACTTAATAGCCAGCCAACCAGTCAGCACTACATTTTACATCAACTGGTGATTTCTTTTTTTTTCACACGATCTCAGTAATAATGTAATTTGAAGTTGAAATAAAATAAAATGATGTTTATTACTTTAATACAATGGCACTAACGCAGCAACACCAACATCAATTCTTATGAATTTTACACACAAATAAAAACAGTTAATAAAGGATTAATTTTTTATTGGTATTGAAAAATCAAATAAAACTTAGATGTAATTTTTAGTTAGAATTAAAGTTTCTAAATGTAACACCTGACATGTAACTTTTGCATCTGTCTTGCCAGTTTGATTTTAAGTTTAATATTATAAAAGTCTTATTTTTAACAAGCTAATTGCAAAGTATGAACACCTTTAATAATGCAACATTTATATGTTGCGTTTTATTAAAAAAAATGTTTTCATTGATGTCACTTGCAAATCGTTGTTCACAATGCTGTTAAGCAACACACAATTTACTGTCGTGCACACGCAACTCCTCTGTGATATCATTGGTTAGTCGATTTCTAGGCGATTAAAATCGTCTAGACTCTTTTAATGTGTCAAGATCGGGAAACTTGTTTCAATTTTTTTATAATTGATGGAAATAAATTATTATCAATGTAGGAGGAAAATCGTAGTAGACCGCATCCTTAATGAATCCTTTTTCGATCCTCTATTGTTCACAATGATTAAAGGCCGATAATTCGCAATTGACGGCAACCTTACCCACAATAATAGCATTTACTATTGACTCTAGTGAAATTAGACTTTCTATTTGTAACAGTCGGTCTTCCTTTTTATCACAGAGTCCCTAGTAATTGCTGGTATTTGTCCCAGGCTTTGATTCCTGTGGCTTTCAGATGTAACAAGCATCGGTCTGCGATCTTAGGACTTACGCTAGCCACTACTGGACATTCACACTATGTGTGCTGCCATTTCAGTGTGTTTCAGCTGCTTCGATGCCCGTTGAAATTTTCATAATATATTTCTATTATATCTAAGCAACTAACTGGCTTTCTTTCGAAGCTGGAAATAAAACAAAATTATCTAAAACTTTAACACTATTCACAATATTATTGAGTTTTTAATTTTTGTTACCTGTAGAAAGGAACACCCTTTACAATGATAATAACTTTAAGTAGCAGAAGAAAGTATCATCTCAATTACTAGAACGAGTAAAGTACGGTGGCGAAAAATGTGTTGATAACTGAGGAGTTCTTATGGTTTTAAGTGGCTTTATTTTTGTTTTATTTAATTATTTTTTTTTCTTCAATACAGTCGAAAATTTTAAAAATATAAACTTTATTTAATTCTTAATAAGTACTTAACGCTTCTTTTTTCTTTGTTCAACCATATTCAGAGAAACCATAGTTGTTGTTTAAATGAAACTCGTAAGAAAAAATCCATTCCTGTTTGCTTATTTCGCTTCTGTCACTAGAAGTTAATATTTATTTTAGGAACTCTTTTTAATTCAGATAAAGAAAATGAGTTTTCTTTTTTTAAGTAGTCTTCTTACAACAATGAGTATAATGGGGGCAAAAAAATTAAAGAAAAAATCTCAATATTATACGAAAACAAAGATGATTTTAAATACAGTATTAGTAAGGAATTATGGGCACTGTCATAAAAAAATAAATAGTTTCAAGCACTTTCTTCTATAAAAAATATTTCTGAAATTTGTAAAACGAAAAAAAAAAAATAATTTTAATAATACAATTTTCAATTATTTCTACAAAATTATCAGGTTTTTAACAGAATAACAAAACCATATCGATAGACGTAATGTACGGACGATAAAAAACTCAAATGGTAAAAACTGTCCTACACTAAATACAATAGAATTTATGCGACGCAAAGTTTTTTTTTTAACAAAATTCTAATCATTAAATAAAAATCAGTAAATGTTTTTAATTTTCTAGAAAAATTTACAATCTTATAATAATTACAAATCTATTTGTAAGTTTCTTTGTTTGTTTTCGCGTGCGTCAATCACAGCTAAATGACTGAACTGATTATAATAAAATCTAAGTTATTTATATTTTTATGTTTTATATTTAGCGGACCAGTAGCGCATAAATAGGGAAAGCGGGCATCTAAATCAAACTAAATTAACAAGGTCTCAGTAATTGATTTTAATGAAATTTGAAAAATAGTTAAGTCCCCATTTATATCTGTTTTTAGGGTTAGGACTTTGAGGAGAGACACCTATCGCAACAAAATTTTAACCATAGTTAGATGTTTATACTCGTATAAAGACTAGAATATTGTATTTTTATTATGAAAAATTTTAAATAGGACGAGTGAGTATGGGAGAGGACAAATGCGCAATTTTATGAATACGAGGGCTGCTATATATATTTCTGGCCTGGCAACACTGAGCGCTGCCAAGTAAAATCTGATATTTTCATTAGAAAGTTTGTCATTTTTAAGCATAATCGTACTCAAAACGTTTTGACGTACGACCATTATTTGTGTTGTTTACAGTGACTTGAAAAAATTAATATAAAAAAAAATGGAATTAACTCGTAAACATTTTCGTGCCATCATTTTTCACAACTTTCGACGTGGGTTATAACGACAAGAGTGCATTGATGAACTTAAATCTTTGTATGACGATGAAGCACCATCCTATAGCACTGTGAAAAATTTAATCGTGGCCAAAGCTCGCTCAAAGACGAATTCCGCGAAGGTCGTCCAAAAACGGATGTTGTGCTAGAGAACATTGGTGCCGTGCTTTACTCATAATGCAAGATCGACATGCGCCATACCGAGATATAGAGACATCCTTGGACATTTATTCCATCAGCATGCATTCGATACTGCATGAACACCTAGCCGTAAAAAAGGTTTGTTCTCGTTGGATCCCGCACAATTTGAAAGTCGCTCACAAAAAGGCTCGTGTCGATTGGTGCAAAGAAATGTTGCAAAAATACGATTGCGGTGCTTCAACAGACGTTTATAAGATCGTCACAGGTGACGAATCATGGATCTATGCGTATGAGCCCGAAACGAAACAACAATCGACCGTATGGGTCTTCAAAGACGAGCAAAATCCAACGAAAGTTGTTCGTGGAAGAAGCACTTCGAAGCAAATGGTTGCCTGTTTCGGTCCCTTCTGAGTGGTACACTACAATTTGTTTGCCTGAAGTCATCGGAGAAATTCAAATCAATCAAATCAATCATTAATTGTTTATTCTTGATAAAAGATCAGAACAGATTAAACATATAATGTTTGTTGATAATATATTATGGTTAATATTTCTATATTATTTTAGCCTAGTTAAATAAATTAGATTGTGGCAAAATATCTTAATGTATTGTTTCAAAAAGCCTCGTTGCATTTTTTGAGCTTTCATCGCAACCCAAATATTGTTTAAAATAACAAGAATTTGTTCACTGAAATTGTTACAGATAACCCTATATGGTGGTGGTGTACCATAACTCTTCTTACTATTTCTTAAAACTTGTCTCTCTGGTTTTAATTAAGTTCCCTCCTTTAAAAAAAAAAAAAAATGTAATCACGATCGTCACTACATTGTTTGGTAACGTTTCGAGCCGCTTTCAGTACGTCGCTACTTGTTTCGTAATTTCAGTTGCAATTAGTTGCGTGTAAAGATCTTTGCGAATGATCTTTTTTTTAACCAGAGGATGGCAGTGATCGTTTGTAAAATTCAATTTTGCTATCCATTCTGATGCATATGGCATCATCTTCGAAATATTCTACGTCAATTCATCTAAGTTAAAAGAGATAAACTAAGCAATCTCTAAGTTATCGGTTAAGTTATTTTATTTCATCATCTAATTAATTACATTCCGGTTAAATTTAGCAATAATAAGGTGATTTGGGAATATATTTTGGTTGTATAGCATCATATTATTTTTATACTAACATTGTTATATTTCGTTTTCTTACAAAAATATAATCCAAAGATTATACTATAAACGAAAATAGCATATTTTGCATACAACAAAATATTCATTATTCTTATATTTTGGTTTCTCAACTTTTTTTCTTGGTATCCAATATTATCAGTAATTGACCATTCTGTCGTACTTTAAAAATCGTTTCAAAATGGCATCGTAGGTGCCACACTATTTTACAAAAAAGATGCAAAAACAGATGCTTTTAATATCATGTTGTTGCTTTCTCCTCATCTTCAAAAAAAATCAACTATGATCGCATTGAAAAAATCATTTTATGAATTATTTTAAAAGATTATAAAATGGTACAGATCTGTCAAAAAGTTTGTCACATATATACACTTTTAATCCGCACTATTATACTTTTTGAGCACACATGCAATTTTTGACGGATCGTACGATTGATCATGATAGTCAATCCTGGCACTTAGCAGCACTAGATTTAGCTTTATTTATCTGTTTTTTACTCCACAAGTGATTGCAAATTTAAATCTTGTGTATATTTTTATAATAGTTGAATAATTGATTTGTCAGTCATGCAAGCAGCTACACACTAACAACTAATCTGTTTTATTATCTTAAATCTTTAGTTAGAAAAACCAAGTTTTTCAACATAAATTTAAACAATCTGAAAAAAGTCTTTCTTCTATGAACAAGAAATTTGTTAAAAAAAAATTTTTGAATCACAATTTCATAACGAAATTAAACCAACCGTATGACATCATTTAGTAAAATTTTAAACTTACAAATAATCATCATTTTTTTAACATCCGAAAAATGGAGTACAAAAGTGGTTAATAAAAAAAATTTTATATATAACTAAAAAAAAATCAATCATTGTTTAACTTTAACAGACAGGAAAATGTGTAGAAAGCAGAAAAACAATGGAGAAAAAGAAGAAGATTGATGAGAGCAAATTAAATTGACAGGTCCCAGCAAAAAATTTAAAAAAGTAATCGAGTGTGGAATTAAGCCTTTTTGGTGGAAGAACTTCCCAACTGAGAAGGCATGAGACTTTTATAATCAATTACTAAGAGTGGATTACATTGATTATTGCGGGAATTAATAATCATTTGTACGTATTTTAAGGTATTTTCTTTTAACTGAAAGAACTAATTTAATAATTAAAAACACGGGAATATTAAACTAAATTTGTTAAACTTTTAATTTTATCGTGCTGTTTTCCCGATATTGATTATTGGAGGTGAAAGCACGTCTCGATGGCCATTTCGCTACCACTTACTTAGCTCTTCAGGAAACTTCTCACAATTATTTTAAATGAACTAAAGATTTTTGTATAAACAATAAAGTAAAGACAAAAATCAAATTCCAAGCAAAAACAACAATAATCAACTTTGATTTTACTTTTCTTTATCCACTGTATACGGCTGACTTTTTTTCGGCTTTTTTATACAGTTTTAAAGATGTTGAAAAATAAAAATAACATATAAAACATCACGAAACACTATGATATTATATTTTTGTTTAATGCACAGGCACTTGCAATAATTTAATAATTAAAAACACGGGAATATTAAACTAAATTTGTTAAACTTTTAATTTTATCATGCTAAAAGATTTTTCTGTACATTACAGTTCAGTACCTTACAGTTCAGCACTCTACAGCACAACATAGTATTTTTAAGTTCAATGCAGTACAGTACAGTACAGTGTAGTACTTTACAGTACTGTAAAGAAATTATAGTACAATACAATACTGTAATTTTTTTTACCATTTGTATAGTTCTTTACAGTACAGTACACCCTTCACGGCGTACAGTAGCTTAGAAACGATTAATTTTGATATAATTAAATATTTCGTGAACCACAACATATATATTTACAGACAAGAAGCAGAGATGTTTCTGAGCAGATCTGAGAACGGTCGGGTCCTTAGTATAAAGGGAGGCTTCTAGGTAGGCCTAAAAAATTGGTTACTTAGGCCATAATGTCATAAAACAAAAATTTTTTTAACTCAAATATTAAAATTTTTAAAAAATATTTAGACCCTGAAAATATCTCCAAAAATTGTTTACATGTGTCAGTTATTTCTTTAAGTTTGGAAAAAATGGCTTGCAAAATTGTTTTTTTTTTTATTTTTACCGACCTAAACTTAGTATTTTTGGCGTGTTTTTTTTTTTTTTTTTTTTTTTTTGCTTATGTAATCTAAACTTATTTCAATACTAACACATTTTTTTAACATTTTAAAGACAACCTATATCAAATGCAATTAAAGTAAAAATTAAGCCAAAAAAAACGTAGCTAAGACTAAATTTATAAATTATTTTAAAGTTTCTCGGAGCACAAAGCAGCGATTAAAAAAACGTAAACAGATTTTAAAGTCTCTACTTGTTGGCGGCATACTCCAAAAGGAATATGGCAGACCCGTGATTAGTTAGAGCTGTATATCAACTTTTTTAAAACCTTATTATTTTGACATTATTTCCCCGTTCCAGGAATTTATACTCGTATGTTATAATAAAAGCATTAAATTTTATTTTACCATTTGATTAAAATCTCTTTTATCTGTATAATGTTAAGTTTTTGTAAGAACGTCTCGATGAGTTTTAATTTTGCCTCCATATAAATTCTAAAATTTATTTCTCAGAAAACCATCTTGACGTTATTGTTGCAAATTTTGAAGTAAGTTTCATTTCGCATGAAAAAGTTGTTATAACATTTTTAATCTAGAAGCCTTATGTTTTCCTCTGATACCACCTGCATGTATATGGATCAAATATTTAAGCGATAGGAGCTTCCTGAGCCTCGCCTCTTCATGATTTTTTTCTTATTTTATATGAAAAAATTTTCAAATACTTATATTTATATATACACTAGATATTATTCCACAATCTTGAGATATGGCAGATCATAGAATGAAGTTTCCTTTTGTGTGTTAAAATTTTTTCGATCCCACTCCCACCCAAAAAAAAATCTTAATATCACAACCAAAAAAATTTATTTTGCCAACTAATAAAATAGAATTTTAAGCTTGAAAGAATATTTTAAAGAGTTTTTTTTAACAAAAACAGCGTGTGGTTTTTTGCTTTGTAAAAGAAAAAGTTTTACCAAAACTGTAAAGAAAACAACAAATTAAAAGAAAAGCTTCACAAAATAGTAATAAAAATGAGAAAAACAACAAAGTCCGTTAAAGCAATAACTTTGATTGCAGTGCACAATTTGCAATCAATCCTGATACAAAAAAATATCAAGGCAGACAAAAAGAAAATAACAATCATTGATCTTAAAAGTACTTTGTAACATATCACAGGATATTGAACAAAAGATTAAAATTATTTTTTTTTTCATCCTTGTTATTGATATTTGTAGACAAAAAGATAACCTTTTTTAATAACTATGATATGTTGCTGCTTGGCTGTTTGCTCTATTTAGTTTGGTTTTGTTTTTGGAAATATGTTATTGTACTATTTTTAGTTTCCAGTCCCACAATATGAAACTATGTTAGCATTAAAAAAATCTTTAAATTTTTAATAATTTTAGTGATGAAATCACTTATAAAAGAAGTACTTGACTTACAAAGACTATATTTTTCGCTTAAGCGCTTTTAATACTGTTTTTTGTTTAATGACTCTGGATTCATGATCACACAAAATTTAGTAATCAGGACATGACGAAATCTATGGCTGTGACATATTTTGAAAAGTAAATATAAGAAAAGAAAAAAAGAAGGTTTGTTTTGTATTAATATATGTGTCTGCACCTATGTCCGAATGTTGTGACTTATGCAAGCAATAAAAAATTAAAGAGAACTAAATTTAGATCGGCAAATTTTTTACTCATTTGCTTAGTAAAAATATTAATACAAACACAGGGATCAATAAAAGCACTAGTAGAACAAAAGGCTCCAGCTAATTAATAAATCTTCACTCAAAAGCTTCACCGATTTCATGGAAGTGAGTAGATAAAATTATAAGAAAAAATGATAAAAAAACCTTTTTCGTGAGATAAAATAATTTTATAGGAAAAGTGACAGCGCGCACGTGTTCGCCCGCGTTTCATTTATAATTTCCCTAAAATTCAAATTCAGAAGAAAGTGTTTTTAAATATTCATTAAAAATTTTTCACGTATAAAAAAATTTTGATAACTGATTTAGTACTATTATACCGATGAAATTGGATGACTTCACATTTGTATCTATATTTTCTCCACGAAATAATGATTCTAAGAGACCTCCACATAAAATTTTATTCAAAGCTATCCAGCAGTTTTTTACATGATGCAAACTCAGACAGAAAAAATTCCAAAAATATGTGTTTTGTATTCCATCAACATCTGTTATATAATAAATAGGTATAGAAGCTAAAAATTTTACATTTTTACACTGGATAGGTAACCATTTCCACTATTTAAAGGTTTTTCAGTTTTTTCAGTAGTTGTTGAAATAACAGAAAGCTGTAAAAAATTCTACCACAATCTCAAAAAAGAGCGAAAGAAAACTCTTATAGATCGAGCTTTATCTTTATTCTCTTGAAACGTATAAACGATATGAAAAAAGCTTTTTAGTCTTAAAATAATATATAAATGGTTAAGAGTTAAAAAATGTTTATATTAAAATAAATAAATCCAGTAGGAGGTACTTATAATAATTTATAAATTAAAAATAATAAATAAATTAAAAAATTAAATAATAAATAAAAAATATATAAATTTTTTATAATTTATATTAGTAGAAGGCTTTCATTTTAAAAAAGGGGAAAATTTATTATTTAATGCAAATCCCACAATTCACAGAGAAATTTGAAAATTTCCCAAACAAAAAGGAAAGCTTTTTCGCTGTATTCAATGCGAGAAACAAACGCAGTTTGAAAAGACAAACTGGAGCATTCAAATAAGGGTTTGGCGTTTTAATTCCCTTTCATTCATTAAAGCTTCGAATTTTCATAAAAATGTTTCGAAAAGCTATGAATTAATAAAAAAGATATGCATTAACAAAATTTCGAAATTTTTTGCATAATATTTGCCATAAAAAAAGCTGCAAAACTAATGTTCACACCTTACACTCTTGATTAAAATAAAAAATTTTCTGCGCCCCAAATAAAAAAATATATAAAAATTTTTAATTTTTTAAAAATTTATTTTTGTTTTTCGTCCTGACATAGAAAGAATTAATAAAAATTAATGCTACAAAACTTGTTGTCAATTAAAAGAAATACTTTGAGGGAAATCGGAAGGCTACACTAAAAATAAAATTTTTTTTCAAAATCATAGCAAAAAAATATTTTAGACATTCGACTGAGGCTTGTTACTTTCAAGTTTCCGTAACCAACATAAGGTTTAAATTTAAGACTTTAATACAACAATATGTTCTCTGTATCCGTGTTAAGTTTCAACATAAGCGGAGGGATAAGTTTGAAACTAAAGAATTATTTTTAATTTTTTGTGGTGTTTTTCAAATCAGCTTCTGCGTTGTTTTACTATTAAAAAGTTTTTAAAAATTATTTTGGTTGAGCTCTTGTTTTAATTAACAAAATGCACCTGTAACTCCACAGCTATTTATCTTTGAGATACTTTTAAAATACAAAAATAAAATTTTTGCAAAACCAAAAAACAAAACTTCAACTTATTTTTTGATTCATGAGAAGACAACGAACGCAATATTTTACTTAAATAACTTCTCTTTAGTTGAAACAATTTAAAAACAACTCTGCGCTAAGACTGCAAACAATCATTCACTCAACCATCAAAGTTTTTTTTTAACAACATGGCAACATATAAAAAAGAAATACGAAAAACGCTAAAATAAGAACATAAACAAGTGAAACCGCATTTCAATCACCAACTGAATATAAAAAATACTTTTTAAAAAATATATATAATATTTCAGTTTGTTGTATGTTCAGGTAAAAAGAAAAAAAAAACAGGAAGAGATTATACAACAGTTGAAGAACTGTGGTTTTCGGTTGCACTCACTATTTCATTTATTTTTCCCCCGCTCTCAGCCAGAACTTTAATGAACAAATAATTTTTATTTTTACTTAAGAAAAAGACAAATAAAAATTAACTGACAAACAAACAAAAAAAAATGTAAAAAAGTTAAATGATGAAGAACATTATGCAGCTGCAAACTTATCCACAGCAGTGCGGCAGTGTAAGCAGTGTAAGATGAGTAGCATATTTAGTTAAAAATATCGATGTAACCAATACAGATATCATTTTGTAATAAAAAATGACCATCAGGGAGTGTGTGTAGGTATATGTGTTTGTATATGTATGTGTATGTTTAAATATGCTACAATGCAGTTTCTTTTTAAAAGTTGCACAAAAAGTTTCAAGAGTAAAAGAAAAACTTCAAGCTGTTAAGGGAAGTTGTCTTTGTATACAAGAAAATCCATTTCCGTTTCCACTACAATTACTATGTTAACAATCTTTTTGAATTTCAGTTTCATTCTCCTCTACCCACTCTCTTTCTAATAGACCGTGTTGTAGCAACATTATTGTGCTACGAGCTATTGGTTTAATTATTATTTAACTTTTTAACATTAGTTCCATTAGTTACATATTTATATTTTATAAATGCTCGAAACATCCAGCTTTTTCAGAAACAGAAATTGCAATTTTGTTAAACACAATATGAATGGGTACATTTTCATTAGATATTATCAGATATTAGTACTGACTTTTCTTTTAAATAACATAAGGAGAGTTTAACATGACAGGCCCACACATGGCATTGATATTTTAAAATAATATTCGCGGTTATGGCCACGGCGATTATGTTAAACTCCAATAGCTCGATTGTTACTACTTTATCAGCAAAAATCAGTCACTTCACGTGTCCCCACAGGATATAGTCGAAAACTGTCAAATCACATGGTCTTGAAAATCAGTTGCCAGTTCCATTTCTTGAAATCAACCCAAAATTTGAGTTTTAATAACTCGAATGTTACGATCGCCACATAGCATAAGACCTCACCCTGTTGTAACAGCATCTTACCCGGATTAATATCAACCATCAAAAAATCAAAAAAAAAAAAAAAAATAAATCAATGATTATAATTTGGTAACGATGTTTATTAACTGCAACAGGGTGTTAGTGTAACTGTTACCTTTTTTAAAACCAGTTAAGCCAAAAATGAGTCTCATCGCCGAACACTTGTTTATTAACTGAATAAATCTGTACAGCGCTCTTCAACCGAATCTAATCATGGCTTACGAATTCATATAAATTATTTTAATAATATCATATTAATTACCCATGAATAATTTTAAAACATGCACATTTCGCTGGTCCTATTAACCAGTTCATTAGAAAACTTTTATTTATATTTTTGCAAAAAACAGAACCAACCAATCAACCAGTCATTATAATTAATAGATTTTTGAATGACATAATGTCATAAAGCAAGTTTTTGTATCACAATGACAACCACAGTCAGTAATTACTTAATTGTCACCATCAATTTTCATTCCGATGAATATATGATGTTTCTTTATTGCACAGTAATTACTACATTTCTCAGATTTTCCTCAAGCACGTTATTTACTTTCATATCTAAATTGTGCTTGAACTCTACATTTTTGCGACTAGTTCTTGTTCCAAGGGCACCCAAATTTGTATCCAAAATTCAGCTCCCAAAAGGCTAACGTATTTTCTTTGCCATAATGCAGTGTCCGTTAAAACTCAAACCCTCTTTTTCTCTTTCTCCGTGCTGACTCACCAACTTTCTTGAAAATCACTTCACTGATTTTTATTGGAGTAACAATACTCTGCCCCGCTGAAAACTTTTTCAGATTATTTTATACGCGTGATTATTATTCCACCTCTGTGAATAAACTGCATAAAAACTGTGAAGCCCTTTTTCATTTTCATTTTTACTTAGATGACCTTGCACAGGGGGCAAAACAATTTTTTTACTCCAGCAACAAGAAAGCATTTTTGTGCATTTTTTTAACTTTCAATGGCTAACAGAAACGGTACAACAGAGGCGCGAAATAGAACATCCCTAAAAAGTTCATTTTTTAAGGATTGTGCTTTTTTTGTTCTTTGTTATCATCAGATTTAAACAAATTGTTTAGAGTTATAAAATCTCTAAAAGACACTTCTTTATCAGATTACAAAATATTATTTTAAAATCTTTAAAACAGTTTTCCTGCACAAAAATAAAATTTTTATAATTCGTTTTTTTTTCCTTTTTTGTGTTAAAGCCCCAGCATGTTTTTTTTTAAATTTATATTTTGGACCTCTGGACCTCAGCAGTTTTTTACATGATTCGAACTCAGACAGAAAAAATTCCAAAAATGTGTGTTTTGTATTCCATCAACATCTGTTATATAATAAATATGTATAGAAGTATTAAAATTTTATATTTTTACACTGGATAGCTAACCATTTCTACTATTTAGTGGTACTTCAGTTTTTTCAGTAGTTGTTGAAATAACGGAAAGCTGTAAAAAATACTGCCACAATCTCAAAAAAGAGCGAAAGAAAACTTTTATAGATCGAGCTTTATCTTTATTCTCTTGAAACATATAAACGATATGAAAAAAGTTTTTTTTTTCATTTTAAAATAACATATAAATCATTAAGAGTTAAAAAATGTTTATTTTAAAACGAGTCAGCTTTTCTTTAAATCGCCAAGACTCCATTTATACACAGGAAGTCTAAAGTACTTAATTAGTCACACAAAACAGTTATCCTAAAATAGTATACAATTAAAACAATGAAAGTGGGCGTGTAGTTTATTTTATAGCCTCAAAAATTTTACCTTGAGAATGACAAAGGTATAGAAAAAAGTTCAATTAAAAAAAAATGGTACTTCTTTGGACGAGTTATTGGCTGTTTGCTTTCGTTTAAATTACTTGCTTGTGCGTAAACGTTGTATTTGCCACAGGAACTTACATTTTAAAGTAGACATAATTAAACACCTAAATCCAGTAGGAGGTACTTATATTAATTTATAAATGAAAAATAATAATTTATAAATGAAAAAATAAATAAATTTTTTATAATTTAAATTAGTAAAAGACTTTTACTTTAAAAAAGGGGAAAATTTATTATTTAATATAAATCCCACAATTCCCGAAAAAATTTGAAAATTTTTAAAACAAAAACACCCATTTTCAGCTTTATCGCTGTATTCACCATAATGCGAGAAACATATGCAGTTTGAAAAAGCAAACTGGGACATTCAAATCAGGTTTTTTGATGCAACTTTGCACCACAAATAAAAATAATATAAAAAAATTGTAATTTTTTTTAATCTATTTTCGTTTTTATCTCCGTCTTGACTTATAAAAGATTAAAAAAAATTTAATGCTACAAAACTTGTTGTTAATTAAAAGAAATACTTTGAGGCAAAGCGGAAGGATCCACTAATAGTTAATTTTTTTTTTTTTTCAAAATCATAGCAAAAAAAATGTTTTAGACATTCGAATGAGGTTTTTTACTTTCAAGTTTCCCTAACCAACATAAGGTTTGAATTTAAAACTTTAATATAGAAATATGTTCGTTGTGTCCGTGTTAAGTTTGAACAAAAAAGGAGTGGTCGGTTTGAAACTAAAGCATTATTTTTAACTTTTTGTGTTGTTTGTCAAATCCGCTTCTGTGTTGTTTTAACAATTAAAAACTTTTCAAAATTGTTTCGAATGAGCTCTTGTTTTATTTAGCAAAATGCACCTGTAACTCCACAGCTATTTATCTTTAAGATACTTTTAAAATACAAAAATAAAATTTTTAAAATTTTTGCAAAACCAAAAAAAAAAACTTCAACTTATTTTTTGATTCATGAGAAGACAACGAACGCAATATTTTACTTAAATAACTTCTTTTTAGTTACGACAATTTAATAACAACTCTACACTTAGACTGCAAACATTCACTCACCCATCTATCAAAGTTTTTATTTACCAAAATGGCAACAAATAAAGACGAAATACAAAAAACGTTAAAATAAGAACATAAAAAATAATTGAAACCGCAGTTTCATCACCAACTGAATATAAAAAAATACTTCTCAAAAAATAAATAACATTTCAGTTTGTTGTAAGTTCAGGTAAAAATAAAAAACTGCAGGTAAAAATTACACAGCAACTAAAGAACTGTAATGAAAAACTGTGGTTTTCGGTTGCTCTTACTATTTCGTTTATTTTTTCCCGCTCTCAGCCAGAACTTTAGTGAACAAATAATTTTTATTTTAACTAAAGAAAACAAAACAAAAAAAAAAAAAAAACGAAAGACAGAAAAAAAGAAGTCAAATGATGAAGAACATGATGCAGCTGCAATCTTATCCACAGCAGCGCAGCATGTAATAGAAGCAGCATAATTAGTTAAAAATATCAATATTTAACAGTACTGAAATCATTTTGTAATAAAAATGCCCATCAGGGAGTGTGGGCAGGTGTGTGTGTATGTATGTGTGTATTGAAATATGCTACAGTGCAGTTTCTTTTTAAAAGTTGTTTAAAAAGTTTGAAGAGTAAAAGAAAAACTTCAAGCTGTTAAGGGAAGTTGTCTTTGCTTACAAGAAAATCCATTTCCGTATTTACCACAATTACTATATTAACAATCTTTTTGGATTTCAGTTTCACTCCCTCTACCTACTCTCTTTCCTATAGACCATGCTGTTGAAGCTTTATTGTAGGAGGATGTATAACTAGATGCTATTGGTTTGTTTATTATTTTCCTTTTTAACATCTTTTAATGGTTACATATTTATATTTTATTAATGCTTGAAACACCCAGCTTTTTCAGAAGCAGAAAATGCATTTTTGTTGGACACAACATGAGTGGGGAAACATTTTCATTAGAAATTATTAATTATTAGATTTTTTTGTTAAATAAAAAAGAGAATTTTAGTTGACAGGTACACACAAATGGCAGTGACAAATTAAAACAATCTTTGAGGCCACTTCTTCGAGCATTGCTTGCTGTATGTCTCGAAAAACGCAGACAATGTTTAACTCTAATACATCCTTATTGCAACTTCATCGAGTGTGTTCATACTGCAAATTCCAAATACACTCATACACGCATACATGCACATAATAATTGTACTGAAATAGTTATGCACATTATTACAAGAAAATTAATTACCTTTGGCTACAACTTCCTTTACTCAAGAACGTCCAACATCTTCGAGTAAACGAATGATAAAAAAGCATATTTTCATACTTATTTTTGTGTTGAAAAAGTAATGAAATAATAATTTCATTTCTTACTGAAAACTTCAAAACGGAAGAAATGTTTAAGAGCAGCATAAAAAACGAAATATGATGTTAAAATATATTATTTCTTAAGAGTTTAAATATTTAACAGGGTTTCTTGTTAGATTATTTGAAAAGAAAATTTAAAACTCCACTTTTATTTCATTACCTTGTTAGAGTAGTCCTTGTGTTGAATTTTTCTCCTGTATATATAAAAAATAAAAATGATAAATTTAACGGCATGATAGATTATATGCGAAGAAACAAAAAAATGCCCAGGAGAAAAATTCACAAGTTTACTTTTTAACAAACAGTCAATAAAAAGTAAGAGGTATGTGGTGCTTAATGTTGAAAAATTTTCAAAAGTTTTAAGTTTTACATAAATCAACACAAAGAGTATTCCAACAAGGTAAAAAAAATAAAAGTCGAGTTTTATATTTTCTTCTCATATAAATTGACGAAAACCCCTGTTAAATATTTCAACTCTTAAGAAACAATATATTTTAACATCTTTAAATAAAATAAAATTTCAAAAGAAGAAAAATAAAAAACTTAGTTGTTCTATTGATGATTCCGGTGTTGTCAGTAACTTTTCATGTACTTCTTTACAAGTCCCATTAAAATAAATTTACTTCAAATTCAAAGCTGCCAAGGTAACCACAAAAGCATTTTAAAAGTAAAATATAAAAAGAAAAGAACTGATTAATTTTGTGTAAATGTATAAAAATAAAATAAAAGAAACGGAGCTTCATTATTTGTTGAGGGATTTCTTTTTATATAGACACATTTTTCTATTTCTTTTTTATTGCTTTCCCATTAACGAAATGAATGTTTTACCTTGAACACAGGTTTCTAATCTTTTTTCTTAGTAAAAATTAATGACATTTAAAATCATTTACATTTTCACAAAAACTGTACGTTGTAAATACTCCTAGACTGGAGCTGCGAAAGCTCTATCAGCAGTTAGATATATCAATATAATTCTTTAATAATCATACATTGCTGTTGAATTTAATGCAAAACTCTTCTTAAGAATAATTTAATTTCATTATTCTACAAAAATCGAGATATTTTGTTTAACAATTTGCGACTTTATTTATTGAAAAGTTTAAAAGTAAATAACCAACATCTTATGAGAACTAAGTCAATAATTCAAAAGTACTTTTTACAAAAAGTTCTTTACCAATAGTTCCATCTTACAAAAGGCATAAACAGTACAAAGCTTTTAAGCGAAAAGTAATTTTTAAAGAAGGTACTTTTTAGAGTTGTTATATATGTTTCCAATAAAAGACCACAAGTAAGTAGGGACCCAAACTAAAAAACTAACAGATGACTATTTTGAAGATGATAATCTTTTGATTTATAGAACATTTCAATAATTATCTTTTTAAGAATACGAAAAGTACTTTTTATTTTAAAAAGTAATTTATAAAGTAGCATTTTCTATAAAGACATTTAGAAAAAAATACTTTTAAAAAGGAACTTTAAAAAAGTATATAGTGCGAACATTCTGTTAGCATTTTTAATGTAAGCTCTTATATTGAGCTTCATAGAAATAGAAATTATTGTTAATAGACCTGTAAAAACAAAGATATCCTAATTTACCATGAGGATAAATATCTTCCTGTGCTTAAAACGGCATTAAAGTCACTTCAATCATTTAGCCGTTATGGCGCAAATTTTTAAAGAGATTAACAATATAAGATTTTAATAAATAAAATTTTTTTAGAGAATACATTTACAGTATTTATACAAAAAGTACTTTTACAAAAAGTACCTTCTTTCTTCAAAAAGTACATTTAAAAAAAATATTTTTACAAAAATTACTTGTTTTAAGTTCTTTCTAAAGGGTAGCAAACGTCAATTTTTAATAGCTTTTATTTTTAAGCAGAATTTAAGTGCCCCTTTTCTTAAATAAATAATAAAATTTGTATTATCATTATTAAAGATGCATAAAAAATTGGACCAATGTATAAAGTTTTGAAAAATACTTTTATATGTTAAGAATATTTTGTTTAACCAATTTCGGATTTAGTTTTCCAAAATTGTAAAAATATTGTGGAAAAAATAATTAAATCAGAAAAAGGTTATATTTCATATAGTACTATTCAGAAGAGTACTTTTAAAGGAATTAGTTATTGTTTTTCATTAAAAATGTAAAAATAGAATTATTTGCAGCCAGCCCATGTTTGGTTCACAAAACAATTCAACTTTGAAGAGAAGTGATGCAAAAATTGCTATTTCTCACAAGATCTTAAAAGAAAATGTAATTTTTAGAAGAGCAGTGTTAGAAAGTATATTTGTTTTAAACTTGATAACTAAAAACTGATAACTAAAAATGGGATTTATGCTTTTTAGCCAAAGGTTCTTCCTGTATTTATTCGTTTTTTTTATTCAAATAGCTTGCGAGTTGAACCACGAAATTAACAAATCGTCAATGTTTTGTAGACAAATTAAATTTTTGCTGCTTTCTCACTATGATAACAATCGGTTAGTTTATTAACTAACAATGCCATATGACAGGGACTGGCGATCTGCTTCAGCAACTCAAAGTATGTGATTTGCTAGTATTCATTAAATATAATTATAATGGGTGAATTTTTCTATTAGATAGTAAACTTGCTTCTTGTCATTAAATCTTTAAAAATAAAAATAAAATCATTTATTTTTAATTAATTTCATTCATATAAATAAATAAACAGTGAAACACACCTAGTAGTGACTTAATAGAGCTGGTAAAGATCCATGACAAAGGTGATATTAAAATAAATAAATATATAAGCAAATAAGTAGGTGATCGTTAATAAATCTGGCAAGTATGAGTTGGACTACCATACGAAGGGTTTAGTATAAAGTATGAGACAACTTTTTATATTATCTTTTAAAAAGTTGTTGTTGAGAATTTATAGTGACTGTCTTTTATCTTAATATTTAAAAGAGAAGAAAAAATACGTTTAAATCACTTGATACTGGAACACACTTCACTGAATTTATTTAATTGTTTCCCCGTAGCGGCCATATTATTAGCAAATTTCAAGCGCCTACCTTTAACGGCTTAAGAGATAGGATGATATTCGTATTAACTATGGCCTTTATGGAAACACCCTTTAAATTTTAAATTACTTGTTTACACCCATTCTTGCAGGGAACATATTTGTAACTAAACTGTGTAAATTCTAAGTGCCTGTCTGAGATTGAACTTAAAATCATTAAACGTTAAAATCATAATTACGTGTTTTTACAGCGGATATAAAAGAACTTAAATTTAAATTGTCTACCTATTGTGCGTCAAATTCATGTTAATGGCAATCAAGACATTTTTAAATGTAATTTTTTCTATTTGTTCTTATAGCGAACATAGTTTAACCGACGCTGTAAACATTTTACTTGCATACTCATTCCAGTTAAAAAAAAATAATATTTTTTTTAAATATCATGTCACTTTTGGTAATCTTTTTAATTTCTCCGTCTTGTATTATATTAAATTTTAAGAGTTTACTTATAACGGTTCCAGAAATAGAGGTTTATGACAGACCACCCGACGTTAAAAAAATATACTAAGTTACGTTTTGTAGCTTCTGCTTAAGGAACTCTTAAATTTCAAAACTGAAACTGAACTTTTTTAGGAAATCTTAATGAGTAAAATTCAAATACTAACGAGAAGAACTTTGATGTTCTAAGATAGTTTTTTTATTTCTTCTGAATAACATCTGTTTTTCTATGACATTTTAACAGCTTTTCGTTTGACTAAACTTTTTGTCTTCCTGTTCTTGTTAAGAAAACGAAAAACTAGAAAACAAAGCATTAACTTAAGCATAAAATAAAATATAAAAAAATTTAAACAAACAGAAATAGCTAGCAAAGTGTAAAAACCTTTTAGAAGAATGTAATAGTTAAAATATACTTAAACAGTACACTCATACATGCATGTTTAACAACATGAATGTGTATAAATACAAAAACATGAATATTTCTTTATTTTCATATCTTGAACATCATCATTATTTTGTGCTGTTGTGACAATTGGTAAGAAAATAGTCTTTGCCAATATAAAATGCAAGCAAAACTATAATTTTTCTCTTTCAACAACTACAACAACAGTAACAAGTGATGACAGCTAACAGTTAGTCAGTCAGCCATGGCATTTGCTTTAGGAGACAAGGCTACAAATATACACTTCTCTTAAATTATTGTATTGGATTCATCTTCTGTGACACACTCACATAGAAACCGAGAGGGGAAGAAGCAGAGGAAAACAGGCAGAAAAATAAAAATAAGAAATACATTTTCTAACCATTAATGCGATATTATTTTATATAGCACTAACATATGTTCTTCTAATTCAGTGTCGTGCGAAGAGATGGCTTGTCCTTGAAGAATTAAGAATATTTTCTTGGAGAGTCCCTTAACATTGTCTGAGGTAAAAAATTAACAGAAAACCTTAATTTATAATCATTTCTGTAGAAAGAAAACTTTTTTTAATTCTTGTAATACTGTTTTATGCAAATGCTTCAAGTATTTATAACAACTCCAAACTAAAATGGGTAATTTTGCTGTTGTATTTTTTTTAAGTTTTCATTTCCAAGTAGCACAACAGTGACGTTTATTTACAAGTATAGATTTATTTAAAATTTTACGATATACTTAAGTGTTGCAACTAAATAAAGCTCTTGTCTAGGATTTTCTTTGGCTTTATTAAGAATAGAAAAACAATACAAGAGGAAAAAATATTTGAAATTAAAACACAACGGTAAACAAACTGATTTACATTTAGAATGTTCTTAGCTTTGAAGAATAATTTTTCCTAAATGTTTATTTCGTTGTTTTCTATTGTAGAAATGCGAATTTGTTAAAATTTTATTTTTCTTTTTTTATTTAATTTAAGATACCAAAATACTTATTGCCTACAATGAACAATTCTCTTAAGTGCAGTTGGTAGTTTTTTATCATGATTTAACTTTTAAAAAAATTAAAACCAATTAATATTAATTCAGCTGAACAGCTAAAGTTTACGTATATTTTAGTTCCTAAATTTATTAAGAAAAAATTTATTTTTAATAGTTTTTGCCTTAATTTTTTAAACAAAATAGAAAATATAGACTCCAGCGGAATTATTTTCTTTATAATTATATCCACCATCAGTATTTTTTGCAACCTATGTAGCTTAGGTTGTGCATGTTGTAAATATCATCGATTTAACCAGTTAACTTTCATAATCGATCAATACTAATTTGGTAATACAAAGTCCTTAAACATCGCAAAGGTTTCTTTTGTTTGTACCTTTCTAGAATTGTCACCTCGTATGTATTAGCACCAGCACTCAGGTGGTGACCCCTACTTATGCAATGCATTGTGCTAGAGCTAGGAAATTAGTTTGTGGAAAGGTACTTGCAGGCATTAAAAAAATCGAAACAGAGAGCAAGAAGATCAGATGGAACGAAGTATTTCTTACACCGTTTCAGAAAACCTAGGCACTTGAATGCTTCTTTTGTGACATGAAAAATACGCTTTTTCCTCCAAACATGGCATTGAATTTTCATGCTAAGAACATCGAGAGCTTCTGCTTCCTTACTAAATTTTTATATCACCCATAATTACAGATGAGGTAGCATATTCAGCCGTACGCTTCTACGAAATTCAAGCTTTTTTAATGTTAAAATTTCTTTGATTCGAGATATTTGTGTAAAAAAATATTATTTTTCAGTAAGGCCTAAGTTCGTTATTTATTCTGACTAATTTAAAAAAAATGGTAGATGGATTATCGAACTAGAAAGTGCATTTCATTCTACAGATATCTATCTTTTATTGTTCTTCTTACAATGAAGCACAATTATTAGTGAACTTAAGCCTGACTGAAAATAATAGTTCGTCTCTTTTTTAATATTTTTTTTCTATTAAAAATTTATTAAAATTTATAAAATATTTCTAAACTTAATGTAAAAGAAAACACCCTTTAAATTATTTTTTCTTTTATGATAAAACTAAATGGGTCACTTATATCATTTTTCATTAGGCTGCGTAATGTTTTTGGCTCAAATTTGACAATTTTTAGACCAATATTCTATGTTAGTTTCTAAATATTTTGAGATTTTTTTTGCGTAAGAAAAATTCGAAAGCGCCAGTTTTAGAAAGCAAGATGGATATGGGAATGTTCTTATAAAATCGCCACTGTCCCTCTCATTGAATGAGCTTTAGCCCTTTTTGACTGTAATCATACACCAGAGTTAAAAAAAATCAAAAGATGTAAAAGATTGTATAACATGGTCTGTTTTGCTGCCCGAAAAATATAAACCGAAAACGAATAGTCACAATATTACAGCCATCAGTGTATTTGAGGAGTTTTAGAAAGAATCATGCTCTGTCGCCTTTAATAAAATTGTTTTAGTTGACATTTTTACTCACAAGCAAAAATGATTATAGCGGCGTATTAAGGCCCTTTGTCATTGTCGTTAATTCCCTAACAAAAATTCCAAACAAATTTGGATCCATAGGGACACTTTTTCCTTGTTTTTTACCATCAAGTCGAACAGCATTTGTTTGCAGCTTTTTCTCATAACATTTACAATACGTTACCTTGGCACAAGCCAAGTATCAATATAAGTAATTCGCGCTAAAATTAGAAATACCATTCGCTTAAAAAAATGCGGCATTCCATTTTTTTACGCCACTGTTAAGAATACAAATCTAAAAGTTTTAAAATTCGAAAAAGAGAACAGTAAGTAAACATTAATTGAAGTTAAACATAATTTCAATATCCATTGACGCACATCATTAAATGTCAAAGAGTTAAAGTTGCATCAAAACATCTTCTGTTGTGGTCTTAAGTAAAACTTTCTTCCCTTTCATTTTTTAGTTTTTTAAAAATGCCGTTGTCTTCTCTGAACTATCTAGCCAAGCTTTTGTAAGTTCTTAAGAATTTCTTTTATTTTTCCTGAATTCTTTTATGGTTTATATGTCTATATTTTTATAATCTGTTTATTTGTGTGCGTGTGTGTATATTTGTAAAAGTAAGAGATATTATTATTTTCGCATTCATCTTCCAATTCAAATTAAAAAGTTTTCTGCCAAACTAATATTTTGCAGCTTAAAAATAAAAAACCAAAAATTTAAAAACAAATTTGTTTTTTTTTTTTTTTGTTTTTTTGTTGGTTTTCTTTGCTGTCCACAATGGGAATTTCCTTAAGAGGATAAAATTAAATTGAAAGAAATTTATGAGAAAATAGAGGAATAATTTTAAAACAAAACCTTAATTTGGAAATTACATCAAAGACTTATTGAACTTTTCCTTTCGTATTCTGCATTTTTGTTAAAAGTTTTATTCTTTTCTATCATTTCAAGCATTTAGAAAACTGTTTAATATTTTAAAGTTGATTTGATGGTTAATATTTTGCTTCGAAACTTTTCAAACTTAATTTATTACATTTTTAATACTTTTTGTTTTTGTTTAATTTGGGGCGAAGATTTTATGGAAATTTAAAGAAGTTATTTTTAGTTCAGAGAAATCTTCTAAATTATGTTTTTTTAAAAAGGTATAGGTAGTAAAATTGTGTTAGGCAGCATTTGTTTGGGCCAGAAAGTGGAAGAGAAAGTCTTTTGATGGCTGGCCAATGGCTGGATACTAGTACAACGGATAGAAAACAAGATTCGCAATGCCTGTTTCGGCTATAGAAAGGCTCTTCCGAAATTGATGTAGTGGCTAAGGTTAAGACCCAAATACCGGGGAGAACCCTGTAGAATTTAACAGATGCCACTAATAATGCAGTGTTTGTTTGGACAGTGTCAAGCTCTCAAAAAGGAATAAAATTCGAGTCCAAGCAAAGAAAGCTTAAAATCTCAACTCTGGGTATAGCTATGCACCCCAAAGGACGCTGGTGTTCGCGCTAGTTTCTCTTGGTGTTAAGAGCAAAGTGGAATGAGAATATCATAGCAGGATCCCGCGATAACCTAGAATCCATCTGTGACCAAAATAGTTAAACCGGCCCAAATATAGGCACCATACTCGTATTCTAATTGCACATACTCTATCAAATATCGCTTTGAATTTTCGCGACCAGAGAAGCATCTGGAGTTTTCGATTTCTTAAAATCTAAATCGCCAATAACTAGCGTCAATGCTTATTATACAAAACCCATTCAGACATTCTTGAAAAATATTGATGATACCAATTATGTAACCTATAAGAGGGTGGGGTGATTATTGCTGGGGAATAGAATTATTAACTTAATTTTTTTTTAAATTCAAATTTCAAATTTCTTCGCTTTTGTTGTAGATTAAAATTTTATTACTACATATATTGGTGCATTTCTTATTTTTAAATTCTTTGGGTTTTCTTAATTATTTTTATTTTCTTTGATCACACTTTATTAACTCTGCCCTTTGCAATTTTGTTAACACCATTTTTAAGTCAAAATTATGCACTTCGCTGTTAGTCGTTTTGCTTAAAGCTATCATACCACCCTATACTGAATTTTTATTTATAGGCGATTTAAAACGCTTATATTTCTCTAGTGTAAAAATATATGGCAGCTTAATCTGTTTTTATGAGCTTAGCAAAAGAATGCTGCAACAACAATTAAGGAAAACTTATTGCGATCTTTCCCTTATTAGAAATTCTTGGGAATTTTCGGTTCAGAGAACTTTATCAAGATATATCTTCTAGAATCTTTGACTAAATTGCCGATTAATTCATTGGTTTAATAGCGTTTTCAGTAAAGCTTATAATTGCAGCTCCAGGCAAAAGTTTGCTAATTTCGATAGGATTAAGTCTTATTTTAAATATTATTTTTTTTTAATTATCTTAAAAGTTGCAATGCAAAATGAAGCCGTAAACTAAACATGTAATATTAAACTCTCTTCCCTTATTTAATATTTTTAAATCTATATCCTCTTTCTTACACTTATCTACGTGATATACTTTAGTATTTTTGTGGATATTTCTTTAATGTATCTTGATAGATTTCTTAAACAACATTTTCATGCTTTTACATAAAATTTTTACAAGTGTTCGGTCTGTTGTTATTGTTGCTCGTGTTGTCTGTTATTGTTATTCTTTTGGCTGGTGTTTTTTTTTTTTATTTTGCTGCAAGCAGTTTGTTGTCATTGTCCTTGTCGTTTTGGAAGACAACAAAAACAATAAATTTTTTTCAATGATGTTGCTACTTTTTCTGTTTTATTGTCCTTGATGTACGTGTATAAAAATATTTTGCTCTCTTGTTAAGTAAAGCTACGCTTTGCTAAATTGTTTTTATAAATAAGAATGTATGAATATACTGTGGGTGCATTTACATTTATAAGTTTAATGCATCAGCATCTTTTCATATGGCAGGATGGAATGAAAAGTGGCTTTGAAATTAAAGGAATTTTTATCTTAAATTGCATTGCGAACCTGGTTTCCTTGGAACCATAACTTTTAATTGCTTTAGGTAATTTTGTTAACCTATCAAAAAATATATCTGCAAAAATTTCGACCAGCAAGACATATTGTGCTACATGTTTTGGCTTTTCATAATTTTTTTTTTGTATTGCCTGTATGTGTTTTTATCCTTTTACCTTGTACATAAACAAATTTATATATTGTTTACGTTTTCTTTTTTTTCTACATTGAAAGCTTAGTGTCGAATATTTTAAAATATTAAAATCTTTGCTATTTAAAATAAAATAACAATAATAACTTCTGTGTTGAAAATATATCGGCCTTTCATAAGGTCTCTCATATGCTGTCTTGACAAAGGAAGACCTTTAAAATATTTTTTTATTTCAATAAGGTTTTTAATGAATATACATTTTTAGTAATATATTGCTGGTTGGTTAAATTCTCTGTCGCTTAATGGTATTCGAGATCCATTCTACAAAATTTTTATAATTTTTTATTTCTGTAGTAAGTCATAAAGAAACACTTCGGTTAATCGATTACAACGACCTTGATGATCATATTAAATTTATTTTGTCACAACTATGATCAAGAAATGGCAGTTTGAATTTGTCGTATCAACCAGCTCAATGTTTGATAAAGTTGGCACAGTATGAGTACAACTTAAGTATATATATATAAATATAAGCCCATATATTAAGGCCCTCTTAAAAGTTTTCTTTGTACTATAAACGATACCGAAGGGACTTTGTTTGTGCATTTGTGTGGATACCCTTGTAGTTATATGAAACATATTTAAAAAATTTATATATATATTTTTTTAAGTCTATTAAAGTTCACCAGTATGTAGTTATACATTAAGGATTCTTGCTTATGTTTTTTTGTCACTCATATTCAGAAACATGTTTTTAAGATCTCATATTAATTTAATATGTAACTTTTTAGTTATGACATGCATTTGTTTGTTCAACAGCAAAAACATTTTCTTTAATAAATTTTGAATATATTTTCGAGTAACTTAGATTTGGCTTTATGGACATAAACCAATTTATTTTAATAAAATGAAATTATTATAAGCCTAAGGCCAACCGTATTATGGCAGGTTAAATTATTAAAATTTAATTTCAGTAATTAATATTAAAAAAAAATTATTTTTTATTTTTTTTCGAAGCAAAGAAAGTGATGCATAAACAAATTGCAGCAAGTATAATGGAGAATTTGTAAAGCCAAATATTTTAAGAATAATCTTAAAAGGTAATAGGAATTGAATAGTAACCTCCATTCTTTAGTTTAACGAATACAGTTTTCAAAGGTGTAGAAGAACTAAAATAACGTTTACAAATTCTTCTTCAAATATTTTAATTATTCTGGAGCCGTCACTGTTAGTGTTAGTGTCCTTTCTGTATAATGTGGATGTCAAACTGTATTTTTTAAGAACGATAGGACTGTAGTACTTCGTCTTCGTTCAGTTGTCACATTTATGATCCGCATACACTGCCAAATCATCTTGAATATATTGACATTTAAAAAACGCCACCAAGTTATAAAAGTTTACTTTAAAAACCAATTATCAATTATAGATGGCTCTTTTATAGCAAATTTTTTTTAGGCGATTATAATAAAAAATTTGATGATAAGTTTGATATAATAGAGAAACCAATCAACAGACTACACTTCATTCACAAAAATACACCGTGCAGTTCACACGGAGGTGGCATCGTGTATCGCTAGCGTTGCGGGCGATTTAGATCGATACCACATCATGAAAAACAAAATATTGCTTGAAGATATGGGTTAAGTTGATCCAGGAGAAATGTTGTTTCATCAGGGTGGCGCTTCGTATCATACGGCGATCGCAACCATCGACATATTGAAATAAAATTTGACGATACCTTGGTTTAGAAAAAAAAAACCTGTCGATTGGCCTCCATGGTCATGTGATTTAACAAGTCTCGATTATTTTCTGTGAGTCCACGTGAATATAGTAACTATTGACGACTTGAAGGTCATCCTCCCGAAATCATTTTTATCTGTCAATGTCAATGTCAAAATAAATTGTTTGTGCTATTTTTGAAATTCAACAAGGCAGTCTCACAAATTATAAAGCCTTGGAAACAAAACTACTAATAGCACTAAATATTTGTGGTCATGACTGCTATACCTTCTCTAATCAGAATCAATATTCCAGATCTTGAGACCAATCACTTTTCTTCCAATTTGTTTAACCTTCACGATTTATGGGTTCAGTAATAATGCGTAGGACATAAATTTAAAGGCTGATCTTCCAAATTATTAAAAAGTTTGTCATATTTAATATTTCATAGAATATTGGATATAAAAGCCATCTAAAATAATTTTTCTAATTATTATTTCAATCGTTAGCGCGATCGTACTATGAACAATAAACATGTTTCTAAATAGATGATGTTAGCAAAAGGAACCCCTTTCACTTTTATTTAAACAAAAAAATAATGAATGCTGTGCATTCCTACAGAAACATACTTTGCTAACAATTTTAAGAGGTCTTTTAATAAGCTAGACTTGACTTATAGTTCCTCTATACAATATTTTCAAATCAACAAAAATACTTTTTTAACTAAATTCATTATCGCGATGTCAAGATCATAATTTTCAATTTGTTTAAAGTAATAATAAATTTTTAAAATTTGTGTTTAAGTGAAAAGTTGAATAAAACGGTTTTCATTACTGCACTGTGGGACAAAATGAAAATGCTTTGGGTAAAAATCATGTTAGTGGTTGTAATAATTAGTTCTGAATATTATAGAGTCACTGTAGAATTGCTCTTGAAATTTATTTGCAATAAGGAACTCTCTAAAATTTCCAGAAACTGTGTTTAATAATGACATTGCCCTCCTCTATCGGCGAAGTATTAAATAAATAAAACGGTTACACCAGCCTTAGAACTATAATAAGCCACTTAAAATAAAACGTAACGAGCAGATGCAGGGTTTGGAAAAATGAATCTTTCTATCTACCATTCTTTCTTATCACTCATGCTTAGTTAATTAGACATAATTTTTATAACTTATCAAACAAAAATTTACTATTAGCAGATAAAAACTCAAAAAATATTTTC
Organism: Cistogaster globosa; assembly: GCA_937654795.1. NCBI lineage: Eukaryota > Metazoa > Arthropoda > Insecta > Diptera > Tachinidae > Cistogaster > Cistogaster globosa. The sequence goes on along the minus strand of OW569403.1, from coordinate 16,248,857 downwards.
AAAATAAAGTGTGAAATTAAGTTTTCCATAATTTTATCAAGAAATTATTTCTTTTGTTAATTTAACTATTTCAATTAAACAAATTTTATCTTAAACTTTATTTATTCTGACGTCCGCGGTAAGCAATAATAATAAAATATATAATCTTTTAAATTTATTAATTTAAAAAAACATATCGTGCTACAATTTATCCCTACTTAATTATAAAATCACCGATATAGATTATTTGGAGCGAAAGCACATCTCGATGGCCATTTCTTTTATTGAGATATAAAGTTACCAAAAGTTGTTTAATGATAGTTCATACCAACATTCTTTAAGTGCTTAATAAAGTGACTATTTGTCATTGAGTCTTCCTCCTTCAAGTACCTTTCGAGCAACAAGGCGAACATTTTGATCTGAAATGAATTGTTTACATGTCTGGCTTTATGCAATAAGTGTGGCGTGTGTAATAGGTTTTATTCTTAACTCTTAAGCCATTTAAAAAAATTGTCAGAATGCCCACTTTTGTTGAGAACAAAAAACAGTAAAGAAACAAGTTTCTTTAAAAAAATATCTAAAATTTTTTGTTTTTGTGTTCTGCACTGACGAAGTAAAGTATATTAATTTAATACAGTGACGTGCTATAGTAGTAATGTAGCAAAATTTAGTTGTAAAATTCATGAAATCGGTCAAAAATTCCAAATCAATTACAGTTTTATAGGTTTTCCCAGTCATTCTACCATTTAGAAAATTTAAAATTCTCTTGCCTCCTCGCTGTATTGGCGATTCAAAAAAATTCTTTTTTTGTGAAATTATGGAAGTAGAAGTTATGTCCAACTACTCCGTTCAGTTTATATTTTTTTTATCAGCAAAAAGCACAACTTTCAAGTTATTAAGGCGACTTCTGTTTTGTCTTGTTCATGATATAATTTCCGTCGCAAATTGCAATCGATTTCGTTTGCATATCTCATTCAAGTGTTCGAAGATTATGATGACCCTAAGTATTGTTACAGCACTTGCTTGTATGCCAGCTTTTTACCAAAATTTAAACCGAAAGTGCTAATTTCGATCCAACTCAAAGAATTTTTTTCGTTTCCTTTGTAATTTTGTCCTTCATGAATCTGAGTGCAGTTTTGTGGTTTCGTCAAGTTTTCGCACCACAGGAATAATTTTACGACACATTTTGTTCTAACGCATGTTTTTTACTAATTGTTAACTAAAATCAAATAAATTTCAGCAGCCATTGAAATGCAAAATAAAACACATAAAAATTTGCTTTGTTTAATAGCTGAAAGAGTACAGTTCCATATGGATTTTTACTGAAATTTAAACACAAATGCTGCTTTACTAAGCCTGTGCACAGTTTAAGGTGAATCAATTTATTTCTTTAGATAAAAGTAAATGTATTTCAAAAAAATAATTAATTCCAGCCCACTGTACAACTGCATCCTCTGCTTAATATATATTTCATGAGATAAATAATTTATTTTCTCATCTCCGTAACCATATTGAGGCAAAATGGTAACTTGTAATGGCACTCAAAATACAATTTATTCGTTTGTTAATAAAACAAGAACTGTAGAAAAGAAGGATGCATTTTAGACTTAATTAATGATCACAATGACCCTTTTTTGCGTATTGAAATTTTTGTTGTTATTTTCTATTTTCTTTTTTTTTTTTTTTTTTTTTTTGTTTGTATTGGACATTATGTTGTTTTTCTGCAATTTAAAAGTAACTGAACCAAAATAATTTTATGGGAAAGTAAATGTAAAAATATTTACAACACAAATCTACACACATATTCAAAATGTACCACAGACAAATTTTGTGTGAGAATTGTGTATTTTTTCCAGAGTTATAGTTGTATTCTTGCTGGTTTTTTTTTTCTTCCTCTTTTGTTTGGCTTTCGACTGTTTTGCAGTACTTCAAATTTTATAAACAGATACATTTGAAGAGAAATAGAAAATAGAAGTTAAAATATATTGATATTTTTATGCAATTTTATACAATTTGTGGAAGATAATAAATTTGTTTAAAGGAAAAATTTAATTAAAGTATTTTAGCAAAATTGCTAGAAATATTTAACATATTTTGAATAAAATTTTGTTTTTATTTGTTAAACAAATTTATTTTAAAAAATGAATAATTTTAGTGAATTCAAAAATAAATTTTATTTAATAAAGAGAGGGAGTCAGGAGTTAATTTCTCTTTGTTTTCATCTATCCGTCTGTCATATTTCGCTATGATACCTAGACACATGACAAATGAAATTTACAGAGAAAATGGACTATTATAACCGCTATTAAATTAAAATACAAAATTGAGGTTTAAATTTATAGGGTGTTCCCATTGCGACGCTATTTTCTTGGAAATGCCTTAAGTTTTTGAACGATTGTACGAAAACACTTGAAACTTTCACACTATGTACGCTTCAATCATAAGTAAAAAAAAACAAAATACAAAATTAAAGGGTGTCCCCGTAGTCATATAATTTAATCCATTATAGGCAACCACTTATCTATTACACTGTGAATATAATGCTGTATTAACTAAAACAAAAAGCTAATAAAATAAAATTAAAAAATAAAGGGTGCCCCTATAGAGAAATTAATTTTAAACATTGTCAATAATTATAGCCAGACAATTGAAATTTATACACAGTATGCAGAACAATGCTCGCTATAATGGCAGGTATAAAAATAAAATATTAAACTAAACAGGGTGTCCCATAGAAACGTGATTTTCAAAAATATATAGTATAATTTTCATATAAAAAATGGGAAGCTTATACACTACATCCGCTTTAACGACGAATTTAAAAATTAAAGGGTGTCCCTATAGTCTTATAATATATTCCATTATAGGCAGACACGTATAAATTACACCATAAATGTAGCAAAGTATTTACTATAACCACAAGCTTTTAAAATAAAAATATAAACTAAAAGGTGTCCCAATAGAAATGTTAATTTTAAATTTTCCTACTCATTATTGGCAAATAATTTAAATTAATACAGAATATGCTGAACTATGCCCGCAATAATGGCAGGTATAATAACAAAATTTTAAAGGGTGTCCCCATAAAGACATGGTTTCGCCGAAATGATTTCTACTCTCAATTAGTCGTAGCACTTTGACCGCTAGATGGAGAAGTTTGAAAAATTGTATTAAATGTTAAAGGGTGTTCCTATAGTAACATCAATTTCGTTGATATGATCCAATTTTTTAAACTATAAATGACAGGCACACTTACATATTTACACTCTATGTCCGCTAGGTAACGAGGGTGTAAAATTGAAAGTTAAAGGGTACCCGCATAGACGCATAGTTTTTAGACATATGGTTTTCAGAATTAAAGACAATCTTTTAAAATTTACATAGAGTATGTTGTATGCTATGGCCGCTTTAAGGACAAGTTTATATTATAAAAATTTAAGTTATAGGGTGTTTCATACAAAACATAAGTTGTACGTATATAAGTGAATTCTTTAACTTAAGTTTTGAAGCCATTTAATATTTACGTATAGTGTATGCCTGCAAGTACAAAAATTTTAAATTAAAATATAAAGGGTGTCCCCATAGAATACCTGATTTTCCTTAAGAAAGTATTATTTTTTGATCCGTTATTGGCAGATGCCTTAGTGAAGTAACTTTAACATAAAATTAATAATTAACGGGTGGCCCAATAATACGCAACAGCCTTTTGTGTGAGTCGAACCCTGCACTTACTTTTAGCAGGATTATATGACCGCGGTATGCTCCTATATGACTGACCTTAAATTTGGAAGTATCAGCAAGACTCTGAAAGCCAAATGTAATAAACAAGTTCTTGTATCATTATTTTGTCACAATAGTATTTTTTACGTCAATTTATTAAAAAATAAAACAATCCTTACTTTCTAATTTTTTAATCAGGTAAAAAATTTGCGACATTCGATATCGATTAAGCTTCGACCGATATTTAATTGGGACTTATTTGTATCATTTTAAATTTGTGCATTTTTTAAATAAATTTTTGCGTTATTCAACACAAATACAAGTAACAACTTTTTAAATTTATTAAAAAATTTCCATTAGTTAAATGTTTCAATCTTTCAAAACTTCTAAAAAAGTTACTGTTAAAAGAAAATAAAAATGCGATAAAAAATGTGCATTAAAACGTTAACTAAATTAAAACAAACAACTTTTTTATTATTTACACATGAACAGCAAGAGCAGCGTTCACAATGACAACAACAAAAACAATATAGTGCTCGTAGAAGAGATAAACGAAGAGAAAAATACTTACGTTCCCAGAACGGAATAAGGCAATCATATCGTTGTATTTTACCTCTGGGAATGAAAACTGACACACAGAATATCTGTGCAAAGAATTTTTATTATTAAACAAGACAAAAACAATCTAAAAACAACAAAAACAGCAATACGAAAGACAATTGCTAAATCCCAAAAATGTCATTAGAAGAAAAATGGAAAATATTATGTGCGAAATATAATTAGAAAAACGGTAAGAGAAGACTTGCAATTGAATTACTTAAATAGAATCTTATTTCTAATTGAAATTTGATTTTTTTGTTTTAAGGTTAAATACTTCTGTTAAATGATTTGGCTATGAGTGAAATTAATTATTAAACGAAATAATAAATTATTTAATTCCCGTATATTTTCGGTTATAAATTTTTTTTAAAAATATAAAAATAAAATAAATAATTTTATTTTAAATAGAAACAAAAAAACATACAGTACGTTCATAAATAATAGCACATTTGCTAATCTGTAAATTAATAATTCATAAAATTTTAACAGGGCATGCTATAATTTTCATCTCTTTGTGTAAACTTTATTAATATGTTCTCTTTTCAAAATTGAGCCCATTTTACACAAAACTCTCAGGAATTACAAATACCGTTATCAAAATTGCTTACATTTATATATTTAGCATATTTAAGCGTTCAAATTGTATAGCACAAATGCAAAAAATTCTTTGTATAACAAAGACTAAACAACAACTTCATTTATTTATTTAACAAACACAATAAAAGAAAACCTTTTAATAATTTATTAGACCACTTTTCGATTTAATGCAATTAAATATTCTATTTTTCATAAAACATGTTAATTTTTTCAGAAGAGCCTGATTCAGTGCCTTCCATTCCTTGAAAAATTAATTTTTGTGCTCATTAACACTCATGAATTGACGATTGCCAGCATAAATTCTCCTGACGAGAATTCCCCATATGTTTTCTATAGGGTTCATATCTGGAGAGCAAGAAGGCCATTCCAAAACACCGACATTATTTGAGCTTAACCATTCTTTTGTCAATTTGCTGGCATGGCAGGCTGCATTGTCTTGCTGGAAAATATATTTCTTATTTAAATTATTATGTAAAAATGGCAATAAACTGCACTTAAGCAATTCACAATATTTTTCACTATTCATTTTGGTTGGTACGATTTGCAACTCCAAACAGCATTCTTCAGTAAATGCACCCCAAATCATAACAGAACAACCACCCAATTTTCTTCGTGAGAAACATTGGGGTTCTTTTCGTAAGTCACGCCAGTAACTATTATTGCCGTCAGGGCTATCTAAATTAAATTTTTTTTCATCTGAAAAAATTATCTTTAAAAAGAAATAAATAAGTTAACCATTAATTCAAAGGTGTTAAATAACTTACATTTGACCAATTTGTATTCATATTATTTTTGCAAAACTCCAAACGTGCATTGATATGACGTTTCAAAAGGTGAGGAGCTTTTTTCATTCTCTGTCTTTGAATATGTTTGGAAGAGTTTAGAACATTCCAAATGGTCGTTTTGCACACTTTGTTGAAAACGCATGCAGCAAGTTGGTTACAGCTTTTGGTATTGTTGCTTGCTGTCCTTATAATAGGACTGCGCTCGCGTTCATTCAACTTTTTTTTTCTACCACTGCTTTTATTTTTGCCATAATTTTCAATATTTGCAAATAATTATAAACAACCTTTCGACTTCTGCAGATTTGAATTGCAATTTCAGCTTTCGACCCACTAATTTCTGTCAATGTTAAAATTTGAACTTTTTCAAATTCGCTAAGTACTTTTCCGCGTGGCATTTTGCTTATAACTAATATTTTTAATAAAACTGAATGCAATATGTTGTTTTAAAACGGTAGTTTTTTATACAAAGAATTTTTTGCATTTGTGCTATACAATTTGAACGCTTAAATATGCTAAATATATAAATGTAAGCAATTTTGATAACGGTATTTGTAATTCCTGAGAGTTTTGTGTAAAATGAGCTCAATTTTGAAAAGAGAACATATTAATAAAGTTTATACAAAGAGATGAAAATTATAGCATGCCCTGTTAAAATTTTATGAATTATTAATTTGCAGATTAGCAAATGTGCTATTATTTATGAACGTACTGTATTTTATGATGAGCTGTAATCACCAATATTTAAGAAGGGTATTTGTCTTTTTCTACTTTCATTTATTCACGCTTAAAATTATAAAAGTTTTAAGCTCATGCACACTGCGGCGATTTTGAATACGACTGTGTGTGAAGGGTATGTAAGATTCGGCACAGCCAAATATAGCACTCTTACGTGCTTTTCTTGCATACAAACACTGAACAATATTCACTTAATAGTCTTACTCTAATACATCGCAGTGTACTTAAATGGAAATAACAATCTTGTGTATGATTGCAAAACCACAGAAATAATAACTGATTAAATAAAATAAAATAAAGAAAAAATTTAAAACGAAAGAGAAGCCAGAAAAGTAAAGAAATCCCTATAAATGACAAAAAAAAAAAATCAAAACGCATTTACTTTATAAGATTATTAGATATTTTATTATTTTTCCAAGAAAAAAAAAAAACATTTAAAATTTAAGATGAGAAAATTAGTTGTTTAAAATTTCCTTAAAATTAAAGAAATTAAAGTATTTAAATAATTTCTTAATAATTGTAAAATAATGTTATCAAAATATTGAATTTAAATGTATAAGACAAAATATTAAAATAAGTATTTTTAAAGACATATAAATTGTAGAATAATTTCTAAAATGTTTAAAAGAATTTTTGGTTAGCTCTTTATTAATTCAAATTTTTATTTCACTTTTGAAAAATTTTAAATAAAAATAATATTATGAAAATACCTTAATTTTATAATTAAAAACACGGGAATATTAAACTAAATTTATTAAACTTTTAATTTTATCCTGCTATTTTCCCGATATTGATTATTGAACGTCTCGATGGCCATTTCGCTACCGCTGACTTAGCTCTTCAGGAAACTTCTCACAATTATTTTAAATGAACTAAAGATTTTCATCTTAACAATAAAGTAAAGACAAAAATCAAAGTTCAAGCAAAAACAACATTAATCAATAAACAATGCAATAAACAAAAATAAAAAAAAAAGAGCAGAAAAAAAGTTAGCCGTATACAGTAGATAAAGAAAAGTAAAATCAAAGTTGATTATTATATTTTTCAAAAAACTTTAAATAAATGATTAAAAAAAAAAGTTGCGACAAATTATTACTTTCTAAATGTTTTTGCTGATCTTTAGCTTACGTCATTAATTTCACATGGTTGTTATCGAAAGGAACAGGAGTGTATGAAGTAATTTGATTTCTAACTCCTAAAAGTATGCTTGGGTTTAGTTTATACCCACTTTATTCTATTTTCTTCTTAAATGTATCCTAGAAGTTTATTCATATTAAGATCTATTTGGTAACTAAATTTTATCAGAAAATATTTCGCTCTTTAGTCGTGATTAACTAACAAACGTACAAATTCAAAATAATAAAAACTGCTTTTAATAATTAAATACAAAAAAGTAGTAAGTGTTTTCAAGTGCCACACATAAATACTAAAAATGTCACAAATTTGTCACGAATTTATTAATTATTGCAACAGTTTGTATTAATAACTAAGTTTGAGGTCTCTGTTTTCAAAAATACAACACAATATATTTGTCAACACGTGTCATAAGTAATTAATTTAAATAAAAATTAAATACTTTAACAACAATTTCATGAAGGTTTATGTATTTTTGTTTTTTTTTTCCTAATTACTTTCAAGAAGAAATTTTTTCTTTTTAAAATAAATACCAGTAATTTTAAACAAGAAAAAGTATTTCACGCTAATTTTTTAAGACTTCTGCCACTTTGCCTTATCAGTTAATATCATTGAGGTAAAAAGCATAAAAATACATTAAATAATTTATTATTGAATATTAACAAGAAGAAAACAATTAAAATTTAAGAATATAATAAATATTAATTATTTTGGAAGGCCCAAAAAAAATTATTATTTTAGTGAATAATTTTATTTTTTTTATATCTGCTTTTTAACTGCGAACTATACCTTAGTGTTGTTGAACATTTTAACAATAAAGTAAGTTAGTGATTTTTTTCACTAAAAATCTAAAATGATAGTTTGTTGTTAATTTGCATAAAAAAATTTGCATCAACTAGAAACAAATTAGCAGCTACCTGCTAACCAAGTCTGCTATTTTAGATACGATATATTATATATGTATTCATTAATTATATCGTCAGTTTTAAACATTAAAATTAAGAGTGTTATGAATTGTTCAACCTCCACAACTGTGACAGAAATAATTATATAAAAAACACTACACATCTAAGTGCTATTGTTATCAGTGTACAACAGTTAAACTTTACAACAATAATATTTTACTTCATATTTTCTTGAAAATCATACATCCAGTTATTTCTATTTACCCAGTAAATTTTTTTCCTATGACTTAATCTTAGTTTGTTGGAAACAACAGATATTTCAATTTATTTTAAAACCTTTTAGCAGGGGACGTGCATTTTTTGCAATTTGCAGTGCCAACAGGTTTAACATTAACCGTTAGTAATGTTTTTTAACGAATCTAATTGGTTGAGTTACTCGTCGATTAAAAATTTCTTGTTTCGTGCATTTAAATGAAACATTCCAGTAAATAATGAAGTCGCAGTAACCCGGGTTACCGCGTCACCGTCTGTTCCTTGTTGTTAATTTCAAAAGTTCGTAAAGTTTCACAGCTACAAATAAAAGCTCAAAGGTGTTAAATCTGAACACATCGAATAATTTGGGAATTTTAATTTGAAACTTCATCTGCTGAACAACATATTCAATGCCTTAGAAAAAAATCTGAAAACATTTTTTTTTTTGTTGATGAAAGCTTTCATCTATAAGAATTTATTTAGTATCCGCTGCTGTAACAAAATGAAGATACTGATTTTCTGAGCTAAAATCGCAAATATATCTATGCCAGTCTACAAAAAAGAATACTTTTTTAGCTCAAAAAAAAATGCATTGCATAAAATGGGATCACCCTGTTTCTTCAAATATAAAAAGAAACACAAAAAATGTTGAAAAATAAAAAACTGTAAATTAAACCCCAAATTCCTTTTCGCTAAAATTTGCAGTCATCACATATCTACCAAAATAACTAAACCTTATGAATGTAATAAAAAGAAACTGAAAAGTAAAGTTATTTATTGTTAATTTTTATTTTGAAACTTTTCCATTTTTATTTTTGTTTTAGTACACAAAAAAATCCAAAGGGACTTTTAAGCAAAAATAAAAACGAGTATTATAAGAAAATCACAACAACGAAAGATTTATTGCTATTTTTGTATTTTTTATTGTTTGTCTAAAAGAGAATAACAGCTGTTATTTGGTATGCGGTACTTAACTTTTTTTCTTAAAAATTAGATAATATAAAATTCCATGCTTTTCGTTGAGAATATAAATAAAAATATATTTCATATTTTTATTATATATTTTTTCAATACAAAAAAACTGTAAAAGGATATTGCAGCAGGCGGTTTTTATATCCAATAAAAAATAAAAGAAAAGAATGGAGAAAAAATCATAAATTGAAAAAAATTCTCTGGTACTTAAAACTAAAAATATTGTTAACAAAAATATTTCGTTATAAAAAATATCTATGGATAAACTTTTAAAATATTTTAGTTTTTTAACACAAAAGAATAAGAAATTACTCGTAAAGCTTTTGGTCCTACCATTACAGTATATAATTTTACGACGACCAAATGAATTCAGTTGATATGACCTTTAAACTATCACCAATTTTTGTTCTTTCTTAAATTACACTCATTTACGTTCTCATACATTTATTTATGAATTTCTGCTTGTATGTTGTTCGTTTGTACAACATAAAAACACCAAAGCAATCCTGGTTTCTTACTGAATAATCGGAAAATTTAAATTGACCAAATAATTTCTTTTAACATAAAGGGAAAGAATACCCTTCACATAAAATAAATGTGAATTATTTTTTATCTGCAGTTCTACATTAGTGAGACTTTCTCCATTTGATGTATCGTACCTCAGAATAAAATTCATTTTACAAAAAAAAAAAAAAAAGCAGGCAAAAAAATAGAAAGGCGGTTAATGCAATTTAAAGTAATTAATAATTTGGTACTAAATTAATCAAAACGCGGCTTGAAAATGATGTTTTCACATGGAGAGCGGTCGCCAAATAAACTGGCAGAGACGACGGTCTTTACTGAAATGTATGACAACAGTAATTAATAATTATCTGCCTAACTACAATAGTAAGACCCTCTACATTTTAAGTTATTTATTCTCAGAAATTGTGTTGTCTATCGAAAACCAGGAAACCACAAAACCTTAAAGGCCAATTGACCGGCGCGTTTCTAGAAATCAATTTATCGCCAAATTTTGAATGCAATAAGTTAATAGTTGCGGTCTTTGTATAACACATAACGCCATCCTGAAAAAACCACAGATCGGCCAGGTAAATATTTAAAAAAAAAAAATATGTATAGATCATTATACAGTAACGTTCTCTTTCGATCCTAATGCTAGCTCCGTCTTCTTTATAGTGATGCCAATAACGTGTAGTGAAGTCTGCAGGATCTGTTGTAGATCGGTTTTACTTCATATGCGACAATTTTGTTAAGTCACATTAACCAAACTTAAAGTCTGATTGATCTCTGATCACCATCTTGTTTTGATAAGACAAATAATTTTTAAAGTAAATCTTAATAATTTAATACTTTTGCTCAAGCGTCAGTCTATGCATGCAGTATGACAGTTATTCTCTTCAAAATTTCTATCTGGGTGAAACAAAAAATACGCATTATATGGAAAGTCCAAAAGCTTTATAAAAAGTTTTTTGATCATAACCATAGTTCCCCACTTCGCCTTATGATATTTGGGAAACAGCTTTTAAATAAAAAAGCTTTATCGGTCTGTAACTCCCAAAATAGTTGTTGCCGCCGCAAATATATTAATTTAACATTTTCTTGCCACAGCTGTGACTTAAAGCTTGACTTAAAAATTAAAATAAAACCGTTTCATTGGAATAGTGACCTTAATTATTAAGAAATTTCTTCTTATGTTTGTTTTAGTTCGGGTTCATCTGTTCTGCAGCAACTACAAATATTTAGCTGTGCTAAAATTGTGTCTTGTTTGCTTAGAATTAAATCACATTTAGTGTTGCCAGATTAAAGAAGATAATTGCTCAAAACGTTAATCAGCTATGGAGCTGCTACATATTGTATGTTTTTTAATACAAAATTTTAAAAATGTTTTATTCAACAAAAATTCCTCAACCACCATAGGAAACTTAAAGTCATCTGGCTTAAGAAAATGCTATTACAAATTGAATAAATAATTCCTCAAACTTTCAAAAAATTTATTTTTACCATTTTTTTACCTTCTCTCTTTTTCATCCATATTTGAAATTTTTTGAAGCCAATAAGTAGTCGAAATTATCTTACTCTTTTTACGAGGAATACGAAGCAATTACTTTAGATACGCAATTTAAAAATCTTAAGGATATTATTTTTATGCTTCAATACACTATTACAGTTTATATTCTTGATGTTATTTTGTTAAACGTTGCTATATTTGTGTGCGCAGAAGTTTTGATGAATTTGTATTTTTCTTTAAAAAAAGCAATATATTTTCTTTTAATCACCACACTTTTTTATTTTTATAAAATTCCAAAGTATTGTTGAAAAAAAATCATGTTAACAAAGAAAAATGAAAATAAACATCTTAAGGTTGTTGACTAAAGAGATACTTCTTCAAAGTTTGTACTTTATATATTTCTCGCTAATGTTTAATTGCAAAATTGTTGGTCTCAAGCTATTCTGCCAATAAATTATAGCACCCAACATTTTTCCATTACACAATTAAACTCAGGAACAAAAAAAAAAAAAAAAAAAACGGCGCATGCTTTCGTGAGAATGCATAAATTTTTCCTTATCCTCCCAATTTAGGCTTTTTTAATGCTTACAGAAAAAAGACTTTGCAACCATTAAAGAATTTGCTTGTCTTAACATTAAAACTTAATTAAATTTTTAATTCAAAATTGATATAAAAAAATTTTTAATTAAATATTTAATCAAATTAATAATATAGTTAATAAATTAGAAAAAAAATTAATAAATAAACAAGTTAATAAGTTTGTAATCTAAAAATAAGAATAATGACTAATAGGTGTTATAACTTTTTTTTTTTAGCACTTAACTTTGCGATGATTCTCTGGCGGTGCTTCAATGTTTCTATGATTAGGTTTTTTTCATTACACATTTCGTTATATTACGCAGGAAAATATAAAAATGTGAGGTATTCAATCCAACATTCCGTTCTTACAGTGCTCGATTTATATGGTCGGTGGACAGAGACAGTTGCAGGCAGTGGGAAGGAAATGTTAGTCCTCGACTCACTTAGGTCGGTCCCATCTAAAAATCCAGTTGTGTCTCTTAAGGGGTCTGAAAAAGTTCTCAAGGATACATGATTTAAAATACTTGCTTCACAAATCTTGCAAACAGAAGCATATTAAATTAAAAATCATTTTCTTCTCACTGTTTGCAGCCTGTAAATATTTGTACATAAGAGCTTGGCAGCAATGAATCAAATTAGGAATTTGCTTTAGTTCAGTTCTCACCAGCTAGCCCAGAAAAGTTTATTTCTTAGAAATGACTATTTAAATCTATTCGTCGCTATTAGAAAACCAAAACCCGAAAACTATTGGAAAAAATCGTTCTTTCGTTCAACTGACGATTTTAAGGCGATCTTATCTATATATATCTATAAATAAATAAAACACGGACAATGCAACCGTTTAACTAAAATTACACTTTTTTCCACAGCACACTATTTTTTTACGTATTTAAGAATGTTGTAAAATTGAAGCACTTTACAGTGGTGTTGAATTCTCAATATAAAATAAAGAAAAGAGTGCAAAACGTTCATTAAGGATACACAATAAGAACAAAACAAACACACAAACTGACAGAGAACAAAGAAGAAAAAACATTAAAACACTTCTGTATATAAAAAACACAATGTAAAAAATTTAATAGAAATTCAAAGGTGCAGTGAAATGAAAGGCATCAAAAATTAGAAAAACATTAAAAAATTTAAAAGGTAAGAGATTTCTTTAAGTAGAATTTAGAAAATTTCTGTAGGTAAACAGCAAAATATGACATTAAAAAAACAATGTAATAAAATCAATAAGAAAAAATATCAGCGACAAATTCAATCATTGTTTCTGTGATGGATTTTCGTCATTTTTTTCTTTTTTTTTTACTAAAATTTAACAAAATTGATAAAGAGCGCAAAAAATGTTAAAAAATTAGAAATATAGAGTTACTATGATAGCTGCATAACAATGCATTTCTTGGATTTAAAAGTAATCCCTGTAAAGGATCCACAGTTCCTTTTCTCGTTCATTACATTATTTTTTACATCTTCGCAATCAATTGTTAAAACAAGAAACACTTTTCTCTTGTTTTGAATATCTTTTGCAATTTTTTTTTTCAATTTATATAAATGGGTGTTTGTGTCATCTTAAGAAAAAAAAATATCAAACTACTAATGAGTATCCTTATTCTTAACTTTTCATTAGTTGAAAATGAGGAGTTGCTTTTTTAATAAGTATTTTTGTCTTCTTTATTTATTTATTGTTTATTGCACTACGAGTATCGTTTGATATGATTTGATATTCATGTAAAACCATCAAAACAGCAACAATTTTTTTATTTTAACAATCTATTTGCAGTAAAAATGTTTAGCGATTGTGAAAAAGTATAGAAATGTTATTAAATGATTAAAGTAAAATAAATATACTCAGTACTTAGAGCTTCTTTGGTTAAAGCAAAACACTACTTTTGTTAGATATAAATTTTTAAATTACATTTTAACCCACCTAAGTGGAACTATTTTAAATAGTACTTTTGTGTAAAAAATAAAGGTACTTTTTTAAAACGAAATTTTCAAGATACACTAAAGTATTTTTTATTGCAACAAAAAACAACTTTAGAAAAAAAAAATAGCGAAAAAAATTTTTTTTTAAATTCTGCCAGCTTAAAAATATATTTTTTTAAATTGTTTCAAAAAAATTTTGTGCTTTATAAACGAAAAAAATTTGTAATAGAACTATTATTGGAAACAAACCTTAAAATAATATCAGAACAAATTTATTAAATACCTTATAAAACTTAAAAATTTAAAAACATTAAAATAATAACATTATAAAAAGGTACACACTAAAAATTTCCTCCTATTTAAGGTATCTTCTCAAAAGCTATGCCTTGCGATAAAATCGTAGCAAGGCCTATGGTAAGTAAGAAAGATAAAATTAGAACATTTTTAAAAGAACGATTTTTAAGATTAAAAGCATAACTTTGACAAAGAAACAAAATAAAAATTAAAAAAAAGAACTTTTTTACAAAAAGTATTAAAAAAGTAATAAAATTAAAAAAAAAAAACAGTATGAACTTAAAAACCCTTTTAAGGCTGTAGTATGCACCAAACTGCACCAAAGAGTTATATTTTGGGAATGAAGTGCTGATACATGAACACATTTGGATTTTCACCAGACCAATGACACATATTTTGCTTATTAAAAAATCCATTGAGCTAAAAAGTAGCTTTGTCACCGAAGATGATTTTGCAATGAAATTTATTATCTTGGCGTATCTTCTCCAGAGCCCAATCGGAACTTTATTCGATTGAGTACTATAAAAATGTTTACTTTACTAAAAAAAGTAACAATAAGATGATCAGAAAAATAGTGCGTTAAAAATTAAATCAAAGTTGTCAAATACGTATGGGAAAACGCTTTGTAAGTTGATAACTGCGTCTAGTAACCAAGAAAAAAATGTGTCTTATTAGACGAGGCAGTGTAGCATAAATGTATTTCGAAGTACCATATATATTTTAGAATCGCATGACTGAGTGAAAGTTTGCCATCTAGTCTATTTATTAGCCAGTTTATTTGCATTTATCTAACTTCACTTGTATCAGCATCGCTTCAATATGGCTTTTCCAATTTCAGCATCGAAAGCTACGATATTATTTGAGTATTAACTTGAATAGGACGGCACAATGCGCTTTGTCCAAAAAAAATATTTGGATGCCTCGTGGGACTTTCGTTATTGCTAAGAAATGCTGTGTCGTCAGTAAAGTCTTTGCGTGGACACAAATAAAGTTAGCATATAAGATGTTCGCAAAAAGTATAGCATCGATCCCATTTTAATACCTAGTGAAGGACCGGCATTATGCCGTTGTGACAAATTAGAAAATCTCCTTCTTTTAAGACAAATGTATGACCACAAATTTTTTTAAATATTAAATACAATTTACTTAAATGAAATAATCGTTAAATCATATAATTTTTATTATTCGCATACCTCTCGTTAATAAAAGAAATAAAATAAAATTATTTTATATCATCAGATATAAAATTTTGTATTTTTATTTTTCCTAAAATGCTTAATTTAGTATTATAACTTGCAATAAAAACATGGCCGAGTCATGACAGGCCACTCTTGTAAACCAAAGGACAAAAAAAATTTAATCGCTTTTGTTTGCCACAACATGTATAGGATTTCCTATTAATTTTAAAAGCAAGATATACACCAACAGCAAAATAAAAAGTTTTGTATAAGAAGACATAAAATCGTAAATTTAGTTTTATACTTGTCGTTTGTTTAAGTATAAAAAAGTAACTGTAGGGAAAGTTTGTTTCAACTTGAATTAGTTTCCTATCAACCAATATGTCGTCATCTTCTTTTTCATTTCATTTTCTAATACCCATTAACTTTTTATACTTTTTTTGGCCTTTTCATAACTTAATTTTTATCATATAAATTTGTTGATAGCATTACTTCTTTTGTTTTGTTATTAAAAATATAAGACTTTTTTGTCTGTGAAGAGATTTTAATTTCAGCAATTTTTGTTATTAAAAAACTACAATAAATTACAATTATGTTAATGCTTAAATACTTAGATTTTAGAAAAATGGACAAAAAGCTTAGTATAAATTTTTGGTAAAGATTGTAAGAAAAAATATTTTATTTTATTAGGATTTTTTTCTTACGAGTGTTAGGAAGTGGAAAACGAAGTTTGGCAAGTATTTTATTTAATATTTAGTTTATTTTTTAGCTCAATATAAAAAATTGAATTATAAAATGCTGTAATACAAAACTGCGAAAAAGGGCGAAATAATCTATTGCGAACAACAATAAGAAGTATAATTAAATTAATTTTATAAAGTTGTCAACAAATATTACACAATAACACAATTAAGTCAAAAGTCAAGGAAAAACTGAAAGCAAAATATAATGCTGTGAAAAGGTTTTTTTTTACCCAAAGAATAGGTAAATGCCTAAAAAATTTTAAAGTAAGAAATACTGTATTTTCTACAAACAAAGATTTTTATAAATAAAATACCAAACAGACAATGAAAATTTTAGTTGTCTGTGTGTTAGTTTATCAAAACCATGACAATAAAACTTCAATAAATTATCAATAATTTTTTTTAACTATTTCAAGTAGAATATAATTCCTCTTAGTTTTAATATTTGAGTATTCTTTATTAGGAAAAAAATTTAATTAACATAAATTGAAATGCCAAGAAGAATTTAAAATAAAACGAAAAAGAGAGCAAGAGACTTTAACAAGAGTCACTGATAACCTTAGGACAATGAAAATAACTACCAGGACCAGTACTTAATAACACAACTACAAATTACAAATTCTTTCGTTGTATGTTCAAATAAATAAATAAATGATTTTTTTAATATTCAGACAGTTCAAATTCCACTTGACTTAATATTTATACTTCAGGTAACATTAGAGTAAATTAAAGGATATATGTTAAAGGGTGTAAAATTTGAAAATTTTGTTGCATATAGCATGTTATCTTTGTGGAAGGCTATTGCTTTTGCTGTTGTTGTCGTTCATTCCGTATTCTATTAATTTCATACAATTGAATTGAATTTTATTCAATTGTTTATAAAAATCTAAAAAAAACACATGAGTAGATAGGAAAACGTTTTAATGTACGTGTGTTTGTATATGTGATAGTGGTAACAAATAACGGAGAACTTGGATAGAAAACATAAAACGGAAATGCAAACTTATAGCATCAACAGGAAACCAGTTCAGAAGGAACGACGATTTAACTATAGTAAATCGCTTCTCTGTTTGTGTCTTTGCATGTTCTTGTGTGGTGATTGTGAGAAAAGGACGTTGCAAACGCATATTTAAAAAATATTTACGTCTACACAAATAGAATAAAAATCGTTTAAATTACAAATGTTGTTTTAGAGAAAAAAACGAAGAAAACTAAAATGATTTAATCACAATTTTGAAAGGTGAAGGACAATCAAAGAACAAATAAAATTAAATAACTGTTCTGTTGAAAAGCTTTTTTCAACTTTTGTAATTGAAAACGTTATTATTAATTTTAAAATACTGCATAAGTTTGAAAACTTAGTTTGGTTGGCAGTTTATTTCAAAGGAAGACTTTATTTTTGTAATTAATTGCTTAATTAATTTTTTGAATTCAATCTGCAAAACTTTATTGTTTTATTAGAAACGAACTTATTAAAAATGTATTGCTCCAAAAACCTGCTGCTTGTTTTTAGAAAATGGGTCAATAAAATCATTAGGAGGCCATTGAGTGTTTTCATTCATACAAGAGATTGACGTATTAACTCTTACGAAGAAAAAAGTTTCAGGAATAGTTCTGCTGTATTGAATTTTTATTAGCAATATTATTGTAGCATGATTTCCAAAATGTTCTTTATTTATTGTCTTCAGAATGATAGGTGACTTATGGAAAAGAGCTGATAAACTTTTCCAGAAATTATACTGGCCATCCATTCTGGCCATTCTGATTTCAATCATTGCAGGAAAATAGAGAAGTGAATGCACAATACTCAGCGAAATGTGAGTCCAGTAATAAAAATTCCCACTTGAACATTTTAACAGCTGTATAAACACCTGTCACGTGCCAATTTGCTGTTCGGCTGCAAGAGAAGG
Source organism: Cistogaster globosa (assembly GCA_937654795.1). NCBI lineage: Eukaryota > Metazoa > Arthropoda > Insecta > Diptera > Tachinidae > Cistogaster > Cistogaster globosa. The sequence continues at coordinate 16,230,537 of OW569403.1, read as the reverse complement.
TCAAAGTAGGTCACTGATATGATAAAGTTTTGCGTCAGTACCTGCCATGATGGCCTTATCTGACGGTGGTCTTACCCCTGAGTAAAATGCAAATCATAGAAAACTATCTACTGGCTTAAAACTGCCCCTTGCTTAAGGGGAGGAACTACCTATTTCTTGAGGGATTATAGAACATCCATCCTCGTCTGTTGATAGCGCAGTAGCACATTTTATGCGGCAGCGCACTTTCCCTGCAGACGCCGACCTTAACCAAAGCCACCACGTGTACCCTGAAGAGACCTTTCCAACAACCAGTCACAGAAATGGGTGGCTTTCTGTTAGGCTACCGGCTTCTGTGGTGCCATTTAATGAGAACACTGGTCAGGCCTCCGAAAAGTATTGCTTTGTCTACCCAGATTTGATGTGTACACATGAGGGCTCTGGTTCCTTTTTTCCCGGAAGCACTCCGCAGTGAAATTCCATATTTCAAGTTACACTCCCTGATATCGATATAAAGTATACAGCTCAGGATGATCTTTCATATCAGATTCGCATCTAATATTCTCACTTGATATCTTAACTTTCTAACTCGAAAAATTTTACAGAAACAAATTTTATTTTGTTCCATTTTCAAGTAAAAGTCATAACAGTCTAGTCTAGTTTATTACAAGAATAAATAAACTTTCCTAAAGGGTCCGCTATTTAACGTTTTTTTGCTTGCCTCAACTAGTGCTTATTTCGTGAACGGTAACACTTAGCTCATATCTGATTTGACATGTGCTTGAAGAAGGCTGGGATATATTGCGATATTACTTTGAAAATTATGCTGCAGAACGTGAGCGAAAATTTCGTACCGATTTTGAAAGAAGAGATGCACCGTCAGATCCGTATCCTCATCGATAAACCAAAGCGTGAAAATCCAAAAATAGTGCGTACACCCGAGAATGTTGCTGCTGTGGCAGAAAGTGTACGTGAAGTGCCGTCAACATTAATTCACCATCGTTCTCAACATTTCTGAGATCTCATTGAAACGAATTTTGCATAAAGACCTTGGTATGATGCCATACAAAAGTCCAATTGGTTCAGGAGTTGAAGCCAACGGACCATAGCATTTTCAACAACAAAAAGAAAGTTATTTGGCGGACCCTTTATAACCTTCATCATTTATCTAAAGATAGTTTAATAAAGTAACTACAATAAAAAAAAAAAAAACAAATATTTAGGTGACAGAGAATTAAAAGATTAAAAAAGATTTACATAAAAATACTCTTAATGGGTTAAGAATTAAAAAAAAATTTAGTATTTCCTTGAAGATCTCTACAAAAGCTATTAAATGATACCCATATTGATATTTTAAAAAATTCAGATGCCCGTAACTCGGGAAATATGGGCGAGCGCAAATTTTTTCACTTGACATTTTTTTCTTGTCTTTTTTATTTCTTTTCCGGCCTATTTATATTTTTTTATTTAAATGATATGGAAAAATTACAGGTAGGCGTCGTGTTTTGCCCGCTGCGTCCAAGCACATGGGCCGATCTTGCTGATTTCTAATAGCACCTCTTTCTACACTATTTCTGATCGATTGGCGTATTTAAACTTTTTCTAGCTGATCTAGTGCGAACGGACAGACGGACATCGCTTAATTGACTTCGCTATGCATAAGAAGTCAGAATACATGTATATACATTTCGGGGTCGGAAATGGATATTGAATGGATAGTGTAGAAATTACAAACGGAGTAAAAATATATTTACATACGTATTCCAATTTTTTTTAGTGAATGGTATAAAAATAACAGAATTTTTAATAAGTAATGGCAATTTTATTGGCAAACCATCAAGCAAGGTGGCCACAAATTGATATGAAACAAGGGAACTGAAGTATTGCTTTAAAACCAGTGATATCATACTATATACATACAAACACATACATAAACACAAGTATATTATGCGATCAACTTATGCAATCAAATGGCATTAATTCAAATAGCAAAGGCATTTTTATATAATGCCTTTATATCGTTGGTATCATTTAGGAAGTCTCTGACTCATATAAATGGAAGTTTACATGAAAATAGAAATACTGGAAGCTCTATATTTCAAATTTTGTTGTGTAAAGTTTTGTAGAACCTTTATTTTTCATACAACAGCATTCAGTTTTTGTGACGAGGTATATTTATGTGGTATATATTGGAATCACTAAAAAACTAAATTTCGAAAAATTGCGAGTTATTCCCTTTCAACATTGGACCAACGATATGAACATGGAATTTAAGAAGTATTACATGATGTTGTATTACTTAATCAATGCTTCTGTAATCCTGAATCTTTTCTATACTTTGTTCCTTGATTAATCACTTTTTAGTTTGCATAACCTCATTTTTCATATGCTTTTAACTTTGAACATCAATTTAAAATGTTCTGTTTTTATTGGCATGCAAGAGCCCATCAGAAGATAGATAAATATATACATACATTTTAAAACAAATATATACACATACATACGGACATATATACATCCTTAAAAACCTGAAACATCACATACATACACACAATAATGTTGCAGTTGGTTTATAACTAAACAAAATAGATGCAAATGCCAACCCTTTCAGCTTGAATAGAATATGAATAAGATTAAAACTTCTTTCATCATAATTAAAAATTTTTCGAAAAAAAATCAAATTCGAATTTTTTAATTTGCAACAAAAGAAAGTGATTTGTTTTCAAATGAAGTGGAAACAAAAAAATAAATAAATAAATAAATAAAAAATAACAGACTGAAAAAGACAAGTGAAGAATGTTAATTTTATAAACATCTGTCAGGTTAATTAGATAGAATTCCAATAAGGAAGTATTTAAAATATAGGATTAATTTTGATTGAAAAATTGTTATTTGTTTAATTTTTTCTCACTTTCATTGCGTTTTCTTGTTATAAACCATATTAATTATTTCTAAAATAAAGTAACTGCATGTGATCTTTTCTGAGGGAAAATCGTCTTTATGAAAAGTATTTAAAAAAAAAAATTGTTACATTTTTAATTCAAAGAAACAGTTGCAAGTTAAAAAAATTAAAACAAATTGAATGCCATAAATAGCATTAATCAATCATGTTATTTTTTCAGTACAGACGATGCAACCATACTAGAAACATTTAAAGATATATCAGTTCTTTGTGTATTTAAGGCGTTATTTTTATTTAAAAAGAGGAAGTAGAAAATGTGGGGCTATTGAAAGAAAACGAACAGAAGGACTGACGGAATTAACTAAAAGTCGTTTAAATTCTCTTAATTTTTTTAATTTCGTTAATCAACCAAACTTTAACAGAATAATACTAACACAAGAGAAAATGTGAACATCGATACAGACAAAGAAACACCCGTTGGGAAACATGAAATATCAAATAATTTTAAGATTTCAGGCAAAATTAAAGAAAATATGTATTTTAACAAGAAACATTGCTACACACGAAGGAACATTAAAAAAAAAATTCATGCTTTCTTCAAGAGTCCCGTATACATCTAGCATTGAGATCCTTGATTAAATTAAAAACAACAAGAACCGCAAGCCTTAAAAAGGTGAAATTTTCTAAATGTCTGCGGAGAAATGTTTAAAATATAGGAACTCTATTTTCACGAAAAATATCGTTTATTACATATACAGCTATAAAATAATAATTGTCCATCCCACAGAAACAAAATCCTTATGTCACAGTGAAAACGAAAATTTAAGTTTTCTGTAAATTTTATTTTTTTTCGTAAAAAAACAGATTCTTGTAAAAATTTTATTTTTTGTTAAGCATGTTCTTTGTTTTTTTAAAACAAAGTTTGTATTGCTTTTATGTAGGCTCGATACCTTACGAATTATTTATGTATTCTAATTTTGTTATATCAATTTATTGTTTGCTTTAGATCTAATGGGTCAATTTAGTTTTTTGTAATGCTCTTCTTATTTTTGATCCTAAACACAAAATATTTAAATCCAAATATTAATTGATTTAGTAGTCTTCTCACCTCTCTTAATATTTTTAAATCTATGGGTTCTCCTAAATTATAACTGTAGAAAGTACAAAAAACCAAACCAAAATGAATTATTCGAATTTTCGGTATTTGTTTATTAAAAGTTTACTCGAACAAATTTTATTCGAATATATATTATTCCAAAAAATAATTTTCGAATAATTTTAATTCGAATAAAATTATTCAAATAAATAGTTTTCGAATCTTAATAGGATTATTCACTTTTATGTAACGATGAAACATTTTACTTCCAAACAGGTTTAAAATTCGCTCTTAAAAATTAAAAACCGAATTTTCAAAAAAAAAAAAAAAATTTAAATTTTTCAAAAGTAAAAAATGTTGTCACACAAATTTTTAGTTTGCACAAAAAATAAAAACTTCTTATTTCACAATAATTGAGTTTCGACTTAACCCATGAAGAACTAGAAAATAAGCAGACTAACGAAAAAATATTAAGTGCTTCTCTCAAAGCGCATCCTCTAGATCCAAACTTCGTTAGTTACTTTATTTTACTTTGAACTTTTTAAAGAAGAATAACATTTTATTATTTTTTAAACTTTAATTAAATCATAAAAATTAGACACAAATTTAAGCATATTCATTAATAAAATATTTGCATTTGCTAATGTCTTCAAAACCATTTTAATATTAAAAACATGCATCAATGGAAGCGTCTAGTCATTAAGAAACAACTGACGTAACAACCCTACATAAACGCTTGCACATATAACATGCATACATACATACGTTGATATTAACTAGTTTTTTTTTTTTTTTTGTCGTATAGTTTATAACATGTGCTAAAAAAAATATGCGTATGAATATAAGTTTGTTCAACAAGGTGCAATTTTATTTAAAATTAAAACAAAAAGAAATTCATCTTTAGACACCTAAGTTTTGTATAGACGATACAGACTTCCTGAAACGTGACATTGAAACAATTTCATTAATATGATGAGTTTATTGCAACTTTACAAGTAGTGCATCCTTATAAAATCTCAGAGCATAGCTACATATCATTAGTAGTTTTTTCTTATATTAAAATTTTTTGTGAGAATTAAAATTATTCGATTAATCGAATAAAATTATTCGAATAATTTTTTATTCGAATTGCTTAAAAACGATAACTACTTTAATAGCATTTTATATTAAGCGTATATTTTAAATTTTTATAGAAAATTAAAACATTTGATTTATCGATTAATATTATTCAAATCATTTTTTATTCGATTTATTAAAAGGTAAGTATAAGATACACGGAAGCTTATCCTTAACATATAACTTTATTAACAGCTAGTTCTTGCTATTATTTTGAAGTTATTCGAATAACTTGTTTCTCGAGTCATTTAAAAATAATAATTTGAATACAAGGATGTATGTCTTTATTTTCACTACTTTAATAACAACTAGTTCTTGTTCATACTTTGTCATATTAGTCCAATAATTTTTTTTTCGAAATATTTAATACGGATGTCTGGAAAAAAATTTTCATCGAAAGTTAATTAGGAAAAAACAATAACAATTTTTTAATCTTAATTTTCAAATTTTATTAGGATTTTTTCTCATTTTTTATTCAGCATAACTTATATTTCCTTAAGCCTAATTAAAGCTTTGCATTTATGTATTCGAACAATATCCGAATTTTAATTGAAACTCCTGATTATTTAACAAAAAATGGAAAAATTATTCAATTTAAACTAAACTCGAATAATTCCTAGCCCTATAAATTTCACTACATAAAACGTTTGTAACGTTTTATGTAGTGAAGTTGGGTGTGACTAGGATGACGACGACACAATAATGTTGAGTATGTTGACGGAAATAAAGTTAAGAGTTTGGTTGAAGGTGAGATGATAAGGAACATAATTTCATTGTCGATGATACTAAAAATTACATGCTCGTCTTATAAAACAATAGAGTCAAGTAGGTGGTATCTTTTTTTTTGTGCTGTTTGTCATGTCTTTCAGAAGTATTAAATGTGCAAAGTTTTATTCACTATAAACATGAATACAACAAACTGTAGTGACGGTTTAATTTTATGTACCTAGTTGTTAGGAATTACAAAAAAATTTAAATTAGGCATTAATTATAGCTAAACTAGGGATAAATTAAAAGCTAGAAAAGTTAAAAAAATTCACTTGCAAAAAAAAAGATATTTTATATAATAATTGTATATCAACAAAAGAGTTATGCGATAATAAAATAAAATTGATTTTAAGTATAATTTTTAGTTTCCTTAAAGTTTTATTAATGGAAAAGCTGGGGTCAAATGATTACGATTGTTCGTCCAGTCTTTTGTAAAGTAAAAGAAGCAAAGAAAAACCTATTTGGTAATTTTTGAATCTCTTTCAGTAATTTCAGAATATATAAAAATAAAAGCACTCTTATTTGGTTTCTAATATTTCTTGCTTCTCAATACTTTCAACGATCCTTTAACAATAAACTAAATGCTTAGTTTTTATTAAAAATCCTGGTTCTATTTATTTTCTAATGTTGCCGTTTTTTAATTTTTTGTTTTATATTATAACACCGTAAAAAATAGAACACAAGTACCCAAACATTACTAAGACTCTAAAAAAATTATTGACCAGCAACACTCTCAAAGTTTGGCTCAGTATTTCCGCTACCGACTTCGGTAGTAACAATGAGAATAGTATACTAAATAAAAACTATGAGTGGTCTTTACGGAAAACTGGGAAAAGCGACACATGGTAACGTTGATATTTTTTAATACAAGTTTTTTCTCCAAAAACAGAATAATATTTTCAGATTGTAAATATTTTATTTTTCTAAAGCTCTTCTTTAACAAAAACACTCAAATATGTTTGCTGATAAGATAATGCAATTTTTAATTTTATTTTAAGTCAGTAAACTTTTGAGTGAAAAAGATAAAAGTTGTAGAAAAAAATTCAAATGCAAAAAAAAAAAACAAAAACCAGACTTTAAGAGTGTTGGCAGTAACAAGAAATGAATTAAAAATACTATAAACAACAAAGACGGAACGTAAAAATAAAACAATTAAAGTGGAGGAAAGGTAAATTCAAACTACAATTACAAAAACAGAATGATAAGAAAATGTTGTTATCAGTAATTCATCAGTAATTTAGCAGAATATATGTAAGTGTGCGTATGTGTGTATACGCATAGAAATAAGTTTAAGAAATTTATTTATGTTTTTGCTTTGTGAAGCATTTCATTACCTGGACTCGTCTGAATAGTTCCTATTAATTTAAGGCTGAGCAGGTCTTAAAACAACTTTTTACTCCTGACGTGAATTAAAAAGAATCACATGAATACCTACACCAACTATAAGAAAATAACAAAAAGTTGTGATGGTGTTAGGCGTAATCGTAAAGTTAATACGCGTATACACGTAACACACTGATCTAAGGTAAACGTTTAAGGAAACGGATACACACGCACACTAAAATTCATACATGCATAAACACTAACACATTTAAGGAAAACAACATCTTACACATATATTTTGTTGTTATAACATTTCTATTGCTATTGTTTTTTTAGTTGTTATTTGTTAACAACTGCAACAACAACATCCCATACATGTAGTAATTTAAGCTATTTTGTTGTTGGCTTTAACATTTCCAAAAGAAAACCAAAGCTTGAGCTCAAGCACACTTACACACGCTTAGACACTCACTCACAATAACACATAATAATTTCTGTTTTGCAAGTATTTGTTTGATTTTATGTCTACACCACTTAGGCTTACGTTCCTCCTGATGTCTGTCTACCTTTTAGACTTAAAGTTACAAACGATGTGATAAGCAGCCCAAAACAAATTGGTGGGAAAAAAACAAAAGAAAAGTATTACGTAGAAGATACCAAGTACGATACAAAATTTAAGAAAAAAAGTTTAGAATAAATAGAAAACATTTTATTAGAAGGATAAAATATTAAACAATAAAAAAAAAATACTAGAGGCTCGTTGTTGTTGTTAGAAACAATATTAAAGTATAATCGTGATAACAAATGATTTTTCCCTTTGTATTTGTCTACTTCTGTTGAATAATGTGCCATATCATGTTTTTTCCAGTCATTATTTATGAAAACAAATTACTTGAAAAGAGCAAGTGCTCTTAAATTTGTTAAACTAAAACTTAAATATTCTACAATACAACACGTTTCTCTTTTAAACGATGAAGAAACAGTGTTCCATATGCTTTAAATGCAATTAAAAATTAAATTGAGGGAATAAAGGTGTCTTATTGCGGTTGCTGATGTTGTGTTTGAATACGAAATTTTTATAATGAATTAAAGATAATAAATATTGCGTGCTATCTTTAAACTACAATAGAGTATCGAAGCCAGTGCACGAGATCTACAACCATAAAAAGGCGTATTGTCGCGTTTTAACATTTGTAATGATTTGGATTCCCTGTATAGAATATATAACAAAAATCTTATAGCTTGTAAAAATTTAAATTGCACAAAAAGATATAAATTTTTACCACTAAGAAGAGGATACATCAGGCAATTGGGTTGAAAGTGTAAGACAATTTCTAAAAGTTGTATGAATCTTTATTAAAGTAATCGAATATTCGATTAATCATGCCCATTGGGCTGGAAGTAAAAAAAGGTTATGGATAGAGGGAGTATTACTTGTGAAAATTCGATTTAAATCTTTACACAAAACATCTCTGCAAAGACCTTATTTCACATACAAACTGTTCAGCTAAAAACAAATTTCCTGTAATGCGAAGCGCGATTCACTGGCCAATCAAACACAAAAGGTTGTGCATACGTATTTACGTCTTTTACGAACAAGTTCTCTGATTTCATTAGAGTACATTCCATTGTAGTAACGATAAAACCGTCAACCTTATAACATACTGCCTCGATACTTCAATAATTCAATAAAGCTGAATACCCTACCAGCACCGATCAGCTTATTCACTCTTCCTGCACACGAACGAATTACTCTAAAGCGATCTTTTAGAACAGACCCATAAAAAAGAGTTGTATAAAATTTTCGGTCCGAGCTAATAGGAAGATCAAATGGAATGCAAGCGAAAGCACTTGAATGCTTATTTCGCGACTCGAAAAATATGCTTGTTCCATCAAACATCTCATGGAATTTTTATAACAAGCACATCGAGAGCTTTTGATTTTTTAATATCTATATTACTAAAAACTACTGCGAAATCATACAGTACTGGGTTTTCTAGGCATTAAATTGACCCCATTCGGTGATTTTAAAAAGATCAAGATTGAGGGTATCATCGATGTGCCTTTCACTTGGCCTCTTACGATATATATAATCGGCATATGCTATTGTCTATTGCGAAAGAATGGATTGAAAGTTTGACATAGAAGGTCGTTGAGAAAGTAAAGAATAAATAAATAGGGTACGACAACCTTGAATATATTTTGAACTCGTTTGAATAGATCCCATCTAAAACAACTTGAATAGTAAGATTTCTGAGAAAGCTATTCATTAATGCATAAGCAAACTTTATATTTTTGTTTTGTTTTTACTTTATGGAAACACTCTTTAATTTCGAAATTTATTATAAGATTTTTGCTCGTTCTGCAGGACTTGATCATTAAGACAGAAATATTTTTTACAACACTTTTAAACAAGCAAAAGCAAAATAAAGCAAAATAAATTAAAAGAATTGGAAATTATTACATGACTGACGAGTCAGTTATTTATGCACGTACAAGTGGAAAATACTACGACATGATAATTTCACTCCGTTCAAAACCAGCTTTCTCAAAACAATTTGTTATGTGCAAGATAAGAAAACAGGAGAAAGGATAAAGAAATTTAGAAAAAGTTGTTAAAGTGTTTGTTTCAAACTCACTTAACAAATACGTCAAGTATAGGTTTTTTGTTTGCTCCCCTAGTCAAGAACTGATGTTTTGTTTTTGTGCGACAGCCAAAATATGGAATAAGAATGTTTTAAGAAAAGGCGGTCAGTCACACAATAGTAATGACATCACAGACAAGGGTTATTAGTTATTATTTTCTTTGTCTTTGTGTGAAAACACAAATCATTTAGCTAATTCTTTTACATGTCTCTGAACACACATACACATAAATACAGATACACCTTCATTATTTTAAACCTTTTATATCTCTAGTTACTACTCGCACAACAAGAGTACAAGAGTTATTTAAAAATACATTTTATTTTGCTGTTTTTGTTAATTGAAAGATTCAATTTTTATTCGAATGACAGTCACTACCTCGAATTGCTTCTGGTATCAACTTTAAAAGACATTAGGAGTGTGTAATATTTAATGGAATATTTGCCTTAGCTATATTGCTATCTTTTTTATTAATCATTAATCATTTTACTACCTTAACTTTGAACAAAAAAAAAAAAAAATCATATAAAAAAGTATTGATTTGCAATGTATGTTGTCGAATAAGAAGATTAGGATCTTTTGGCTGATACGATACCGATACTCAAGAAAGGAGGAATATATTAACAGAAATGTTAAGTAATTAGAAAAAAACAATAACAAAATACTTTTACCACGAATTAAAATGGACTACATTTTAATTTAAACTTTAAATTATCTTTCAAATCCTTGGACTTAGATTAAATAATTAAAATAAATCAATGCCTCTAAAATTTTCATAATATAGTTCGATTATCAATCAATCTGGGTATTAGTTTTTAAAAAAGATTAAGGGCAGATGACTTTTTTTATTTATTTTTTATTTCAGCAAATTTTTGGTTATAAGATACCTTTTTACAGCCTTCATCACAAAAAGTGGAAAAAATCTAAGTTAATCATTTCATTTGTAATTTCTACGATATTCATTTCCGACCCCATAAAGTTCTGAGTCCTTATGCATAGCGAAGCGATTTCCATCTGTCCTTTCATTTTAGTGTTAAAATATTATTTACTAAGGCAGATTAGCTAGAGAAAATTTGAATATGCCAATCGGTCACACGTAGTTTCGTAAATTGTGCAATAGAAAACTACCAAGACTGGTCCATGTCCTTCGGGCAGCGGGCAAAACACCACGCTTGCCGCTAACTTTTTCATATCAGAAATTTAATTGTCAACGTGGGTTTATTTTTTTTTTAAAGATTAAGAACCGATGACATTTTTTATAAGATTTTTTACTTGTTTGTTAATTATCTTTTACCGCTATATTAGTGTTTTTTTTTTTTTTTTTTTTTTTTGAAAGTAGCCACTTTACAAAACTAGATTTGCATCCATGGTGAAGGGTATATAAGATTCGACATAGTCGAATAAAGCACTTTGAATTGTTTTATGAGCAATTAAAATATTACTAACACTAACAGCAGCACTTTCTTAAGTTTGAAAAATTTTAAATGCTGTCTTACATTCAGCTAAAATCTTTTCTTTAAAATAAACTTCCGCTAAAAAAGGTTTTCGTTATAAAAAAAATTAAAAAGGAAAGTTAATTTTAGGTGAATTGATAAATTTATAATTAAAAAAAAATTTTAAATTAATTAAACACAAGGCACAGCGTGCTTTCATGCTTACATTAATTTACAATGTGTAAAGAAAAAATATAAAAGAGTTAAAATTGAATTATCGGCTAAACTGATGTTTAACAGGAATCAATAAAAATTTGTTTGTGCCGGCTGGAGATTCTTAAAAAAATATAAATTAGCATTTTTGACCGTTGTCATACTATGCCTGCTATGTTGTTGTAATTTAAGTGTCGAGTAAATTGACTGAAAGCTTAATACACTCTTCCGAAAGCCTATCCGATTTTCATAGGCTTATATTGATCGGAAATCCGATCATATATGACCTGTAGAAATTGTGCTTTTCCTGTGTTTTTGTTGTTTTATAATTTTATATCCACATAAACGCTCAGATATTTGATCTCCTCTCAAAGGTATATATTTACCTCCTATACCCTTTTTATTTCGCAGTCTAAAATTTTAAAGCATTGTGTTTTCTGCTTTCTTTTTACAGAAGATAACCCCATGACTCCAGAAGTTCGCTAAGCACTGTCTTTATTACTAATTTATGTGATTTTTTTCATTTATTTAAGTTTTATGTGCAATTTAATTCTGTTGTTCTGTTTGCCATTTTCTAAACAAATTTTCTACTTTTTTTTAATACGTTTTATTTATGGTAAAATCTGGAGTTTTAGGATAGTGTTAAATTTTTTCTAAAAATATATTACGCTTTAAAATACCTTTCTGTTTATATCTGAGAAAATCGCATTTTTTAGGTTTTTTTTTAAATTTCGGTTTTATTTTGGATTTTTCTTTTTTTATATACATATTTTTTTTAAAGAGTTGGTCACATTTTTGTTTTTTAATTCATTCACTTTCTTTAAAATTTAAACTGGGAAAAATTTCATACTAAAAGATGAAACTAGTATTTGCATTTAAATTTAAATTCATACTATGCTTTCTACGCTTCACTGTTTATGCAAATTTGCAAATTGTACATAATTTCATTGTTAGCTCAAATGTAATGAAGTAAAAAAGTTTTAAATATTATAAGAAACCATAAAAAAATCTTTAAACTTAGAAATATAAATAAACAAAACTTAGTAAATTTCTAAATATTTGTTAAAAAAATTTTAAATTCTTTTAAGTCTAAAAGCGTATTTAATAAAAAATAAGGAATATTAAGACATTGAAGAAAATTGATTGAATATATTTTAATCGAAAAAATATATATAAAAATTATGCAAAAAAAATCTGCTAAACAAAATTTTTTTCAAAAATCACAACTGTGAGACAGGGTTTGAGTTTGAGTGCCGGATCTATTTAACATAAACAATTTAATTTAAGTAGAAGAATATTGATTCAAGGTTTATTATTTAAATCTCTTGTAATCTTTTATGTAAAATAATCAAGAAAAAATAAGCCATGTCGTTAAATCTTATTTGTCTTTAAATGATAAAAACAATTGACTTTTTGTTTGGTTTTTGAACAGCGAAAGCCGTTAGTTTCTGTAGCTGTTATTTAATTTTCTCTGGTTAAAGGATTTTTTTGAGAAGCGAAAAGGTCTATGCAAATGAAATTTTTTCAATATAAAAAGATAAATACTAAGAAATAACAACAAAAAAATATTTTCATAGAAAACAAGATAGTCTAAAGTAGAAATAATTTTTTTTTATTTAAACTCAGCTTCATTTAAAACAATGCTCGTTTCGTTTGTGGTGTAAAAAAATGCTGTAGAATCTATATAACTCTAACCTGTTGGGTGTTTTTGTTAGCTTTTATTAAGTGAAAAAGGGATAACAATTTCGTTTTATTGTGATTTCAAATACTTCTTTCTGTTATTTAAAATTCAAATATTGTTGTAATCCTTAGTCTGCCTTTTTTTCTTTTAGGAAACATCAAAATAAGAATATCTTAAGCATAAAATTATTTTACCAACTTTATTTGTTTTGCTGTCATTTAAACCAAAATATGCAAGGAACCCAAAAAGACCAAAAGGCAAATATTATCTTCAACTAATTTAATTTTTTTTTGTATTTAAAACTCATTTTTGTTTGTTTGTGCAAATCAAAAAATAAAAAGTTTAAAAAAAAGTTATTTTTAAATAGAGACTGCTGCATGGTGGGGATAAATGAAAAATGAAAGTGAATAATTTTAAATTCTCTTTAAAATTTTTAGCATTTTGATGTTTCAGAATCTTAAAGATTGGTAAAATTTTAAAAGTATAATTTTGTATTAAAAGCTTTCTAACACAAAATCGGTAAAAACTAAAAGTATAAGTTAAAAAATACTTAACTAAAAAGCATAGAAAATTACGTAATAAAATTTTTTATTAAAAACTTTTGCACAAAATCAATACAAAATAAACGTTTGGTAAAAGTTTATAAATGCTAATAAATATAAAATGCTTTAAGAATAACGTAGCTTTTTGACAAAAAATCATTAAAAACTTAAAGCTTGATAAAAGTATAAAAATGTTGCTCAAAATAAAAAGATTAAAAAGTTATTCAACTCTGCCATTTTTCAATAACATTATTTTTTTTAGGATTTTTATAACAAGTTTCGTAGAAAGATATTTTTATAAATAATGTGTGTTTTACAGCTTGTTTTATAAAAAACTTTAATTAAGAACAGCAACCCTGAACTTTTAACTAAAGGAAGGCACAGACATGGTATGGAAACCTTTTTTGTAGTTTTTTTATATTATTATTTATTTATTTATTTATTTTTTTTTTTTGTTATTGAAAATTGCTTAAGAACTTTAATTTTGTTTAAAATTTGAATCCGCTATGTTGTCAAAGCTTTAAAAGCTTTGCACAGAAAAGAACATTACCGCAAATTCTTGGATAATTCAATCACTTAAGATTCTGGAAAATCAAGTTTTCTTTGTTGTAAGAACCTTGAAAGCTTATAAATTAAAAAGCTCATCCCACTGTAGATTTGTATTGTATTTGCTTATCTTATCAACTATTACCAAAGCAAGCTTTAATTTAAAGTCAGTTTTCTTATAGTTCTGCCAAGCAAATAACAAAGCAAAAAAAAAAAAAAAACAAAAAAAAATTAAAGTAGATTTATTTGTTCACTTATAGTGCCTGAGGTATTAACCTTTGTTCTGTTCCCTTAATTCTGTTTCATTTTTTTCTATTCTCTCCTTTTCAATTCTCTTTCTACGTTGAAATGTCAATGCTTGAAAGAAAAAAAGTGTAACAATCATACCCTTTCAACTTGTTCGAGAATGTCGGGTATTTGGAACGTGTAGATGTCAAAATATGCAAACATTTAGCATTAAAGCATACAGATACACCCTTAAGGATGAACACGTACCTGACTCAGACTCACAGTCGAACACAAAATCAATTGATGTGTAAAACAAAAGAACATTTAAAATTGTAATGGCTCTGACGAAGTTCAAGTCAGTTGGACGATCCTATAATGTTACACGGTTGTCTAAAGAAAATTTATATTCGTTTACTGATATTTAGTTTTTTATGTTGTGGTTGAGCGGAATAAGACATAAGTAAGAAATGGCTTAAAGAGCTAAGTCTTTTGAAAAATTGAAAACCAATACTGATTGTTAACTAGTTTTTTTTTATGGTAAATGCAATAACGATGGCAGGTGTTCTGCGTACAGCAGTTTTTAAAAGAGTTTAATTGTATAAAAACCGAGTTTCTTTAAAGTTCTTTGGAAGTGAAGCATGAAAAAATAAGAAAATTTTCTACGAAAATATACTAACAAATCAAGCTTTAGTTCTAAGAGAGTGAAAATTATATATTTTTGAACTGAGCAGAAGAAACTACTTTACTTGAAACCTTTCAAAATCTACAGGTAAAATGGTTTTTATACTACCTGCAAAGAAATTTAGCTTTGAACGGTGTTCTCTTTATTAAAGTTTTTAAAGCAAAGTCTCGATATATAGTTTGAAGTACATCAATTCTTATTAGGTGCATTTAAGTACTTTTTGCGCAAAGTTAGGTAAAATGAAAGTTAGCAAAAATTATTCCCAATTTTGGGCGAAAAATTACGGTAGCACTAAAAATCTTTTTTTTTTATCCCAAAATAAGGTTTTAAATAAAAAGCACATGAAATTATTTTTAGTAAAAATAAAAACTAAAATATTTTGAGAGTTCTTCTATTTATAATTTTTACTGTTTTCTTTGGAGAAACAACCGCAAACATTTGTAAATAAATTTTTGTTTTTAAAAAACTTTTGGAAATTTAAATGATAATGAATTTTATCCAAAATTAATTAATTAAATTTTTATTTTATCAAAAAGTTCATATATTAATTTCATCAAAATTAAAAATCATATTTTTGAAGCTATTATTATTTCCTTGAGATAAAGCTTTAAAAAAAAGGTTTTAACTCACACTTTTGGTGGACATTTCTGGGCGTGAAACTCTTAGTATTTCATATTTGTTATTGTTTACTTTTCAACCAGCATAAACTTTTTCAGCTTTTGAAAGCTTACCGAAGACAAAGTCTATGCTGTTTCCAGCAAGAAGAAGAATAATGATATCCTTTCTCTTTAACCCAAACTTGCAGTGCAAGAAAAGCTTTGGTAATTACTTGGATGACTTAAATTAGTACTAGAACGCATCTATTACAAATTAAAAGCTTAGCAAAGAAGTTCTACTCCAGCGGTTCAAGACATAAGGACATATAAAAGAAATTTATGACTCTTTGAAGACACCTTTTAATTACTAACTTCGATTAATATTATTGTTTGTTCCGGCCATAATACGACCTTAGAAATAGTTTTAAGTATTAATCGTTCTATAAATATAGTCCAAAGTTACGTTTCTATCTTTAGATATGAAATGCTACGAAAGTCAATCGACTCTAAA
Source organism: Cistogaster globosa (assembly GCA_937654795.1). Lineage (NCBI taxonomy): Eukaryota > Metazoa > Arthropoda > Insecta > Diptera > Tachinidae > Cistogaster > Cistogaster globosa. The sequence continues at coordinate 16,214,275 of OW569403.1, read as the reverse complement.
AGAAAATTATGAGGGACAAATTGTAAAATTAAAAAAATGAATTTATGAAAATACTTTATTACAGCTCTGTAATGTCGCCATAAATTTCACCATTAAAAACCAACTTACAACGAAGATTTCAAATTCCCTTTTAACCTAATCCTTGCAGACAAGCTAACTATGAAAGCTCAGCTGTAAAACTAGCTACCCCTGCAAAGGATATAAATTATAGAATATAAGCAGAAGTAAGAGTGTTTGTTTGTTTGTTTTCTTTAAATTCTAAACCTTTTAACTTTACTCGTGGTTTACAAGGATTTATTTGCTTAAGAAACCCTATGAAAAAATATTTTTAATTCTATGATTACAATACAGTTTATTCAAAATATTTATTTTATTTTTTTTATTTTTTGTATATTTTTAGTGCCAGGTAAACTTCAAAATCTCACCGCCTTAGGTGCTACTTCATGCAGCATAACAATGTCTTGGCATCCACCCAAAAATCAAAATTGTGCAATTTCTGGTTATCATGTCTTTCATATACATTTTAATCAAACAGGCATGAAGATTGTAAAATGTAATGCTGCAGAATCAGCTGTTACATTTGAGCTGTCAAAATTAAGTAAGTACCAATACACTCATTCTTCCATTTTCACCACAGCCAATAGACTCCTATGAAACTCAATAAATCAACAATGCATACATTTTCTTTTGTGATACATTGTCACCAAAGAAAAAAAATAATACTTGACTTGGATACAAATGGAATTCGTTTTTGTTTAAAAAAAATATTTAATATATTTTTGACTTGTGCCCTAATTTGTATAATTAAAATTTAATTTTATTTCTTTTTTATTAATTTTTAATAACCAATGGCATAAATCCACATATTTAACTTTATTGTTTGATTGTTTGTTGTTGTTGTTCAGATAGATATTTAGGTATTCACATTCCACCCCTATAAAACAGCTTATAGGACAGGAAGGATAATGGCATAATATTATTTATTTATTACATGACACTACACTTCAGTGGTATTTAATTTATAGTTTTTGTAAGGTGACCAGCCGTAAAAAAATTATTCTTTACAAAAAGAACATTTTAAAATAGTAGCGTTTAAGAAAAAGTCCATTTAATAAAAAAGGGATATTTTATAGAAAGAAGCTTTTTAATTATCACTTTCTTGAAAGTTTTAAAAAACTATATTTTTTTAACTAGATTTCCGAGAAGTGCATTTATCATTTAAAATCAATATATTACTTTTTCCTAGTTAAAACTGTGAAAATACAAGAATAGGCAAAACAATGCCTTTTAAAAATACATTTTAAATATTTTCCTTCGAATAAGAACGTTTTTCAAATAAAAAGCTTTTGCAAAAAGTATTTGAAAAATACTTTTTTAGAAAGTTTTTCTAAAGGAATTTCTTTTAGGAAAAAACTGTTTAAGACTACATAGTAATTGCTAAAAAATAAACTACAAAATAATAGTAATTTATGATAAAATATAGCATTAAGAAATGAAAAATTAAAAAAAATTAAACTTAATTAGTTTTTGAAGACATAGTTTAGAAGCTTTCAAAATTAATAATTACAACAAAATAACTTTAGAAGTAGAGAAAAAAGTAATGAACTTTCTTTTATGATCACACTTGAAAGAAGTAACACTTTAAAGATGTTATTAATAACAAATATACTTCAAAAATTGTTTTTTTTTTAATTGAACTTTTTTAACATAAATTGTACTTTTTAAACGTCAAACCTTCCAGAAAAAGTACTTTTTCTGACAAAGAATATAACTATTTTTTAAAAAATATTTTCTGTTTTTATATTTTTTTAAAAACGGCTTGAGCACATACATTTTTAAATAAAAAAAAATTTTTTATGAAAATATAAAAAAAAATTTATTAAAAGTAATTAAACTATTAACTATTTTTAATATTGATTATGTTATAAAAGTAAGCCATATTTTTAACTAAGTAAATTCTACAACTACTATTCAACTTTTTTGATTTTATTTGTAAAGGTACTTTTTAAAAAAGTACTTTTTTACTTATGCTAAATTTTTTTTTTTACATTTAAAAAATATTTAAAAAAGGACGGTATAAAATTTTTAATATGGACTTTTGGTATCAAGAACACTTAAGTGAAATACTTGAAATTTAAATTCAAGAACTAACCTTATTGGTGCCTTGCAACCTCCTTGTTTCCTGAATGATTTTTACCATCCGACTGATAATTTTTATGTTTATAAAATTTTTAAATTAATTAATTAATTAATTTTTAAAATAAAATTTAAGAGTTTATTTGACTAATTTTTTGTATTTATTTTACTAGATTAAAAAAAGCCTTAATTAGTATTAAAGTTCTTAATTTGAAAACCTCTGGTTACCTTACCACATTAATACTTAAGCAATTCAGTGAATAAACTTTTATCCTTTGACATTTCATTTTGCTTATATATGTTATGTGTTATTAAATTTAACCAAACCGTTTCGCTGTCATTGGCTATTGTGGTCAATTATTGTCAAATGAAGAAGGAAACATTGTTGTATTAAAAAAATGTTTGCAAACAACAGCTACTCATTCCTACACCACGAAAATTACAATAATGCTGGGAAAAAACAAGTCTTTATGTGCTGTAACACAAGAAAGCCAGTCTCCCAGCATCAAACCAATAACAAACATTTTTCTGTTGATGTTCATGTTATGGCCAGTAGTGGGCTGTTGTGGCATTACAAAATTAATAAATATGGAAATTTAATAAAATAAATTAATTAATGTTACTTAATATCTATAAGACTACACTTGAGCTTAAGAATCTTATATAACATTCACCATAAATTTTAATCTAGTTTAGTGAGGTAGCTCCAATCAAACAAACAAATATTGGGGTGACATAGAATTAAATAATAAGAAAATTTTTTTTTAATTAAGTATTTCCTAAAAGATCTCTTTAAAAGCTTTCAAATAATTCTCCCATTATTATCTTAAAAATATAGTGAACTATCGTACTTTTCAGAGACCCATAACTCAGAAAATTTCGACGAGGGTCAATTATTTCACATTTTTTTGTTGATTGGAGATACTTTAATGAAATAAATTTTTCCGAAATGGTGTGAAAAAATAAGAGGCAGGACAAGTGTTTTGCTCGCTGCTTAAAGGACATGTATGATCCTGCTGTTTTTTAAAAGCAAAATTTTCGAAAGTATGTTTGATCGATTGGCGCATTTAAATTTTCTCTAGCTCATCTAGTGCTTTTGCAAAGTCAATTTCAACGTAAACACGGACGGACAGATGGTCATTGCATCATACCATATGCATAAGAACTCAGAATTAATATACTTTACGGGGTCAGAAATGGATATTGTAGAAGCTACAAACGAAGTGAAGTGTAGGATATAGAAATGAGGAGCAGTAAAAATAAATATTAAAATTTGTTTGTACTTTAACAAAATATTTGTTAAGCAAAAACTTTTAATGTTAAAAATCTATCAAAGTTGTTGTCTTAATGTGAAACCTAAAACTTCTTCTAATCCTTATTCGGACTTATCTTTCCTTTTTTAGAATTCGTTACTGAGTATCGTATTAAGGTCAATGCCTTCACTACCAATAATGAAGGTGAATCTTCGAATAAAATCGTACAGCGAACTGAAGTAGCGGGACCAAGTGTACCTATCGTTGTAAATTTAACATGTCATTCACAAGACTCATTTACTATTCGCTGGAAAAGGCCTTTAGAGTTTTTTAATAATATCGATTTTTGTATAATTAAAACGAAAATTGTTGGCCAGGATATGCATTGTGATATAAGAAATAATGCTTCGGCCAAGGAATTAGAAACGGCGGTAAGTTGAAAACATTAAAAAAAAAATTTCTAATAAAACAAAACACATTTTTTAATGAATCACAAACATAACTTTTTATATTTTGGTTTACTTTTTTTATAATTTCAATGCAATTATTTGGTAACATTAAGATTTTTTTAGTCGTATCACTTTATTTTTGTAAATAAATGTGAACGTTCAGAATTATGTTAACTGTTAAAAAAAAGGTTAATCTAAGTATAATCAGAAAGGTAAAAAGGTATATAGAGAAAGGTATACAAAAAACAGGATTTTTAATTTTAATAGTCGAATATCTTCAAATTTGTAAGAGTACATTTGTTATGCATAATTTTCAAAATTTCACCGAAAAAACAAAATATTCTTCCAAAAAAAAAAAAAAAAAACATAATAATAGTTATTGAATGTTTGCTGTGTTTTTGTATAAAACGTTTTACATTTTTGTTGACCTTTTGCTTTGTTGCTTAAACGTAGTTCTCATGAATTCAATTTGGCTTTTGATATGAGACTCTTAGGTTTTCAATACAAAATTTTAGTAGAATCCACTGATGAGCTATATGAGCAGTAGCGAAATGGTCAAAGTAATATATTTCAATTTGTAGTTGTAGGAATCAAGTCCGATTAGAGTAAATTAATTTTACAAAAATTAAACCGACTTTAAAACAGAAAAATTTACAATTAGATTTCTTGAAGACAGTAATTATAATTAGCCATATACTTTAAATTACATCAACTATTGGGGCAACCTTTAGTTTATAACTTTAAATGTATATACTTCTTAATATGCCGAACAAAGTAGTGAATATTTTGTTTAATTTTTTTGTCTAATGTTTTCAAATATAGATCTATATAGATCCAATTTCATTAGTCTGCCGTTTAAAGCGGTTAAAAGGTTTGGCCACTTTCATCAAATTACATCAACTGTTGAAACTCTTTTTAGTCTCCAAATTTAAACTATTACTTGTTGTTATAGCGGACTTAGCAAAACAGGTTCACCTCTTCAAAAAAAACGGTTATAATCAAGAAATTTAATGAATTATTAGGCCATCTTTTAATTTATAATTTTTTATATTTATACTTAACCATTATCCTGTATTAATGGATCAAAATTGTTTGTTCAAGTCACTCCAACAGCACGAAATATGCTTATAAATGTGGCCGATGTCAAAAATGTATTGGCAAAAACCGTTCTGAAACCCATTTTGTGTGTCATGATTGTAAAAAAATCAATAAAACTAAATAAATAAATGAATACTTTGTATTGGGCAAAATTTACCCTCTAATGTCATATGCGTTTTATTTTTGAAGTACAGGATAAGGGTTAGCATCGCGGTCATAATTATCGAAGTTCTATTCAATTTTCAAGCGGTTCAAAGGATAGGCCCATATACGTCAATTTTCGTCTCCTATGGGGACACCCCATTATTTTTGTATTATTTATTGCTATAGTGATATGCAGTTTTATTTTACATTGGTGCCACTTAGGGTTCATCATACATGAAAAAATATGTATGTTGTATTTTGACACTCTTTTATTTTTTAAATTAAGGACTGTTTTCAACCCATTAGTGCATGAAGCTCCCTAGCAACTTTTAAAATTTTTTTGTTATAAATTTGGTATTAAATAAGACTACTGAATTAGTTTTTAAGGTTTTTATTAAAAAAAAAAAAGTTTAACATAAGTTTTATGAAGTGTCCCTTTTAAGGGACTTTGAATGTGCAGTTCGAGAGTGAAACGTTTTAAAACATTCTTTTGGGTGAAGGACTTTTTTGCATTTAAGACATATAAAATTTGACTTTTTGCCACAATTTGCGCATCGCTTATCCGTTTTGGAATATTCTACTATGTAATCTTTTCCATCGAATTTTACATCAGCATATAAATTTATCCGATTTGAACTTCTCAGAGTGGGAACTCCAAAGGCTTCCAACAAGGATACAGCTATATAACGTCGGAACTGAAGCAAACTGGCACAATATGGATTATTTGGATGAAATTTTCGCATCAGCAGCCATCCATTTACTATAGATGCGTCCAATAAATAAGAAAATATTGGCCACCACCATTTACGCTGTGTGATTCGTGATCGATATGCAGCCACCAATTGGTCCATCTTGTCCACACCGCCCATTCCTTTATTATAGTATTGGATAACTTTTGGCTGGACTAAATTTATTGCACCTTCTCCTCGGACATAACGTCTGCATGTCCTCATTTCGTTGTTGTCGAAATTCGTTCCGATGGTGACGACATTATTATCTTTCCATCTCATTAGCGTTATGCTCCCATTGCTGGAAAAACGAAAATCTGTTGATCATCTAGTTTCCTTTTTCATCTCGGCAATTGAACGAAGCGGGCATTTTTCTGTATGACCATCTCTTATTGTGCCAGTTGCCAGAAACCCATGTTCGACAAGTAACGTAGTAATCCAACAGAAGTAAAGTAGTTGTCAAAGAAAATCTTGTAAATAAAAAAATACACATTAGATGAATTAGGTGTGAGTTAAGAATTTGTGTTTTCTTACTTTGAATCCTTTATTTCTTAGTATATTGGCTTTTATGAGCAAATCTACGACCTTATCGCCACCTACATCAAAGCCTTTTGACATGACATCTGCGTTTTTCCCCATGTATATATCAAACTGAAGCATATATCCATCACTTGTATTCAAAGCCTAGTTTTTAAAACCAAATCTAATTGGTTTGCCGCGAATATATTGTTTTGCATAGTGTTTGCCATAATACGGGATCATACTTTCATTAATTGAAAGATTTTCATGTAGCAAACCATATTTAAGAAATGATTTATTTAGATGATCAATTACAGGTCGAACTTTAAAAAGCCGGTCATTGCTCTGAAGTTTTGACCTGTCATTGAGATGAAAATTATTCAAAATTTTTTCGAATCTGTTTAGGCGCAAGCTGTTCGCTAATGGCTTCGAAGTATCTTCTTTGTCAGACTAGTAAAGTCGTTTGTTTGGATATTTTGCATATTCTGACATCAAAATACCTCCAATGAATACTTTTATTTCATCCACAGACACATTTAAATCAACGTTTTTCTGAAGAACATATAAACAGGTCTGTACAACACAATGAGACAATAAATCATCAAAAAAAACTAGTTGGAAAAACTCTAATGGGGTTTTGGCGGATTGAACCTCAATGCTAGGAATCTGTGCCTCTTAGTTTGGTTTCAATTTCATAACTCGGATCAACTTTAAACCAGTTTGTCTTAGATGCACGGGTAGAATTTCCTGCATTGGTTCTACCATACTTTCAAAGTGGTTCATCGTCACTTTCATCCGATTCATCATATGCCCCATCACCATTTTCTACGTGATTAATTTAACATTCTGTGTTCAGCAACTTTGGCCCCAGGTGATTGAGATTTCCTTCATGATCGTCATCACTTGAATCAGAATCTTCGTCAGTGTCATTTTCATCTATAGGAGGGATCGCATAAATATCAATATCTTCTAAATCACCATTGAGTGCTTCTAATTCTTCTAATATTTCGACCACTGTAAGTCTGTAACAAAATAAACATGAAAACTTTTCAGAGAGCATAACATCCCTTATAAGGGACCTTGGAAACTATTCCACATTGCGTAGATTCCAAATTTATGTTTTAAATTCTTAATGAATTATATTAAAATTTAAACACTTTATAATACATATATAAGCTCAAAAACTAAATTTAGTTAGAAAATTAAACTTTTATTTAAATTTAAATTACCTTCCACGTGATTTGAGATTTTTAGTTTTACCGTTTTTTATTGTTTTTACGAAATAAACCACACAACACGAATTATTTTAACTGAATGCATATTTTTATAACAAAACACATGTTCATAAAAGTCAAAGCCTACTTGATTCAAATTTTTATTTAAACATATAAACGCAAAGTTTGAAAATATCAACATTCCCTTAAAGGGACTGTATGAACTAATGGGTTAATATGGAAGCTATTTTTGGACATAACTTTACAAATAAAGAAAAAAATATTCAAAATTGGTCCAAAAATAACTGGGTTGTGTGGATACAAATATAAAAAAGCCATATTAAGAGGAATTAATAGCTTTCCTCTTTTTTGAAGTCGGTTGATCAGAATTTGTCAACACTTTTAGTTTAACATACACCCATGATGTGCTACTCTAAAGTATCGCTGCACCGTTTTTCAATGCACTATAAGGTTCATATTTAAAACATAAACTCAACTGCACCTCTGCTATTTTGATGTAAAGTTATAATATAATCAAGTTTGCCAATTAGAAATTGAAAATATATTTCCTTTTTTTCAAATCGTCTATTGTGCCGCTCAACATATCTTCATAACAGATCACAGCAAGTGCATTAAGAATTAAATCCAGCAAGAAGTTATCTCTCATAGTTTAACAAAAGTAATATGGTGCTCATATGCTTTATCTGTTAAAGGTTAAGATATTTAACTGTTAAAATTTTTACTTTGTATCTTCCTAAATTTATGTTTTTTACATTTCGGCTTTAAAGCAAAGTTTTTTATTTAATCTCTAAACTTGATGTTATTGTTGCATCTGTTTCATTTATATGTTTTTTGTTTTTCCTGTCTTATAGTTTTAGTATTCTAGCAATCAAAAACCAAAATCAAAAAATCCTTAAACAAGCATTAATTCATCAAAAACTAACTAAATATCAGCTATAAAAATATTACGCCGAATGAATATTTTATAATAAAACTTCAAAACGAATACAAAATCTATAAAATACACAAATACAAAATAAGTCTTTCTGCATTCATTTTGTGAGTTTAAAAATTATTGTTTATTTTAAAATCAAGAGCAACAACTTTTTTCCTTTATAAATGTGTCTGTTGCTAGACTACATTTAAAAATAAATAAAAACAGAAAATGATTACGTTCAAAATCTCATTTACCATTCAACATTGAGGCAATGACTTCCAATTTCAATCATTTATTTAAGTTAATGCCCATAGAAAAAAAATATTCGTCAACTTAATATTGAGCAATACGAGCACTTTTATGAATATTTGAATGTGTTTATCCAAAAAACAACAACTTTTAACAGAAGCAGAGAAATTAGAATAAAAATACTTTTTTAAGTCGGCACGGTACACATACATACATATGAATATGAACTAAATAAATGTTAAAAACTACAGATTTTGTTGTTATTTGTTGTATATTGAAATTTATTTTGAAAAATGGTTTAAAAAGCTACATAAAGTTTGTTAGTTTTAATTGCATTCTAAAACTAAAAATGTTGCAAAAAAAAATACAATGAAAAATCGTAAAATACAGTGAATACAAGTTAGTTTTTATTTTGGAAAAGATAAAGAAGTACACACACACACATAATTATACATACATAAAATCATAATTTGTTGCAAATATTTACAAACTTTTTTTTTATTACCCAACAAACATTTAGTCAATCATTTGAAATTTGTTTTGATATCGCAAATTTTTTTAGTTTAATTTAATTTGAGTTGACCTTAAAAAAATAATTGGAAAATTAAGTTTTTCAATTCCGTTCTTAAAATTTAATCTAAGGCCTAAAAATACCAAAAAAAAGTTTTAAAGTCTGTTCATGTTGTAACGATAATTAAACTTGGTAACTCCCTCCACATATGTGTAACAAGAAAAGCCATTGTTGTTGTTATCCTGAGTTGTACTTGTATTTAAAGCAGAAGATCATTAGTCAGGAGTTCAAGTTCAACAGAGCCCTAATTAGAAAGGAAAATAAATTTTTGAGTAGCTGCTATTGACGATGAGCTATTTAAAAGGAAAACATAAGTTAAAACTTTCTATATTCTTAAGTAGAAAAGGACAATATATGAGCAGTCATCTCGGTAAATTAGTTATTGAGGGCGCTTGTATATAAACAAAGGATTTGATATATTTAAGGCTTCTGCATAAAAGGACAGCTCAGCGAGGACTTAATTAAATAGATAAGTTACAATAGTGACTAAAAAGTGATTAAAAAGGTTTTGGTGGGTAAAATAGGGAATCGTAAGTTTCAGTCGTTGTTTCACAGTTTAAAGAAGCATGAAGGAAACAATGAACACTTTGCCTTCTTTTGTTCCTAAGTGATTAGAAAAAAAATATATAAAAAAAACCTTTCGTCCCATTACTAAGTCTTGCGCTACCCAGTATCCACTATGGATTCTGGATCGTTAATTTATACATAGTTCTAAAATTTTCTGGTAATTACAGAGCCCCGCGTATTGTTGGTAATTTCGTAATATAGAGATAAAACTACGGCACGATTTGCATAATTGTCTCCTGTAGTCCATTTATGGAAACTATTTATTAAAAGACCTTATCCCATACAAAGCCCTTGTCGCCTAACTTAACTCCCAAAATAATGTATCTACCAAATCGAACATTAGTAACTTTTGCTGTCAGGTCGACCTAATTTTGTTCGACTTGCCAAAGCTCATGGAGATTAAAATGTATAGAGACCCTTAAAAAAGGCTCCTGATACAGTTACTGTTTTTATCAACACACTTTCGTTTTCATCGCATAAGTTTTTACACGAGTAGTAAATCGAGCTGTACATTCTTTTTCACAATTTCTTTTTTAAAATGGTGCAATAATGAACACCGACTTACAATATCTTCCTTCTCTTTCAGAATTATATTTTTCATTCTTTATAAACTTTACGTTTGTTGGGTTAAAAATAAAAATACATAAATTTTAAATGTCAATTTTTATTTTGTGTTAGCAAAAATCGTTGAGAAAAATACACTTGCACAACTTGGGTAAAAAAAGTAGCACTAAAGGACACGCTTGTCTTTATGTTTTAAATTTAAATTTTTTTTAGTTTTTTAATTGTTACAGAAAAACATAATTAGAATAAGAGAAGCACTAAATCTACAGCAGAAAGATTTTTATGCCAATTTTTGACTTTTATTACATTTTATTACAAAATAAGCGTAACAGTAAAAACTTTGGCACACTGAAGAAAATTATGTCGCTATCATAAAGCTTTTTTTGCAATAACGTTGCATAGAGAAAACAAAGTTTTTTAATTCCTGCTTTTAGTAGTTCTTGATTCATAGACGTCTTTCTTGACGTTCGTCCAAACATTCTAGATCGGTATTAGGTCAAACGATTGAGCAAATCATTCCAAGATGTTATTATTTTAGCCTGTAAGCCACCTATGAGCATTTTTTCATATGTTTTTGGTTGTTGTCTTGTTGAAAGATGCAAAAAAATTAATTCTTTTTCTTTTAATTTAAATTGCATCGCATTTTTGAAGAAGTGAACTTAAAATAACTTATTTCCATCTTGCAAAAAGCATTATACCTTATGACGTAACTCTTATATCATATTCTGCATTCGTAGATCCTCTAGTACATAAATTAGAACCTTCTGCACAGTAAAAGCAGTCTTAATCTCATCCGGTTTAGTAATTTTTGTCCTTTTCCTAAAAAAAAAAAATTTAACCAATAAGAGCGCCATTATTTTTGTCATCACTATACATAGCAACTAGCATTTCGTGAATTTTGTTGGGTAATTTTTTTTGTTTTGTGTCATTTTTTTGTGGGAATAAATTCTGCTTGTTAACAAAAAGGTACGCATACAAGCAGTTAGATAGAATATCATCGAAATTTATTAAAGTTTTTTTATCAGAAAAAATGTACTTTTTTTTAGAATTTCGAATAAATTTTTTTAGTTAAATCCGCTGTCCACGTTCATATTTTCGTATGTGTGGATATATGAATGTATGTAGATACAAAACCAAGCTCATACATTTAACTTAATCTGGATCTGAAAATGGTAGAAAAACTATTTTTTATATTTACTCGTATTTATGAATCTATGACAACAAACAACTACTAGAAATATTTAAAAACTTTAAAATAAAATCAGTTTTTTTCTTAAGACCTTCTAATAAGAAATGGAACAAAATATCAATTAAATATTTATTTAAGTTTTATACAAATATAATATTTGTTGTAATAAACAAAACGAGGCATCTGATTTAAATTTATTATAATAAATACATACAAAAAAAGGAAATATTATATATTTTACATAATAAGGTCACTGGTTTTTAATAGGTTAAGCATTTTTTAAAAATTCTAGCTTTTACCACAAGTCCTCTTCAAAGGTTTTTAAATGATTCCCATATTGATGTCTCAAAAAATATGGTGCAAAATTGTACTTTTCTATAAAAATTCCAGAGACCCATACACTGAAAATATGGGAGAGGGCCTATTTTTTCAATTGATGTTTTTTTTTGTTTAATTCTCACGTTAAAATACAAACTGAAAAGATACTTAATGGGCTGTTAATTGACATTTATTAACTTGGGAAAAACGACAAATATTTCATAAAATTTATACTAAAATTTTAAATATATAAAAACTAATGTAATTTGTTAAATTACAAAAACAAACATTTTCAAGCAAATAAAACCAAAAATTTCCCACCACCGAGAATTATCTGAGCAAAATTCCTAGTTAGGTTTATAAGTCAAGAAGTGCGAATTTGATGCAGATCTATTGAAAACTCCTTAAGTAGTTTTAATATCAGCCGATCGTATTACTCCGTCGGAACCGGTATATATTCCATTTCGATCTTAACAGAATAAGAATAATATCCGCAACTTGCAGTAGTCTTCACGGTAAACAGCCTTCAACAAGCTAGATTTGTTCAAATGGTAGGAAAAAATTAGAGAAAGGCGTGGTATTTTACCTATTGCCTTAAAGGACATGGACCGATTCCGCTTGATTTTAAATAGCAAAATTTTCGGAATTTTTCTTTAATTAATTTAGAGCCTTGGAAAAGTTAATTTAACACGAATGCGGACGGTCATCATTTAATCGACTTCGCTATGCACAAGAACTCAGATTGTATGTATTTTATGGGGTCGAAAATAGATGTTATAGAATTTACAATTAAATCAATAGGTCTTTCTTAAAATTATCTAGATCTTTTAAGAAGAAAACATTATCTGTGACTGGTAAAAATAATATGAGAACAGAAATAGTTACAACACGGAAATACTACTCTGAATTCCTTTTGGAGTATCATTCATGTCCTTATATATTAAATATTCAAATGGTCGTCTTTGCTCCGCTAACGGGACTTCAAACGGATGGCTGACTAGTACTCAGATGTGCTGCGTTATTTAGGTAGTAGCGTCTAAAATTTCAACTTCGATTTCATTCTTAGTAGTTGCCTAAATGTAATTTACAGTCTGTAAGAAGGAGCAATATTGTTTTTCTAGAATGAACACTAGAGAATTTATTTACTTAACGACAGTAACAGCAACTACGAACATTAATTTTTTTTTTGTTTTTAATTTTCCCTTAGCACTGACAACATCGTATTTTTAAGATAATTTATTTCCCGATTAAAACCTATGAAAGGGTTAATTGTTGCACGAACTATATTACGGTTCACACTTCCTGAAATTTATGATCAGTATACTTAAGAAAATCGTCATGAATAGATTAAGGCTTCAACAACGCTACCAAATTACCATAACTTGTTTTGAATATCAGTCGGCAGATGACGCAACTTATAGACCCAATGTTGTAAAATTAAGTCATGGCTCAAAACGAGCAACACGTATCATGATCAATGATTTTTTATTTGAAAATATAATGACATTGATTGAAGCAAGATATGGATTTGACGGATTGAAGCTACATACCATACGTTGATCTATTCTATTTACTTAACTAAAACAACATTTAGAGATAAGTGGATTTAAGGAAATTGACCTGTTAGATGGACTTTCAAATTATGCATTTTTATGCCTATCGATTACTTCCTGTATGGCCAAGTAAAATCATCGGTTCGTTCCAATAAACCAGCAAAACTTGACGCCTTAGAAGCCAATATTGCCCGTGTTGATAATGAAATAAGGTCAGCAGGTAAAAAAAACTGGGTCTGTCTTTCACAATGAGCCTTGTGGAGAACAGACAGAATGGTCATATGCTCTAAAATTAGTTTCAAATAATAATGCCGTATTGATCTTTCGTATAAAAAAATTATTATTAAAATTTAATTTTTGTCTTACTTTTTACAATTTGATGGTTCTATCGGGCTTAAAAAGCAATATTTGAGCATGTAATTTCTTATTTCTTTTTATAAATTAAAAAAAAAATATTTATTCTTTCTATATTTCTTATGAGAATTGCTGACCCACCCTCGTATGTACGAACTTTTTATTATATCTTCCAATTGCAGGAAAATATTTGCAATCAAAATTCATACAAACAAGTAATTAGACACAAACTTACCGACAACCCAACATTCGCATAAATAATAAATGGTTGTTAAATAAAACTGAAACAAAAACAACCCGAATGGAGAATTTTAAAAAAAGCCTGGCAAAAAAGTTTATCTTTCTGATATGCCCAGAACTAGGAAAAAATAACTTTGTTTCCCCCAAAAATAACACGAAGGAAAACTGATCGTTAGCACATATTGAAAACTGTTAAATTTATACAAATTGTCAGAAAATTTGTCGGATAAATTATTTATCAACAGTCATTGCGACAAATAAATGTGCAGATAAAAAACAAAAAGTTTTTAAATATTTTATAAAACAAAACTGAAACAAATGAAAAAAAAAAATAAAGTAAAAAAAGAAAATAAATTTTAAATAAACTTTTTAGTATTCAAAACATTCGTAGTAAATTGTTATAACTGCTTAAATATTTCAATATATTCTCTACTCTTATTTTTCCTTGCAGATGATTAAAAAAAATTTAACGATGTATCAGTTGTACGAAGTTAAACTGGCAGCGGCTACATCCAGTATAATAAATCCAAAGAAAATTATATTGGAAAAATTTTCGGAAGGCAAAAAAGTAAAAAAAATATATACATATATATTCCTCCTTCATTTGTTTTTCGTTTTTTAATTCTACTATTTTTGAGTTTTTATTGTAAGAGTGTAATAAGTATAGAAATGAGAAAACATAGTTTTAAATATTGTTTACATTGTCCGTATATCCGTATATATATCCGTAGAATTTATATAATTGAAGATAATATATCGTTAGTTACATGTTGAGGTTTTAATTTCAGTCTAATTATAATTTGTTTTAATTTTTTTAATGAAAAATAATTTCAATAGCTTTGTTTTTTACATCATCTCACATTAAATATCTTCTACTATTTTCTATTTTTTTTTTTTTTTTTTTTATTTAATGCTAACACGTTTTAGGAACGGAGTAATATAATATTGAGTTACGACTCTCTAGCAGGAAAAACTCAATATTTTTGAAAATTTTTAATAAACAAATGGATTTATTAATTCCGATTAGGATCATTGTAATATCGTAATTTTTAATAGAAAAGAAGCAGAAAGCTTCGATTGTGTGGATTTCAAATAGCATCAAATAGTATATATTTAACCAGCTAATTGTCGTAATCGATCAGTATTAATTTGGTTAGACGAAGTGCACACATAAATTTGTTCATGCTTTCAGGTAACGACCGGTTTTATTTTAATGGTTTTATACTTCTTTCTTTACAACATTATGGTACAGTATAGTATCATACCGAATAAATCAAACAAATATTAAACTTTTTTCAATAAAAGCAATTAAAAAAAAACAACTTGAAAACAGACAAACTTAAAATCATGTTTCTTTAAGTTAAATTATACGTTGGTGAAATTTTTTGAGAGAGATTGCGGCGAAAATATTTTAAATGTCGTAGAGCAAAATATGAATTCAGATTTAATATAAAACTAATAAAAAATTGCATTACTTATGAGAACACCCTTTAATTCCTAAATTCAAATTTTTCTATGCTAATTTTAAACGCATATCTAAAACTGCTCAAATTAAAGAAACTATTGGGGCACCATTTAATATAAAACTCGATTGTTTTTTCTGCTAGCAGCATGCGAATTTTTGTTTCAGGTGTTTGAGAATATTTATTTTCAATTTTTTTTCCGCCCCACTGAGCACTAGCTTTTTCTGTAAATTAAATTTAACTAATCGATTAATTATTTTTTAATACTTTTTTTTTTTCTTGTGAGTATGACCCAAAATTTACACAAACTGGAATCTGCGAGTATGTGCAGTTTGAAAATAAATTTACAGCCAAGGCATGTTTTTAAGCTTTTAGGGGTCTCTGAACGTAAACGTATGTAATTGAAAAGATCTTGTTATGAGAGTGAGTGACGACCGTAATTCAGTTATATTTGTCTAGGCGTTTGGCTGTTATCAACTTCGTTTTAACGCTGAATTTTTCTGGATATAATGTTGTTTTTAGGATCTGTAGTGGTTGATTTCACTTCATATTCAAACATTCTGAACAAGTTTTTACGTTACCAAGTTAAAACAATTGATGTCTGATTTTCAAAGTTCATATTGATAATTTGTTAGCCTTGCTTAGATTCATGATGATTTGCCACATTATACTCATTATAAATGTCAAAAGTTAACGCCGATTATTTGCCAGTTAAATCTACCGTAATTTCTAAGCGGCTTAAAAAAACGCAAGTCGCGGTCGTTTTTTTCACACTTTATTTTCATTGTCGATACCCTAATACTTTTTAAGCTCTTAGAATATTTATTTTTCTGTTGTTTTAAAATTAATAGTAAATTTTTCTATTAAATTTATTACTAACAAAAAAAAAAAATTAATGTAAAAAATCTAACTGATTTTCTTGGCGTATCTTGGATCACCGGCTTGTATAATCCCTAGCTTTTTGTTTGGTACCTCGATCAGTTTCATCGAGTCTATACAAGAACTAGAGAATTGTCATGAGATTGACACTTCTACAAAACATCGCTCTGAAAGAATCTACAGCCATAATAAAAACGAATGCTTGTGTGTCATTTCCGTTTAAATTTTTTATTTTCTTTTTTCCTATCTCACAATATAAAAAAATTAATTCTATTTTATATCTGCCGTGTTGGCTTTTATATATAATTAATATTAAAAATTAGCAATATCCTTAAGCTCTGCTCCAACATCACTCGAATAAGATAAAATCGGTTTGAACATGTGTGTACGTTATAAAGGTGACGCCACATGCTGCCTGACTAAAGAAAAGGTGGGTGCTTTATTATGTCGCAGAAGTTATAGCAGTCGAAAGACTTCTAATTTGAGAAACTTTAACGTAAAATATGAATTCATTTTTCGTATAAAAAATTTTCACACCCTTTTTTAATAAATGTTTTTAATACTCCATTTTGGTTTTCCCTTTTCTTTTTTTCTTCTCCTGTCAAAAGTAAGAAGTAAGGAAAAACTCGAAGCGAAATACCTTTTTTATGATCAAAGTTATTGTAACAAAAGAAAAAAATTAAAAATTTTATTTTAACTACTTTTGTCTGGTTTTATTTAAACATAAATTTTTTTAAAGAAAAAAAAAACAAAACAATTAAAAAATATAAAAAAATAAAACATTTTTGTGATTTTATTAAACGATTCATTACATAAAATAAATGTTGTTTCGTTAAAGGTCAAAAAGTTCTCATTGTTTGAGTAGAGTGTCTTAATAACTATGGCTCGTTAAAACAATTTCAGTAGATTTTAGAAGTCTTAAAGTTTATTCTTTTGGTAACAATTTTTTTTTAACTTAAAAATTTTACACAGTTAGGCAGGTACTTACTTATTCTATTTTGTGTGTTTTTTATTCCTTCTAGATTGGTTTAAAACCCAACTATGAAAAAATACAACCACTTTTGCGCCAATTTCAGAATGATTATATCCTTGATATTCAGCTGATTAATTTTTTGAATCAAAAATTCAATCAGCATGGCTCGATAGCTATCGCCATTTACCTTAACGGAAGCTCCTAAATATTTCGAAAGATATAAGGACCGATTATGCCGCCAACGTGTTAATCGCACTTATCTAAATTTTTTATTTTATTCCTCTAAATCCCAGCAGGGCGCCAAGCGATTCGTTAGCAAATTTGATTTCAGAAAGTTATGTTGCTAGCCCTTCTTTATTAAAATGGTAGTAGGGCTGCTATCTGTATGTCAAATCCCACAAGGATTTATGCTTTAGATATTTATGTAATTTGCTTACTCACCTGAGACGTTGAGATGTTCTATAACCATTTAGGCTTCATGACTGGACGCCTTCTTACTTTAGGTAGCTTTCACAACTATCTGATAAGCCATTATCTGGGAAAAACTTGGTCAAGAGTTGAAAGTAGTGAGCTGGTTCAATAGTCAAGCAGAGGAATCTTTACCGGTCACTCCCGAGTGAATGATAGTGAGAAAACTTTGCGCACAAGGTGCACCTCTGTTGAAAATCGCAAGTCCTAACCGCACCAGTATGTAAATTTTAATTGATGAGTATAGATGGTGATTTGGCAGCGGCTTGAGGATTGTCCTTGCTCCAAATGCGGCAATAAGCTTCTTTAATAAAAATTGCTGTGGGAATTTCGAAAGGTTTATGAAAACATAGAAAAGAAAGTAAATTGTAATTTTTAGCTGTAAAACAAGTTCAACATTACAATTGACCTTAACCGCAAAGCTAACAAATCTATTAAAAAGTTAAGAACCAAAGCAGATTTCTGAAATTGTTTCCAAAACAATTAAACAGAAGAAAAGCGAATAAATTATCATACAATAAGTTAATCTCGTTTATTTAAATTTAAATGTCTGTGTTTAGATGCTTGAAGTAACTTCATTATTTTCTTTTTTTTTAATTTTAATGTGTTTTTTATAATGCTTTTTTATTTTTATGAATATTTAAACTTATGACAATTCTTACTTTATCTTTATTTATATTTGTTAATTAAAAACAAATTTTCGTTTTTTGTTTTGTTTTTTATAAAGAAGTTTGCAGTTAATTAATAAATATGAAGTTAGAAAAGTTGTTTTTAATGAATAATATAATAAATAAAAATAATTTTAAAATGGTTTGCGGTAGAAATATGAAAAAGACAAGAGGTTCTCGTGACAGTCCTTTTATATACAAAGAATACAAAGAAGACGACTGCTCTTTTTCACTTTCTACTTTTTTGTTTTACAAAAGGCCGTAAGAGGCAATCAGCGACCATCCATTACAATAAGAAAATGTTGAATTAGAAAACAAGGCGAAAAAAGTATTTATGTTCTTTTTCAAAGATTTGTTTTTAATAAAACAACTATTTGTTTTAAATATGGTTTGTAAATTCATTAAATGCATTTATTTTTAAATGTAAAATCAGGCATAAAATAAAATTTTAAGCGAAATTTGGAAGAGGAGGTTTATTTTTTTCCCATTGTTCAAAAATATGTTTATAAAATAAAAATGATCATTTTTTACTTTTTTAAAATAACAAAAGCTCTGCACTGCTAGCGTCATTAAATGGAACAAGTTGCTATTAGAAGAATAAAGAACGCGATATTCTAATTATTATTCTAACTGGTTATGCAACATGTAGTTAAACATTGTTTTATTGAAGACTAATTCGCTTAAATGGTGATTCTAAAAATTTTATTTTCATCTCAGAAACACGATTAAGGCATGTATATTCAGATTAATCTATCTTCCTTTGCTATGCTACGAACTTTTAAGTTTTGATTTGTTATTATGAATCACTTTTTTGTACATAAAACAGGTTAGGTTCTCAGATTAAGTTCTTGTAAAGTTTTCTTGTTCAAGCATCTATTTTAGAAAAAAAATTTTATATTTTTTTAATTTTAAGGACTTATTGTTGACCTACGATGGGACACACATGTATATTACATTTCTTTAATTTTTAAAAAAATTATTTTGAAAAAAAGTCTTTTGAAAGAATATCCTAGGAAAGATTAGTTTTAAAAACAAAAAAAGGTCCTTTAAAAAGAGCACTTTTTAAAAAAAATACGTTAATAAAACTGTATACAAAATAAAAATGTATTTTTCGAAAAAGTAACTCCAAAAGTACTTTTGAAAAACGTACCTTATTAAAATATTCAAAAAAAAAAAACATTTCATATAAAAAAATTTAAGAAAAATCTTTTAAAAATAAACTTTGTTTAAAGGTACCTGTTAAAAAGTGTATAAAAGCTTATGAAAAAAATTTTTTTCCAGAAAAAAATCACCTTAAAACGTATATTTATGGTTGTATTTTCACTAAAGAAGACAAATCTTTTTATTTGTTTTTTTAAGTACTTTTTTACTACAGTAAATACCGTTAAAACGAATTTTTTAATATAGAGCAGATCCATACAATTCATTATTACTAAAAATTTTTTTATGAAATACAAAATTTATAGGTATTTTTTATTTGTAATAATATCTTCTTTTTTATACAATAATATACTGTGGCACTGCCTAGTTCTGCATTTACTATTTTAAAACGATAATTTAAGTAAAATTAGTTATATCTGTTACCATATTTTGTAGCTTACACATAAAGTTTTTTTCTAGTTAAAAATTTCTAAGCGATTCAAATATTTCAAACAATTCAGTTAAACTTCTTTAAAGTTAAACATAATGTTAACTAAGAGTTAAAGTAATATTAAAATAATTAAATAATTAATCAAGAAAGAAGAAAGAAAAAGTTATAGAAAAATAATTTTGCTCTTGTTGCAAATGGTGGGTAGCTAAGAAACTAATTGCCAAAAACGAAATAAAGTCTAAAAGCTTGTGAAAAATTTATTACGAACAAAATACGTAACTGCCCACTCAACTTGAATGAAATGAATGTATCTAGTGAATGGCGTATTTTCCTATTTTAGCCATTATTCCTCGATAATTCCGTATGTGAAAAGGCGGTAGATTGTGGTAAATGGTAAGCACCATTAATAGCCAACAAAGAGCACCCATGATTAATAATTCCAACTACAAAGGCAAGTGAACACCAAAACAAATGTCAAATCCTGACTTCTTTGAAAATTAAACACCCATCAAAATGACTCCCATTGTAAGTAAACATTTTATAAATTTCTATGTAATGTTAAATTAGTAAAAGGTTTTCCTGAATTTAAAAATTTTTATTTTTATTTTATTAATTTCTACAGTCTGCTGTGTTTATATCTAATGACATTTTGTTCGATAATCTTATTGTTGCCGATGATTTGAAAGTTGCCTTGATTTTGCCGGCCAAAAATACGTTAATGAGGAGTCTGTAAGTATTTCTTGAACAGAAATATAATTAATTATTAACAAAACATAAAAAAAGAAATCTTTATGGTATCGCATGATGCGTCATATGAATTACAAATCCGTTGGGGGGCTTTGTGTTTCCTGTATTTAAGCATGCCAACCAGTTTTTATATCCTTTATTTGGACGGGCGATCCATAGAGGTTTTTAAATTTTATTTGCTAAGAAAAAAGTAGTTTGACTTATTTGGTGTTCAATTATATAAGAACTATTTTCAGTATCTATCGCACTGTATAATAATTTTGCACCTTTTTGCGATTTTCTGCTCGCTTTTCTCTTGTTGTTAGGATAGATTTTTAAATAAAATTATAGCTCACTGCAAAGAGAGTTCTTTAAGCTGTTAGATTTGTAGTTAACTTATTTAAATTCATGTAATAATTTTGTTATTGTATGTATTTTTTTTTTTCTTTCCTTTTCAGTTTTTATTTATGTTTTTTAAAAGGAATCTGATGTCGAAGCTCAAAGGACTGATGCTTCTTAACAAGATGATGTTGATGATAAGAATATGGTTTCTGCAGCGGATGATGACAAGACAAAATCTAATCCCAAAGAACAAAAGTCTGATTTAAATGTTAAAAATGATGATAATGATGATCGTGTTGAGGATGATGGCAATAATGATGAGTGCGAGTCAAGTGAAGGCAAAGATTCAACAGAAGATGTTGATAGTGGGGACGCTAA
This sequence comes from Cistogaster globosa, assembly GCA_937654795.1. NCBI lineage: Eukaryota > Metazoa > Arthropoda > Insecta > Diptera > Tachinidae > Cistogaster > Cistogaster globosa. Next base: position 16,192,704 of record OW569403.1, on the reverse strand, counting down.
AAAAGAGACTAAGGTGAGTCTTGAATGTTATATATTTGTCCATAAGTTACTCTAATAAGAAACATCCAAGATACATTGTGTCCAACAATTTTAAATGCAACTAATTTTGTCAAATTGTGTTAATGGACTTGCCACAGATTGAAGAAAATTGTGCTAGTATTTGTTAAATCCTTTTTTTAATGTTGGTTGCCTAACATTGATACTTAGTACTCTTCATAAAATTCATTTTTCTACGAGGTCAATTTAGTAATTCTGTGACTTTTTGGATACAGCATGCTTTTCGATAAAAAGCATGTTCGAATCGAATCGTAAGTCGCTTAAAACTTGCGAGGTCCGTCTATCCGGGTTGAAATTTTGCCAAGGCACAAGATTAGCTTTGTCTTTCGAGGCAACATACGAAACACAACGTCGGACTCTAATTTTTCCATATCATTTGGAAAAAATCTATGGGGTGATAGAGGATAAAAAAAAACAAGTGAAAAAATTGGGTCTCGTCCATATTTCCCGAGTTATAGGCTTCTGAACTTTTCATACAAAAGAACGATTGTGCACCACAATTTTCAAAACATCGATATGTGTATCATTTGAAAGGATTTATATTTTCCCCGGAACCGGGTATTTTTAATTAAAAAAAAAAATAAGCGTCAATTCTTAAATTAAGAGAAGGGATAATCCATGTAAATTAGAAATAAATGGAGAAATTGTATATTTACAAAATAAACTATAAATATAAAAGGCTGTAGCACAAAGAAGCTAGCATACGGTATACGGAGAATCATAGTTTAAAGTTTCTTGATTTTTTAATATCTATGTATGCACAGTCTTTTGTATAGTGCACATTCAATCTTAACTTAAAAAGAAATCCATATCTCACCACTTTTTGTTTCTGGCAAGACTGGAAATACAGATTCGATGATGTTTTGTTTATTTAACCATTCATTCAGTTTTTGCTCAAGGCTCCATTAGGATTTAAACTCATGATCTGTTTAAACAAATGCAAATCAACTAACGCAGCTTGCCTCGCTCTGTTTATATAAGACACAATTTATCGATTTTGGCGGAAGACCAAAACATTCCTCTTTTAGAAATGTTGTTACCTTTTTGTAAAGGTTGGCAACCCTTATATTTAAATTAATTACTAATTAACCAATTCTTCTCTTATTTACCTTCTTGTTTAAATTTATTTCAGAAATTTATCTATTTAAAGTTTTTTTTTCATTGTACTATTTTCAGGAAACTTCATCAAAACCTCGACAACGCCGTGTACCAAAAAATGAATCTTAATTTTTTCCTTAAATTAATAAAACAGAAAAACTCCAAAATAACAACAGATCCTTTGAGTATTTTACTAACTTCTTACAAAATTATACAAAAGAATTCTATATAGAAATAATGATATGGGAGCAATTCTATAGCAGAAACTTATTCAACTAGAGAAAATACAACAATTGTAGTATTTCCAGAAACGAATAAGAAAAATCCAACGAAACAACTTATATTGAATTATGCAGAAGGCGTTTTTATTTTTTGTTTTACTTTTTTTGTTTTTTTTTTTTGTTTTGAAAATAAACAATAGAAATTGAAAATAAAAGAATTTAAATAATAACATAAATTTTAAGATCAAGTAAAGTTAATAAGCAAATGAAGAAAACAAACTATCGTTTTCGTATTATGTTCTCAGATCGCTTAATAAGGAAAATAGTTTGAAAATTGGAAAAATTACAAATAAAGGATTTTTGACTGTAATTGTAAACAAATTCTTTTAGAAAGACATTAAATAGTTTAGTATAAAATATCAATTAAATGAATTAATTTAACTATAAAATTTTGTTGAATCAATATTAACTTATACTATTATTAAAAATTTACAAAGAAAAGGGAGACAACTTTGTATTTAATGTATAAATTATATTATTTACTTAATTTTTCTTTTTTTCCACCAATTATTTTCCTATTTATTCCGTCATCCACAAAAAAGAATATTATTGCTAAAATAATAATAACGATAATAATTCAACATTCATTTCTCTACATTGCTGTTAAGTTAATAAACAATTAATTTCTCCTCTTATTTTTTTCATGTTATTAATTTATATTATAATTTTTTGCTTTTGCTTTTGTTTTTTATTTTTTTTTTTTTTTTTTTGTTTGCATTATATCGCTACTTTATAAATGAATTTGTATGTATGTACTTTTAGTATCTTAAATAAATTAAAATAAAAATCACAAAAAACATCAATAAACTATAAAAAATTAAATTTTTTATTTATTGAAATAAACGAGAATAAAATAAACATTTTTGAAAATTAAAATATAAATGAATAATGTGTTTTATTAAGTGGTTGACTTTAAAATACTAATAGCAAAGGTTATTTTTAATTGTCTTGTTATACACTTCAGCACCCCAGTAAGTATATATGTGCATATGTATATTCTGAGTCTGTCTATCCATCTGTCCGTCCGTGTTCGTGTTGAAATCAACTTTGCCAAGGCATATGACGAGCTAGAAAAAATTTAAATACGCTAATCGATCAGACATAGTTTAACAAATCTTGATATTAAAAGTCAGCTAGATGGGTTCAACAAATCTAGTTTAGTGAAGTAACTCCAATCCAAAAAAAAAAAGGCGATAGAGAAATAAAAAATAAGAAAAAATCATTAAGTAAAAAAAAATTGGTGGACGCCCATATTTTTCGAGTTATGGGCTTCTGGGCTTTTCATAGAAAAGATCGAATATCAAAATGGTCGATATTCGTATCTTTTAAAACCTCTTAGAAGTGATCTTAAAGGATATACTAAATTTTTTTAAAAATGATTTTCACATAAAATTGTACATACCAGTAAATTTTTTTACATTTTTATATTTATTAATTTTATTTTATAATTAAACAAGCACTAGGTCAGTTTTAAAATAAAAATATTGTTTTTTAGTTTTTTATTTTTCGCCACACCGTTGGGTGACATCTTCAGAAAACAGAAAAAAAATTTTGCAAAAACAATAATTAAATATTGAAAGAAAAAATAAAAACTAATAAACAATATTTTTATTTAAGAACCGACCTAGTGCTTGTATAATGATAAATTAAAATTAATTATAATAAAAGGTCAAAAAAACATTAACATTTCAGTTTTATATTTATGTTACCCGATGTATTTATTTATTTAATTTTTTTTTATTAGTTCCTGTCCAGACATGTAATTTTTTTCTGCTTATTTTTTAAATACTCTTATAAAATTGCATTCGTATCCAAACATTAAAATTTTGTTTCTTCAATTTCGGTCTTGATTGCTTATACGAAGGAGAAAACCAAAGAGAATTGAAAGCGCATGATATAGCGTACCCGTTTTTATTCGTCCTTTTTCTCTCATCTACATAATCAAGAGTTTCGCACAAAAGTTGCGAAACTCTTCAATTTTCATATGAATTCCTACAGGTGGTTGTTGTTTATGTTGAAAATTGGTAAGCCTTAACCTGATGCAGCAACCTTTTCATTTACTAAATTGGGACAACAACATTAAGCAAACTTACAATTTTCGAATGAAATAGCTTTTGTTAACAGAAAACTTAATGGTAGGAAAGGATTTCTTATGCTGATTTTTATTTAAAATATTCAATGGGAAATCTTTGGTAGATATATGGTGAAGGGTATATAAGACTTAGCTTAACCGAATACGAGTATAGCGCTCTTACTTGTTTTATGATAAAATAAATCAAATTTATTTTCATGTAAAATCCAGGTGCAAGAATGAGCAAGGCAATGTATTTTGGCTTTGACACAAAAACGGAATCAAATGGTTAATGAGATCTTTCATTCGGATGCCCGATGATTTTCTTTTTCTTTCTTTCTTTCTTTCGGTAACCGAAGAGAAAAAACCTGATCCTGTTAATATCGCTAGTAGGTTTATCCGACACAGGGATCAGACACAGATCTCTAGAACCATAACAATTGAAGGTCTGTTTTTATGGCTGCCACAAAAAAAACAAGACATCATTTTTATGTAAGTATGTACAGTTATGTTTTGAACCACAACTGGCAGACCTGCTTTAACAAATAAGATTAAAACTTAAAGGGTGTTCCAATAGAAGATTCGATTTTAGAGCTTATTTTTCTATCTCTTAATTAATAATAGCTGGACATTTATATTTTCAATTAAAATTAAAACATGTGTGTTTAATTCGCACTTGGTGGATAAACTTATATATGAATTTCTAACAAAATATTGAAGCTAAAATTTGTACATAAAAGAGTGTAAGTACAATTTTCGCATCTTTAGCCAGCAATGAAATATAGAATCGTAAACTCTTAAATTTTACCGACACCAAAGTACATTAACTATTGTAACACTATTTAATTTATAAATTTAAATATTAATACTTTGTACCAATTTTTAAGTGTTTGTATATAACGGTTCAAAAATAGTTCAATGTAGATGATTAGAGAAACACATTTAAAGCTCAGAATCAAAAGTTTATATATGTTGCTGTAGTGGACTAAGCAATAAAATTCTTTGTAAATCATCCGTATGGCTACAGTGTTTAAAAGTTTGCAAAAACAATTAATTTATAACAACTAGAATTTTTTTTCTATAATATTCAACAAAAAAGCATTGGTTGCTTGCACAAATATTAATATTTGCTGAATTCATTCCAAAAGAGCTAATAAAATAGACTAAGTTTTATTATTTACTTACATATGTACGTACTTTTTTAACCAGCAAACAGAACACTTAAATAGTCCAATAATAGAAAGAAAAGAAAGCAAATAAAAATAATAAATTAAAAAATCTTATATTTGATAAATATTCGTTTAAATAATTTAATTAAAAAAATAATTTATAAATTAAATTAATTTTAAATTAAAATAATCTAAACTTTTACAATATTAATATAATTTAATGGATTTTTTCTTTAGTCCTACTTTTTCCCATGTCATTAGTATAATTGAATTTTTGATTACAACTTTTACAACAACATTAATAATGGTTGTTTAAACCACATAAAAATAAATAAGCAAATAAAATATTGTAACATACGGTGAGATCTAGAATGTTTATCCTAAGAAACATTAAACTATATATCAGAGATAATTTTCCTACGCGTAAATCTTAAATTAGTCTTATTACAGAGCCACGGTATATATAATGGCTGTTTTTTTTTTTGCAAGATCTCATTGAAATAGATTCATAAAATATTCTGTCAATTAAACACACACAAATGCAGTTAAAAAACTTAATAATTAAAGATTTTCTGTTAAAAAAAAAGTTTTTTTCTAAAAATGTTAAGTAAGTTTTGCTTAGGGTTCTTGTTCCAACTTAATCTCATTGAATTAGTATGATGTACAGAAGCTACCTGCAGGAATACAAATGAAAGTTGAAAAAGGTGAAGGTAAAAAAAGCAGGAAAAAAAAACTAATATTGGGATGATAGAGAACTTAAAACTAAAAAAAAATAATTAAGTCTTTTTAATAGTTTTACATAAAAACGTCATCGGCTTTTAACTGGGTTAAGCATTTTATAAAAAATTTTAATATTTCCAAAAAGATCTTTTTAAAAGCATTAAAATGATACCCATATTGATCTGATATCTTAAAAATGTTGGTCCACAACCGTCCTTTTCTATGAAAAGTTCATAAGCCCATACCTCGGAGATAATAAGCGAGGGCAAATTTTTTTACTTCATGCTTTTCTTCTTAGTTTTTAATACTCTATCGCCCAACATAATTGTTTTTTTGATTGGAGTTATCTCACTAAAGTAAATTTTGTTTTAAATAATATGAACAAAATTGTGGGCAGAAATGGTTTCTTTCCGATTTTCAATAGCATTTTCGAAACTATATCTAATCGATTGCCGTATTTTAAATTTTTTGGTTTATCTAGTTGCTTGGCGCGTCTGATTGGAACATAAACACGGACGGACAGACGTGCATAAAAGCTCGGAATAAAGACACTTTGTAGGATCGGATATCGATATTGTAGAAATTACAAATGAAATGACAAGCTTAGATACACCCTTTTTCCACCTATGGTGAAGGGTATTATAAAAATAATTTTAACAAATTTTTCTTTGATTAAATCAAAAAACTACACATTTTTAAACCTGGAACAAAACTTCTGTTTTGCTTTGCGTTACAGACTATATAAGGTTGTTTACAACACATAACAATTTTTAAGGGTGTAAAAGGATAAAGCGGTTTTACTGTTGCCTGGTTTCTAATTGTATTTTGTACGAATATTTGTGTTAACGTTATAAGTAAAAATAATACAAATAGAAATATTCCAATATTCAATACAAATAATTTAAACACACATCTGAATATGTCTGCCTGCATATATAGTCACCCATGGTATCTAAATGCAAGTTAAAAAATACTTAACTTTTAAAATTAAAAAAAAAAAAACATTTAGTATTTCCTGCAAAAGTTTTCAAATATTTGTGGCATCCTTTACTAGTATCTCTCCCTTGCGTCCAAGAAAAAAGTCTCCCTTTTTAATTAACATTTAACATTGCAGTTCACCACCGTCAAGAATTTGTTGGTGGTGGTTTTATGGGATTCAAAGTTTAGACAATTATTTGCAATAACAAATAACAATAATGGTTATATAAACAAAATATCGCTTGTTTGAGTGTCTAGCAAGTGTGAGGTTTATTTGTTTTTAATCTCGGCTTATATTTATTTCTATTTTAATACCTAAAAACTTTTGAGAAAGAAAAAAAAATATTTCAAAATGTTTGCATTAAAATGTAATGCAGCATCTTTTTTGATCGCTACATTTGTCATCAGCACATTTTTCGCATCTTCTCACCACCCTATTTAAATCAAACTTAAAGGTCGTCGTTATATTTTTTAGTAGTTTTTCAAGCAATAATCCTAAAGCCAGCTACTTCTTCATACAAATACTTGTTGACTGTAAGCTGTTAATATAAATAAATGCTGTACATTTTTGGTATTGATGTGTCTTTAAAATTCATTTTATTTGTTGCACTATTAACATTTTAGTTCTGTTTTTAATTTGTTTCATAAACATTTTCCTTAAATACTCTTTTCTTTAAATACTCTTTTCCTGCTCTCAAAATCATTAAATGTTTTTTAAGTTTCTCTAACATATTTTATTATATTTTATATTCTAAATCTGAAATGCAGCACAATTTTGCTAGTATCACTGGTTGGCAGTGATACAATGCAACCGTTTGTGTCTTTAACCCCAACAGAAAATAATAGAGAGTAAAAACTCTAAAACAAATGCAACAAACACATTAAGTATCAGACAAAACAAAAGCGGAAAAATACGCACACAAACAGACACCCACCAAAAAATTGTTTAAAGTCTGACAGCAGATGTGGATGTGGAGAGACGCACCATTGTAACAGAAATGGAGCCGGGTGCAGACTCTTCGTTTTTGTTTAGTTTTGCCCAATTTCATTGTTATTTTGTTTTTGTTTTACAACAAGGGGACGGAGTTTAATTTAAATTCAGTGTATTTTCTTAAAAATAAAAAAAAATTAATCTTGAGGATCGTAATCAAATAATGTGGTATTGATATTTGCGCTTAGTTTTTGTAATTCTTGGTTGAAATTTTTCCTTGATTATTTATTCGTAGAAGTTGTCCAGGAAGCAAAATAACCAAAGGAAAAATTCTGTAGTTTCTAAGAGGATTTCTCAAAGGTTGATACAATTTTTTTTTACCCTTTATGCCATTATGGGGACAATGTGTTGCTCTTAGCACAAAAATCAAAGTCTAGCCAAATTGTAACAGTTTATATATTTTTAAATCATTCACCACAGGGGAAGAAGGGCACATCTAAATTTGGCATTCGATTTGTAATTTCTATAATATCCATTTCCCATCCTATAAAGTATATGTTTTGTAAATGCTTATGCAAATTGAAGTCGATTTAGTGATGTCCGACCGAGAGTTTTCAAATACGCCAATCGATCAGATATAGTTTTGAAATTATTTCTGCTGAATCGGTCTATGTCCTTAGAGGCAGCAGGCAAAACACCACGTGTGCCACAAATTTTCCTATATCATAAAAAAACAAGCACGAGTGCTCTTAATGGATTAAACATTTTTAAAAAATTGTAGTATTTCCTAAAAGATCCCTTCAATAGCTTTTAAATGATAGCCATATTGCCTATATTGACAATCGAACTTTTTTATGAAAACTTTAGAGGCCCCTAACTAGGAAAATATGGGCGAGAATTTTCAAAACTATGTCAGATCGGTTGGCCATCTAGTGCCTTGGCAGAGTTGATTTCAACACTAATACGGACGGACAGACGGACATCGCAATGCATTAGGACACACAATGTGATATGGTTTCTAGATTCAACTTCTCTGCTTTTTTTTTTTTTTTTTTTTTTTTTTTTTTTTAAAAAGAGAAGTAGCACTTCAGGCATTAAAACCTATTAAGTTATTTTTCGTAACCGTGCTACATTCTTTAGGAAAGGGATAGATAAGAGATAAGACAGGTGGTGAAAGGAGAAAGATAGATATTTATTTTACTTCGCCGGCGAGAAAGTACCGACGAAGGAGACTGCACGTTTTTTTTTTTTTGTTTATTCTGAATATGTATTTATACCATTAAACAGAAAAAAACATTTTTTTGTATTTTGATTGCCGCAGGATTCGAACCCTGAACAACCAGGTTGTAGTCAACGTGTTTACCACTTTGACTACAGCAGCTTATATTGTTAAGCATGTCAGACACGATTCATGGCGTTCGCATTTCGTCAGCCAAGATAAGATTGGTTCGCTAAAGTAATAAAATTCAATTTCAACAAGTCTTAGAAAAAGTTTTAAAGATAAACAACATTTATCTTTTGCCAATAACATAAAAAAGGCTGAGGTAAAATTTTATTTTTTTAAAAAATTTTGAAGTCCATTTTAGTGGCTAAAAATCCGCCTTCGAGTTAAAAATATCTTTACGATCTATTTGTTTTTGCTTCTATTGTTGATGACAATGACAGAAACAATAAATATAAGGATAAAGTTGTTGTTTGTGTATGTGCGTTTGTGGAATTTGTGAGGAATATTACCTATAATAACATCAACTACCAGCAAATGCAATTATTGAAGTGCTCGCTTACTTGCAAATTTATTCATGCAAAAATCTTACAAAAAAAGAAAAAAAAGAACGACACAGCAGAAAAAATTTTCGTGTCTTTTAAAATTAAAAGTGACTGCTGCTTCGGTTTGGTTTTATATAATAAATATATATAATAATAAATATATATATTATAAAATTGGATTATGTGCGTTTTGCTACTTTATATATTTTTCTTTGCAATTTGCGTATGTAAAATAAAAGGAAACATGTAATTTAAGTATCTCGCCGAACAGGAGCGTTCAAGTGTAAAAAGCTTTACTGATAAGTTTTTATAAGTAGAAAGTTACTGAAGCTTGTAACATTTTTCACTGTTACACAACCCACGTAACCAGAAGCGTACAGCATCAATAAAAATAGCACTCAGCTGATGCAATCTTCAGAGTTTGCTCTTGTTTAATAATTTTATTTATTTAAATGGGATGAATGAAAGGTTTTTTTTTCATACTTCTTGTAGCGGAAATTTTACCATGATTGTGATTTTAATATTAATAAAAAATTACATATTTAGTTTATTTTGTGTGTGTGTGTTAAGTGTTATATTTTTGTAATAACAGTTAAAATGTTCACGGAAGCTGAAGTTTCAAAAAGTTGTCTCCATGATTTGGTTTTTTGTACTCTTCGCTGGGTCAGCTTTGGTGAGAAGTTGTTTAAAATTGGCCTGGGAGATTTCTATATAGATGATATTGATACATACACGTGTCATTTGGTTTCAACAAAATGGTGTAACGTACCGTACATTACTTGAAGCAATTTAATAATTGTATAAAACATTATTTTTTTTTGTATACTCCCCCGTTTTGGTGACCATAATAGCCCCCTGAGTGTGTAGCTTAAAACCATTTACCACGTCAAATTTATAACGATAAATCAAACAACAGCAGTTATTTTGCAAACAAAAAGAGCTAGAAATTGAGTTGAAATTAAATGAGAATACGTGTAATTCAGATTAGTGACAAAATTTAGCGCAATATCAGAATTTGTTGTATACAATAAGAAAGCTAAACAAGGGCTCAACAAAAAACGTTTTGGGAAAAAGTGTAACAACTATAAGAGTCCGGTAGTTTTATAAGCGAATTACTCGTATGTAAAGTTTCGCTTTTTCCACATTCTTCCATTTAAACTGAAAAGGTTTCTAAAGTAAGAATAATATTTTTTATTTATTTAAATTTTAAATTTTTAATTACATAACTGCTAACGTTGTCTGTAATTTTGTTGCAATGAACCTTCGTTTCCAGATTTTCTTTGTTTAGAGGTCTACGGAAATCATGAAATGCACTGCCCTTCATAAGAAAAGGACAAAATTCTAAATCTGAGTGTTATAGACGAAAGATTTGTTAAACCGAAGATTACGAGCCATAAGATCAAATACCAACAGCGCTAAGAATATAGAGAAAAAGGATGAATAGTCGCGGTGAAGCTATTCAAACGGCGAGTAAATCAATAAGAGCATTTCAAAATTCCCAAAGCCCTGTGTCAGGGAAATCGTAATCTATTTACTAACGAAATCTTAGAAACAGTGGAAAAAGCAATATAACAGTGTAAAACAGTCGTGGTAATGTGGATCAAAAAAGACCTGATAGTAAAATAGAAGTTAGTTAGTTCAAGTCTTGTTGAAGTCTCAGTGAATTTCAGGTTCCTACTCGGCTTAAACGCTCTCGTTTGCTTAAGAAGATATCGTGTGCGTCGTAAAAATTAGATAATCTTGTGATGGCATAGACAGTTTCTAAAAAGTGAACCTTAAGTAAAAAGCATCAAACTTATAAATCTATCCAGAGTAACTGGAATGATTTCGTTGGTGAAAATCACATGTTTGCTGCTAAATAAAAACTCGAGTAATTTTAGCAACATCGAAGTCTTTTTCCTAAACGACTTCAAAAGAAGAAAGAGGTCATAGATTCGTTTGAGTTTTCGTTTCTGCAGGACTCGTTAGTACAAACGTTACCAAGGCCATAGAGAAGGAAACACAAGCCAAGAACAAATTAAACAATATTTACCAAAAAAAAAAAAAAATAGTTCGTGCTTATTTTTATGCGTACATTGATCTTAAACATACGATCTTCATTAGTTTTAAGATCATTAAAATAAAATTTTCCCTCAACCTTGTCAAACTAAATTTAAGGGTTTTTGCATACGTTACTAAAAGAGTTTGTATTTTCCCAAAAAAAAAAAAAAAAAAAAACAAAAAAAAAAAAACAACATAATATAATAGATTTTTTTCCTTTTCTCTAATAAAAAAAAATATTCATTTATTTATATAAAATTAAGAAAAAAATGCCAAGTAAAAATTTTGACCAACAACCCAATCACTGCTAGCTGTTCATTTACAATCTCTTTTCTTTTGGTGCAAAATAATTGTTTTTTTATTTCTTTTAAATTTTAACAATAACTGGCAGACTATACTTTCGAAAATACAGAAATGGAAAGAAAACATTAAAATGGGGGTGTCGTACCCGTAATGTTGTTTTAAAATAGATTGAATTTCTTTAAACTGAATCTATTTTTTTTTTGCCAATAAAGATTGTATTGCGTGATACAAATATAATGATTTGAGACATTGTTGTAGTCTTTGGTGTCGAAAAAGAGGAAAGCGAATGAAAGGAGAAAAAAGGGTATATTAAATTAATGTTAATGTTTGCGAAAAATGTTTTATTAGAACAACATTAATTGTTCGTAATGTAATCAAATTTTCAGTGATTGCAATTTGGGGGACGGATAATCTAACAGACAAGAATATTGAATCGTTAAAGTTGATTTTAGGATTTTACATAAAATGCAGTTACAATTACAAAAAGTCATTTTGGTTAAGTAAATTGTTTTTTTCCTTTTTATAGCAAAGAGGGGAGGAGATTGTTGGAAAGTTGTATTATTGACAATTAGTAAAATTCTATTAAAAAAGTAATTACTAATTAAAGTTCATTCTAAAGTCTTTCTTAGAACCCTAAGGCTCCCTAAAAGTATTATGTTCTTAAAAAAAAAACTTGAATCAACAAAAGATTTTTTTCCGTAAACAATTCACGAAGTTACCAAAGAAACATAAAAAATCATATTTAATAACTTTAATCCGACATAAGTTGACGTATATTTTAACTACTAAATTTAGTAAGAAAAAATTATTCTTCCCATCCATCTACCTTTGACTGTGTACGTTGTGAACATCATTTATTTAAACAATTATTTTAATAAATTTTAGTGCTAGGAATTACTTTGTTAGATGAATTCCACATACAATTTAAAGTTTTTTTTTTCGTAATTCTCTTTATCAACCGTAGCATACATTTATTATTGCTTTTTATGAAACAATTTAGTGAATATTAACAGGTAGGACAATATATGTTTCAATTTATTTAGATTTAATTTGAACATCAATATGGTTATACGCTGAGGGTATAACTTGACCTTATTTCCTTAAAAATAAAGCCGGAGCTCACGTTACGATGGATGGATATCGTTAGCGCACCACGATTAATTAATTAATGATTGCATCAATGCAAATGAGATGTTGTTTTAACAGGATGGCGCTAAGTACTATTCGGCAACTGTAGTTTTTAACTTATGGATATAAGAATCTGGCGATAACTTGTTTTAAGGAAAATGGTCTTATCCTTTTGTGAAGTCACAGGCTTGTGCTGATAAACTAATAATAATTGAGACCTTGGTGATCTAAATTGTACGCCTTGAATGAGTCTCGCTACGAACAGTCACGATGTCCGTATGATTGAAATCATTTTCAGTTGCTAATGTCATGTAATAAATTTTTAAATAATATTTTTTTTTCTGTAATTTTTTTAGATTTGAAGTTTCAACATCAAAAATATCGAAATGAGACTTTGATAAGTGGTAACCGTGTTTTGTAAAAAACTTTAAAATTTTGCTTTGTTAGTTAAACGCAGTTCTCATTTCAAATAAAAGAATTTTGAATTTCCTATACAAAATTTGGATAGAATTCACTGATGAGCTATATGAGCAGTAGCAAAATAATCATGTGAATATGCTTTCTCTGCAGTAAAAAATTATTATTTAAGTTAATAAAGTTGTAAAATTCGTGTTTAACACAAGACATCTAAATCTTGTTCATAATCAATATTACAATGGAAGTTAAAACCATATATCGCCGTATGTCGAAGCTTTTTGGAAATGTTCTTTTGCTCACTTTGTAACCATAAGAAATCTCGTACAGAGGTTCAGTTTCTTGCACTCTACTAGGAATTGTAAATTGTTCTATCCCTTACTTAATAGTTTTGTCTTCCAGAAGTAATTCCTGATTACAGTAGCTCATCTATGGAACTGTTGGCAATTACTGTGACTGCTTTAATAACGTAATAGACATTTTGTTATATTGCTAAGTCAGATATATCAACAAGTATTAAATTTGAATTTGGAAATTAAAGGATATTCCTCTAATTTTTATAATTGACCTACATTGCCATATTTTTAGAACTGTTGTATACAAACACTTGATAATGGGATAAAATGTCGACAATTTTGTCTGGTATAATAAGAAAAGTATAAATAATAATATAAAATTACGAATTAAAGGGTGTTACAATAGTTGATTTAATTTCATTTGACAGACGGTAAAAATTAACAAAGATGATGTAATGCTAAGTCCGCTTAAACAGTAACTATATTATTTGAATTTGAAAATCGAAGGGTGTTCTTATAGTTGATGCAAATTAATGACCAAACATTTGTACCGTTAAAGACAGACAGCTGAAATTACAAGAAACATGTATTGCTAAGTCCGCTGTAACAACAATTAAAAAGCTTGAATTTAGGAATAAAAGGGTGTCCCCATAACTTATGTAATTTGACATCTATGGTCCTATTTTTGATTAATTAAGACGACTGATATTTGGTTTATATTGTTGGATTTCCAAAATAATATTTTTTTATATCTGCATTAAAAGAATTATAATTTGTCTGCTTTGAAATTGTTTTTTTTTTTTTTTTTGAAAAAAATATTTACAATTTATGTAAATAAAATTTATTATTTTACTTACACATACTTTAAAGTATGTCAGCTTCTGCAAATGGTATTAAAAAAACATAAAATTTATATAAAATACTGGATTAATTGAGTACAAATACTATTATAACAAAAGAAAAAAATAGTAAAAAAACATAAAAGTCATATTTAAAAAGAAATCGGATTCTACTTAAAAACGTATATTTTTTGTTTTTTTTTTTCATAAATGTTATTTTTTTAAACCCTTTAAGTTTTACTTTCAATGCCTCACTTCATATTTTTATTGAAAACGTTGACATTGTTCACAACTGAATAATTACGAGTATCCATATATCATTCACATTTTTGAATTTCATGTCAACCTTACAACACCCTTAAGATATTCTTTAATGGAAATATGGCACCAAAATGCAATAATATAAAGAGTTACCCAAAAAGAAAGTTATTCAAAACTAAACGAGCAAGAAGAGCTATTGAAAATAGGAAAACATTCAAAAAATCCTACATTTCTCTTATAATTTATATATTTTATTTTTTGTGTTATGTTGGTGAACTGCAAGTCAATCAAGCAGTCTGCGAGTTATTCCATTTTTTCGAATCTTTTTTTACTCATAACGGTATTTTGTAGACAGATTTTTATAAAAGGTCACGTAAGTATGTTTAGGTGTATACATACGTAGATAAAGACACTCACTCATTCTGTAATTCTTCGCAAAACGTTGCTTAAAAAATAAAATTTAGTTAGGAAATAGTTCCTACAGTGGATATTAAAAGCAATAGTTCACTTGCATTTCTTTAACAGTATATTTTAGTATTCAACAAAAAATTAATTTTTTTTCAATCAATATACTTAAAGATCAGAAAATAATTAAAATGGTCAGTAGCAATGTTCAAAAATGTGCTTCATCTCTTTTAACACTCACAGTAAGAAGCAAAAACATACAGATGCGACATACATAATTATAAATTCTGCGTAGAAAAAATTAAATGTGCAATTGTTATATTTTTGTTGCTTTTCATTGTTTAGTTTTTTTAGGAATTTTTTTCTTGCCTTCTCTTGTTTTCCACTGCGTGTAAAATTCTTTTGTCAAGAACTTTGACAATTTTTTTTGTTTTCACTTTCATTTTGCCAAATGTCAAAGATATGTAATTTACTGCATGTATGCACCCGTTCAATGTACGTGTGTCCAGTCTAAATTCATAAAATCTGAGGTCTTACAGAGTGTATCGTGTAAGAAGAGTTCAATGAATATTTTGCAACGTTCATTGCAAAACAAAAGCTTTGTTTTTAATTTAAAGGATTTCAAGAAACGGATATATATGTAACAAAAAAAGAACCAACGAATCGAAATTATATTCGTAAATCAGAAATGTTGAAAACTCAATCTTTATTGATAAAAAAACTGATATTTTCCTGGATATACTTCAATCTCTAGCGTGTGTTTTTTATAATTTGATTGCTTTTGTCTTTAATGAAATGATGCATTTTTTAACGAAGAGAATTTTTTTATTAACAAATTTTTTATTTAAAAATGCGTGCACAGTTTTCATTACATTCTCACAGATTTTCAACAATTTAATCACGAATATTTTACTTGAGTTTCTTAAGCGTTTCTGGTTTATTTTTGCAAACCTTGTTTTTCAGATACCTCACAAAAAGAAGTCCGAAGCACTAAGAAGAGGTGGCTGTGGAGGCCAATCAACATCAGCATTTCTTAAAATAACTAGTCGTAAAAAGAAGTCTCACAGCAATTTCATTATAGGCCCGATGTATATGATGCCACATCATTTTGTTGATACCACATTAAATCAAGCCCAAGGCATGCAGTTGTGGCGTTTTCAATCATATCACGATATCGGTCCTCATTTACAGTTACAGTTACGCCTTTTTAATTTTTAAAGAATTAAGGTCCAATGATTGCTCTTGACTAAATTGCACACAAAACTGTTGCTTTATATGGCGACTAATGAATAGCACTTCCTTGAGCGGCAGTAATGTTTTCAACCGATCTTGCAATACGATATGGCCAATGCTTAATGTTTACGAATTTAGTATTATTCTTATTTTAAATAATTTTATTATGAACTTGATTTTTTACTTACTCATCATAAAAGCAGTAATCGAAAATAAAATATTAATTAATAAAATATTAATAAAGTAAATAAAAATATAAAATATATTTTAAATTAATAAATAAATAAATAAAAAATTAAAGAAAAAGATACGGTAAAACATTAATAAAGTTTAAATGTTTAACAAAAGTTAAGATAATATTTGAAATGGCTCTTTTTGTTGTAGTTACTTAAATATTACTCACTAATTAATAAAGTGCTATGCTGATTGATCTAGAATTTGCTATGAGCGTAGCAGAGGGTATCTGAGTTTAAGTTTTGAAAAGATAGGTACCATCCACTTTCCAGGGGTGACACTGCGCGGTCTTAAAGATGGATACTTCGCATGTTTTTCTTATGTTTGGCATTTCTTTAATTTTTTTTTACCTTGCCTTGATCTGCACGTTTATTTTTTCTTTAATGATCGAGAATAAGTATTTTAAAATTAAAACTTATAATTTTTCGATACTCTGGTCCAGTTAATTAGCTACAATATTTATAATATTTTTTTTAATTTTTTTTACCGTAGTTAACGTGCAAAATTCTGGAATAAATTTGAAGTTTATGAGTCGGAAGAAACAATTATACGATTTACAATTTAAAAAATCCAAAATTATTGCATTTTTGTATACTTTAGCTTAAAATCTTTTTTTTAGATAGAAAACAATTTTCTAAAGAAATATATTAGGATTTTTTATTATAGTGTCACATACATGTGTATACATTGACACTAAATTTTGCATAACATTAATCATTCCTTTAGAAGATGGAAACCATTTAATTTCACGTATTTTACATAAATTTTTGAGTTTACCGTCTAAGTTTTAAAATCCCAAAGCTAGGATCGGAAGAAGGCCGCTGTGATGAAGATATATAAGCTCCAAATAGTCCATATGTGGACTTCTTATGCAAAAAAGTTCCAATTTTGGGATTTCTGGTAGTTATTTTAAAAATTGTGGAATTTCCTTTGTCTCAATATTGCAAAATTTTTGCCACTTGATTTAAATTGACCAACTGCACGTGCCCAAGTTTGCTTAAATAAAAAATATTTTATTATATATTTAATATTTTTACTTGTCTTTAATTTGACCTTTTTTACCATAGCATTTTTAAAACTTTTGAGATCAGCAGCAAATATTAAAAGTTATTATATTATTTTTTTTATGTACTTCAATTAAGATAACATAATTTCCTATCGAACAAAGAAAAAAAAAAAGACACCTCATTATCATACTTTCGTGCAAAACAATGTCAGCGCAATCGTGAAATTGTTTGATGTTGCAATATTTCCACACTAAATAAATGAAGTTTATATTAAAAAGCATATTAAGAAAATAATGTTGTTAAACCTTTATTCTGAAAAGTCTGGAACTATCTGGAAATATTGTTTATATGCCTAGGGATCTTTTGCTTACACATAAATTTATTAATAGTTTTAATTTCTTCATTTATTTACATGGCATTTTTGCATAGAAAATGATTAACTATTGAATTATAAACATAATCATACTCAAACATTTGTTTAGCGTTTTTCTAAAACAACAAATGACGGTAAATTATTCATGCCATTTAAATACCGTTTTCACGGCTTGTTAACTGCTCAAATGTGCTCACATGATTAAAGCTTTCTATATGTATGAACATTTGTGTGTTCGTTTACTCTTCTGCATTATTGTTCAAATACTATTCATGCAATGCATGAGGTATTAAATTTATACCCTTTTATTAATACAAGCATTATAAATAAATTACTCTCAAGCAATTTATATACATATATATTTTATTGTAATGTTGGCAGAATTTTTATTTTAATTTATTTTTTTTTTTTAACGTTGTTTTATTTTAGACTTTCACTCATTTAAATTGTACATTGAAAACATTTTTTTTTTGTATATAAAATAATATAATAAGAAGTGAAAACAAGATGCAGTAGTTTAGAAGGTTACTACGTTGACTACTGTCTATATGATGCTTTCGGTGATCCGGGTTCATGTCTTTGCCGCTGGCTGTTTCGAAACATAAATTTTTCTGATATGTATTATTACTAATTACCTTAGGGCTCCTCATTGCCGATACTATTTTACGGCATTACTCTCCCGCAAAATAAAAATAAAATACTTTCGTTGTAAGATACGCCTATATACTTTGAATCAGAGGCGCTAAAACACTGTTCCAAAAATTTAAAAATAATTTCAACAGGACACTTAAAATGAGTACTTCAGAGATTGAGAAGTTTCCTGAACAGCTAACTAAGCGGTAGCGAAATGGGAATCGAGAAGTGCTTTCACCTCTCGCAATTAATATCGGTGATTAAAATAATTTATTCGGGAAAAAAGTCGATAGTTTTAAAGTATAATTAATTTAGTTAAATATTCCCGTGTTTCAGTTAATAATTCTTTTTTTTCATATCAAGACTGCATTAGGATTAGAAGGTAAAACTTTTTTCTATTTATCCACCAAAAACCAGGCTGACCACGGCTGCTCAAGAAATTGTTAGTTATCTTTTCTTGTGAATAAATTAGGAATTAAAAATTTTCTGATGTTCACAAAAAAGTTTTTGCATCCATAAAACTTTTTGTTTGTTTTATTAAATTTTTGATTGATTCAATTATTTATTTAATTAGAAAAAAATTTTTTTTTAATTTTAATAAATTATATTTTTTATCTAAATATAAATTGTTGTTGAAAAAAATTGTATAAATTAAATAAATTATTAAACTAGTTAAATATTTCTTTAGAAATTAATGGAGAATCTATGAAAAATTCAGTAATTTTCCTTAAAAATTGATCACTTTATTAAAAGCGAAGAAGAAATCAAAATAAGACAATCCAAAGTCACACACATACAAATTGTAATTGTAATTGTCTTTGAGAAGTAAAGCGTAAGAAAGAAAATATTTCAAAAACCAATTGAGGCAAATTATTTGTTGCATTAATGCGCTTTAACAATATTAGCCTTCAACAATGTTCGGCTACATGTTGCACAACCAATTAAAATAAACATTAAAAATATTCATGTAAAAAAATCAGACTATACGAGGGCTGCTATATATATTTCTGGCCTGGCAACACTGAGTGCTGCCAAGTGCAATCTGAAATTTTCATTGGAAAGTTTGTCATTTTTAAGCATAATCGTACTCAAAACGTTTTGACGTACGATCGATCATTATTTCCGTTGTTTGCAGTGGCTTGAAAAAATTAATATAGAAAAAAATGGAAATAACTCGTGAACATTTTCGTGCCATCATTTTTCACAACTTTCGACGTAGATTATTACGACAAGAGTGCATTGATGAACTTAAATCTTTGTATGGGGATGAAGCACCATCCTATAGCACTGTGAAAAATTGGTATAATGAATTTAATTGTGGCCGAAGCTCGCTCAAAGACGAATTCTGTGATGGTCGTCCAAAAACGGCTGTTGTGCCAGCGAACATTGATGCCGTGCGTGAACTCATAATGCAAGATCGACATGCGACATACCGAGAGATAGAGACATCCTTGGACATTTCTTCCACCAGCATACATTCGATACTGCATGAACACCTGGCCGTAAAAAAGGTTTGTTCTCGTTAGATCCCGCACAATTTTTAAGTCGCTCAAAAAAAGGCCCGTGTGGATTGGTGCAAAGAAATGTTACAAAAATACGATTGCGGTGCTTCAAAAGAAGTTTATAATATCGTCACAGGTGGCGAATCATGGATCTATGCGTATAAGCCCGAAACGAAACAACAATCGATCGTGTGGGTCTTCAAAGACAAGCAAAATCCAACGAAAGTTGTTTGTGGAAGAAGCACTTCGAAGCAAATGGTCGCCTGTTTCTTCGGCAAAACTGGTCATGTGGCGACAGTTCCGCTTGAGCAACATAGGACGGTTACTTCTGAGTGGTACACTACAATTTGTTTGCCTGAAATCATCGCAGAAATTCGAAAAACCAACAAGAGAAAACGAATCATTGTTCACCATGACAATGCGAGCTCTCACACATCGGCTCAAACCAGAGCGTTTTTTACTGGCCAAAACGTCGAATTAATGGGTCATCCGCCGTACAGCCCTACAGCTAGTTGAGCAGCAGTTACGTTTCTTAAAAAAAGTCATAAAAGGGTCGATCTAGAAGTCGCGAAAGCTAGATTTACAATTGATTAGTTTTATTTAATAAACATATCTTTGAACAAAAAAAAAAAAAAAAATAAATAAATAAATAAACCTTGTCTTTCTATCTAAGGCCTAGTTAGTACTGTATTCGATTTTGTGAAAAATTTTGAGTAACATGCATTATTTCGCTTGAAAAATTTGATAATTAGCTAGTTGTGACAATACAGCGATTTAGAAAATAATATTTACTGAGCAAACTAACTGAATTTTTGTCTTTTTCTCTTTTCAAATTTACACTTTTTCATTTCTTTGTTTTTAATTACTTCAACATAACAAATTTAAATCAAAACAAATGGTCTGAAAAAATGGTTGTCAAAAATGCGTACGAAAAAAGTGCTGCTTTTGCTTTTTCTTAGTTAAAAAATAAATGTTGCTAGAAACACTTTTTAGCTTTAAAGACATGCTACAAGAATTATTTCGAGACTTTTTCATTAGTAAACAGAGTACTATTTCAGCAACATTATTTCTCATTTATTTCGCAGTGTTTTTTTTATATGGACTTTTGACAGCATTTCGCACGAAATGTTCAACAGAGTACTACGCTTTATTTTAAAAAAAAATAACTGCATTTAATTAAAACACAAATCGTATTTGAAACTTTGGAATAAACAAATGGTTGTTTAATTAAAAATAAAACTTTGAAAAAGAACATAAATACTTTTTCGCTTTATTTTCTAATAAAACATTTACTAATTGTAATAAAGGATGGCTGATTGCATTTTATGGCCTTTTGTAAAACAGAAAAGTATAAAGTGAAAAGACCGGTCGTTTTCTTTTGTTTGTATAAAGAAAGGACTGTCACAAGAACCTCTTGTCTTTTTTATGTTTCCACCGCAAACCATTTTAAATGTATTTTTTGTTTCTACTTTCAAAAATATTATTCATTTAAGAAAACTTTTCTAATTTATTATTTATTCATTAAATGAAAACTTCCTTAAAAATAAAAAACCAAAAACAACAATTTGTTTTAAATTAACAAATACAAATAAAGTTAAAGGAAGAACTATCATAAATTAAAAATATTCATAAAAATAAAAAAACATCTTAATTTAAAAGTTATAGCAACCCCCTTCATGAAAAACACATTTAAACTGAAAAAAATTATGAAACCATTTCAAGCATCTACGATTCATTTATGTTTTTTAAAGAGACACAAGCATTTAAATTTAAATAAACGAGGATAAGTTAATTTTTATGAATTTACTTGTGTTTGTTTTTTTTTTTAATTGTTTGGAAAAAAATTTAAAGTATCTGCTTTGGTTCCTAAATTTTGATTAGATATGTTATCTTTGCGGTTTGGGTCAATTGTCGTTGTTTAGCAACGCTGATGTCAAACTTGTTTTAAAGCCAAAAATTATATTTTTTCTTTTTCTTCTATCCTTTCATAAATATATTCCGAAATTCACGCAGCACTTTTTATTAAAGAAGGTTATTGTCGCATTTGAAACGAAGACAATATACAAGCCGTTAACGAATCACCATCCATACTCAACTATTTAAATGGACTAATTGGTGTGGTTGAGATTTGGGACAGAGGTGCAGGTAGTGCAAAAAGTTTTCTCACTATCAGTAACGATTCCTCTGCCTAACTATTCAACCAGCTCACTGCATCCAATTATTGACCAAGTATTTCATCAGATACCTCTGAAAGCTAGCTTTAGTCAGAAGGCGTCCAGTCATAAAGCCTAAATGGTTACATTATATCTCAACGTCGCAGGCAAGTAGGTAAATTACATAAATATCTGAAGCATGACTGTCTAGTGGGATTGGACATACGGATAGCAACCCTATTACCAATTTAGGAAAGAAGGGCCAGCAACCCACCTTTCTGAAATCAAATTTGTTGACGAATCACTTGTTGTTCTATGCTCCAGTGGGAGTTAGAGGAATAAAATAAAAAATTAAAATTGGTTGGGTTTACACACTGGCGGCATCATCAGTCCTTATATCTTTCGAAATCAATTAGGAGCTGCCTTTAAGGTGAATGATGGTCGTTACTGAGAATTGATGACTGTATATTTGTTTCCAAAAATTAATCAGCTAATTATCAACGACATTTGCGTTAAAAAAGACGACAGAACTTGTCATAAAACGCTCTAAGCAATTGGTTTATTGCGAAAACAATTTTGTGACAACTTTTTTTCAAAAGTGGTTCTGTTTACTTGTCCCCACTTATGAATAAATGCCTCTGGATTAATTTTGTATAGAGCTTTGTTAAGTCATTGGTTTGTGCCGATAAATTGGAACTTTAAGCATTAGAAACAAATATTCAAGCCATCATGGGGCCACATTTATTGAAGAAAGTAGTAAAGTTAGACTGATCTAATGAATTATTTAATTCGTAGTGACGGTGAACATATGACGAAAATCATATTTAAAAACTAAATGCAATAGAATTATCTTCCAGACTAAAATTAAAAATCTGGCATCACTTTAAATTAAAATGCAGTAGCTAAAAAAACACATCCATTTTAGTTTTTAATTTTCATTTCCCATCCATTAATAATAATTATAATTAGTAAAATCTCGCTTGTTGTATTAAATGGATCAAAATCTTTTTGGTAATTTTTTTTTATATTTAATTTAAAAGAACATCACTTACCTCTATAAAAAGAACGCCATTACAATGAGCACTATGCCGAAACAGCTAAAAATGATGCCAACCAAAACCGCTAAATTATAATCATTATGAGATTGGCGCAAAAGTGGTTGTATCTTTTCTCAGTTGGGTTGTAAACCAGCGATGGACAAAATTGTTTTACACTTGTGTTAGTGAGATAATTTAAAGGTACAGTGACAAGCAAAATAAACACAAAGATTTTAGCATAAGAAACTAAATTAAATGAAATCGTCTACATTAATGCTGTCATGACAGTTTCGTAAGAGCAGTATATGTTTCAAAGACGTGGAACTAATTTTATTGCGTTGTTTACTACAAATGAATTTTAAGTCGGAAAAAATTGTTTCACACAAGTAAGTGGTCGGAAAAAATGAAAGAATTTTTAAAGAATTTTTTTTGAGTTCAGGATAGGCCAAGGCGTCCAAAGTTTTCCAAAATAATTACCTGTCTATTTCCGGAAAAGCTTTTAACTCGCTTCGTAATATTACAAGTTCTGATTGTATTTTGAATTCATATTTAGTAACATCAACATTAAAAGGGTTTTCAAAAAGTTTTAGAAGAGGTTTAATGTTATTTATATCCTCAAATCTATCTTCGAAATTGAAAAAAAGGTTTTCAAAAATATTTATATATTCCAGGGTTTCAACCTTTTCGTGCTTGTTCAAAATTAGGGAAGTTTTGGGAAATTCTTTGAAGTCACCTAACTTTATTTGTGATAACAACAAATATAATTTAGTTTTGAAATTGTAAATTATTTTGGACAAATCGTATATATTATTTTCTTTGCCCTGTAATTCTAAATTAAAATCATTAAGAAAGCCAGTCGTATCTACTAAAAATGCTAAGTCTGTAATAAACTGATCATTTTTTAGATGATCTGATAAGCTGTCATCAATTTTTTCCATTTCCATAAACTCTAGAACTTCCTTTCTTAAACCAAATAATCTTTTAAGACATATTCCTCTGCTTAGCCACCGAACCTCGGTAAACATTTTTAAATCGCCGTACAACGCATTTTTGGTCTTTAGAAAGGCTACAAACTTTCTGTGCGTAACCGACTGATGGCCACCTCGAATTTTATTAATTATACGTTCAGCAATTTTCATTGTGGGACAATCACTAATAAATTTTGAAGCTAGAGCAGCCTGATGGATTACACAATGAAAAGAATAAATATCAAAACCATGATTCCTTAACTGGCCGATAAATCCCTCATACCTACCGGTCATTACATGTGCACCATCAGTGCATACCCCAGCAAATTTTGTAGTGTCTACAATTGACAGAAGCTTGTCATTTACAACATCAAATAACAATTTACCCGTAACATTGCCGTAAAAAGTTTCAAGTGAAAACATTGTTTCACAAACTTTATACTCCTCATCCACGCAACGAACACAAATAATGAGCTCAGACAAGTCGTTTATGTCAGTGCTCTCATCCAAGCAAATAGAAAAAAATTTACACTTGTTAAGTTTTTCTATAATAGCCAACTCTACTGATGCCCCGAATTGCGCAGTTCGTCGTGCAATAGTTTTTCGAGACAAAGGCACTGACTGTACTAGTGTACAGTTAAGTCTTAGAAGAATTTTATTTAGCAATTCTTTAATAAAAATTCCATCAGTAAAGGGTCTACCCTGCCTAACAATATCTAGAGCTACCACGCTAGAAATTTCTCTTTTTAAATTTAAATCTTTTTTATTTTCATTTTTTTCTTCCAGTTCTAACCATTCCCTTAGCTTTTGTAAAAATATTTTCTTAAATCTGTTAAAAAGCTCTTTTTTTTCCTCGTCATTATATTTTTTCATATCAGAGTGGAAAGAATCATAATGCCTCTTAATAACGTTTTCTCTATACCTTTTAAATGTTTGGTGACATAAAAGGCATTGTACATTTCCAAAAGCATTATTTATCATAAAAAATTTTTTTAAATGCATCTCCATTTTTATTAAACACTGTAACTGAAAAAAATGTATAAGCATCAAGCTAACATGTGCACTCGCCAAAGTCTGTTGAACGACTAAACTAAAGAGCATAAGAAAGAAGGGGCGTTGCTTATAAACAATTGTTTGTTGAAAAGTCCACCGCTGTTGTAAACCAATCTAAAAGGAATAGAAAAAAAAACACAACAATAACAATAATATACAAAATAGAATGAATAAGTGAAATATATCATAAAATTCGTAAGTTTTTATAAAAAAAAAATGAAAAAACGAGACTTTAAGACTATTAAATCCCACTGAAATTGTTTAAACGAGTCAAAGTTGTTAAGACAATCTACTTAAACGATGAGAACTTTCTTGACCTTTAACAAGACAACATTAAATTTCTGTAATGAATCGTTAAATAAAATCACAAAAATGTTTTATTTCTGTTACTTTTTTATTATCGTTTTGTTCCTTTTCTTTTGTTTAAATAAAACAAGACAAAATAATTTAAAAGAAGTATATTAAATTTTTTGTTGCGGTTTTATTTTATTACAATAAGTTTGATCATAAAAAAGGTATTGCTTTTCTTAACTTTTTACTTTCGAAAGGAGCATCAAAAAAAAAAAAAAAAAGGCTGGGGGGGGGGGTGGTGTTTCGAAAATCTTTTATTAGCAATCATTTTACGTTAAAGTTTCTCGATATAGAAATATTTCGATATGACTGCTGCTTAGGGTTTGGAATTTCTCGGAATTTTTTATTTCCCGGGAAATCCGGGGAATGCTTTCATTTTTCCCGTTTTCCGGGAAATAAAAAATTGTGATTTAACTGTCAAATAAGCAGCCGTACTGCGATCATCTTTGACATTTTTAATCCTTTAATTTTTCTCTTGTTTAAGTTTTTTTTTTGTTGTGTAATTTTAATACACAACTCTCCCCTTTTGCGTCTTATAATTTTTCATTTATGTTTTTTTATTTTTCAAACTATTTATACTCTTTAAATAATTCGAAAGTTTATCTTTTTGTTATAATTTAGCTTTATTTGAAGGAGAAAATATTTGAATCAATACGACAAATTTTACAAGTGAGAAGAAGAAATTAGGCTTTCAATTCCATTCAGTTAAAATCGCTTTATTTCCTTTTTATTTTTTCTATTGTTGCATCTAAAAAAAAACTTTACAACCCACACGCAAAAGCTTAGAATTCATTCATTCGTTTATTCATTCAGTCACTCGGTCTTTTAGCCAACTGTTTACAAATTCATTCATTCATGCCTTTTTTTATACTTTTGCTGCATTTTATGCATTTTGTGTTAATTCTCTTTCTATTTTTCTTTTAAGTGCATTAAATACTGTTGCATGATTACATTTTGTTCTTGGTTGTGTTGCATAGTTTTGGTTTTGGCTTTCTTACATTTAAGGAAAAACAGCAACCAAAAAAAAAAAAAAAAAGAAATTAATAAAAAACACTGAAAAGTTGAAAATGGTATAAAGCGTAGGGGTGCTTTTTATATGCGTCAGTAACTTTCTTAGCAGATAAAAATTATGGCCACATTATATATTAGTATTTCAGTACTCACGTTAATTCATATGAATCTTCTAGTTTAAGCTTTTGACTAAAGTATTCAGAAATTTTAAACTTAGAGTTATGACACTTTTGCCACAAAGGCCTCATGAAATAATAATAAAAAGTTCCAAATCGAACAAAAGTAATTCCAACCAAATAATAAATGTTAGGATGACAGAGAATTAAAAATTTCACAAAAAAAAAAAAAAATAATAATTAAGTACTACATATAATTTTACATAAAATGTAATCGGCTCCTAATGGGATAAGCGTTTTTTAAATATTTAGCATTTCCTAAAAGATCATTTAAAATGCTTTTAAATGATATCCATGTTGATATCTTAAAAAATTTGGGTAAACCATCTTACTTTTTTGTGAAAAACTCAAAGGCCCCTGATCCGGTAAATATGGCCGAGCGCCAATTTTTTCATTTGATGTTATTTTCTTTTTTTTTTTTTTTACCACAGGTGGAAAAAGGGTACATCTTAGTTTGTCATTGCGTTTATAATTTCTTCAATATCTATTTATGACCCCATAAATTATATTTATTCTAAATTCTTATGCATAGCAAAGGCGATAGAGCCAAATCCGCCTATCCGCCTGTCCGTGTTAGTGCTGAAATCAACTTTGCCAATGTACTAGATAGGCTGGAGAAAATTGCAATACGCTTATTAATCAGACATAGTTTTGAAGATTTTGCTATTGAAAGTCAGCAAGATCAGTCCATGTCCTTTAAGGCAGCGGGCAAAACACTACGCCTGCCTCTTGTATTTCCATATTGTTTCGAACAGTGAAGTAACTCCAATCAAAAACATGAGTAACGATGGAGAACTAAAAATAAGAAAAAAACCAGCCTCTTGAAATGTCCATTCATTGAAATAAACTTTTTACCAAATTTTGATTTCAATAAGTCGTGGTTGCGGTCGCCGGATATCACCTTCTTGAAATCACATTTCGTACGGATCATTGTCAACCTTAAATGTTATAATTATTCGTGCATTAACGACTTCCATTACTCGTAACGAAAACCAGTACGCTTACCACATCAAATGGTGCATTTTCTATATGTAATGAACCTGTATATCAGAGTATGCCGATCAAGTGACAGAGTATACTGATCATAAGTGTCTGAAGGTGAGGGCAGTGTGACAGCTCGTTTGACAGTTAATCCCTTCGTTACTTTTATTGGGCTAAAAAAAATATACACATAATTTTTTTCTGTTTAGACAGACCAACTCTGTCGGAGCTCTCAATCAGCCGTTTTTAATGTTGTAGATGAACTTTCTGTATACTTGGTTACAGCCGAACTGTTTAAAAGTTTTTATGTTTCTTTTTAATTTTTTTTAATTTAAAGCAAAAAAAAAATAAAAGCAAACATTTTTGGTATATTAGCGAATAATGCGATCTTAATTTTGCTTAAATTACTGTAATAAATTTTTGTAAAATAACCAATTAAGAGGTACCATAACATACAAAATAATATAAAATAATTTTTATATTATTTATTTTTTCATTGTTTTTTTTTTCAGTAGTTGTACGTAATTTATTATAAATAATTTCTAAAATAATTCCATTTAGCTATCCCAATTCTAATTGAAGTTAATAATAGTCAACATTAACTCCACTTTTGCCTAAAGGCACTTAGTTTCAACATTCATTTATGACTTTTACTGTTAAATCGTGACTGCTAACAACTGTGATTTAGTAAAAGGTCCTGTACAAAGTTTTGCGTCGTTGCAATTTTGCTATTAGTGGTGCTGTTCCTCTTCCTGTTGCTTTTACTGTTGTCGCTTTAGTTTGTCATGTTGATTTTGTTTCAGCTGTTTATGTTGCTGGCACTTTTTCCTACTAAAAACAATGAGCTAGAACAGTGAAAACATACATGACTTAATTACTTTTTAACCCGAACAAAGAAAGAAAGAAAGAAATGTATTAAACCTACAATCGGACAAACAGACATGTAAATATGTATGAGTCTTTTCTTGGAATGGAGAAAAAATAAACATACAATTTAAACCAAATGCAAGTAAATAAAAAATTTGCTTCCATCAAATGGCATTTAGAAACCGCGGAATTTTCTAACAGCGATTTTTAAAAGTCGATACTGTTTGGCATCACTACTTGTGAGCTAAACCCGAAAGTCATTGAAAAACCTTCAAGGTTATGAAAGTCGAATATTAATGATGAAAGGATTTGATACTTATGATCTTGCGATATTTAAGAGTTATCTGCGGTTAGTGCGAGTAAAAGAAGAAAGCGTGGATTCTTATAATTAGCAAATAATGAAGTCAATAAGTAGTTGTAGTGTCTGATATCAGTTAAGGCTTTCAACATTTAGTGCGAGTGTAAAAGCTTTGTTTTCACTTATGATTATTTTAAATAAAACAAGAAAACAACATTCAGTGCTTATTAATAAATTTAGTTTTATTTATTACGAGTATAAAAAATATTCATTTAAAGTTTTATTTTAATTATTGAAAAGTAAATTTTGAAATATTTCACAGTCACTTAATCTACGGATTCACTTAAGCGTTTTAACTTTAATTGATTTTGTTTTTTCTGATTACATGCCTTATATAATTTTTTTAGAAAAAAATATGACAAAATGTAACAAGTTAACAAAAAAGTAAAATTAAGAACTGGGATTGGAGAAAGACATTTGTCGCCTAGCAACAAGTCAAAAAATATTACAACTGGGAACGCAGCATTACAAGTTTCCTTTTTTATGTGCGAAACGTGCGTACGTAAGAAAGTAAAAATGCAATTGGTAAATCTAACTTAGTAACAATATTAAGTTTTAATTAAATGACACATGATTTGTGCTTAGTAACAGAAACAAACGCAAGAAAGAATGCGACAAAGCAGGATCGTACATGCAAAATCACGCATAGAGACAAAATTGTGCACAAATATGTACATGTTCCTTATAAACAGGTAGCAGTGCTATGCCGAATCTTATATATCCTCCACCATTAATGTAAATCTAGATTAGTCAAGTAACTCCAATTAAAAAACAAATATTAGAGTGACAAAGAATTTAATTTTAGGAATAAGAAATGTAAGTAAAAATGTCATCGCCTTTTAGTGAGTTAGGAACTTTTAAAAATTTTAGCATTTTCAAAAAGATCTCTTAAAAAACTTTTAAATGATAACTTTATTGACCATATCGAAAATATAAGCTAGCGCCAATTTTTTTCACATGATGTTTTTTTTTTCTTTTTTTTAATTATCTATTGCCCCAAGTATTTGTTTTTCCTAATGATTGGAAAATTAACCCTCTAGTGCGCCATGATTCAAATTTTGTGTAAATGTTCGTTATATGTTGTCTCAGCTTAGTAGGCGTCGTTTTCTCTGCTTCGGAGGTACCGTTATAGTAGAAGTGAATTATTGTGGAATTCTGAAGTGTCTGCTCATTCGTTTGTTGTGCGTAGAAGAAGCAGTGTTTCTTTTATCTTAAAATTTAATTAATTTCAACCAGTTTAATAACAGTTGTGATTTTTGCATAAGTAACACTCTTTTTTATTAAAATCTTATAGTGTTTATTGTTTTTTTAAGGTACGTACTTTGCTGTGCATAAAAAACGGTTTGATGCAAATTTGCATCACTACGCATTTAAGTGATAGTAAAAAAATTTTTTTTCGTATATAACGGATTTTTAGGATATGTCAAAAAAAACTTTTAGAGGAGGATATTCTCCGTATTTTGCTTGATCCTGCTGCAAGTGAAGATGGATTAGACGACTCCGATAATGAAGATGAAATTATGGAAGGTAAGCTTCTAAATAATGAAGAACTGGACCATCTTCTGGATGACGAAAATATTGTGGATCTCATGAATGACTTGAAAAGTGAAGATGAAAATGTAACTGATAATAAATCTCCAGAAAATCCGGAAAATCTACTTGGTGCCACAAATTTCTTAACACGAGAGGCTTGCAGACATATTGTCTGGAAA
Source organism: Cistogaster globosa (assembly GCA_937654795.1). Taxonomy (NCBI): domain Eukaryota; kingdom Metazoa; phylum Arthropoda; class Insecta; order Diptera; family Tachinidae; genus Cistogaster; species Cistogaster globosa. Next base: position 16,162,297 of record OW569403.1, on the reverse strand, counting down.
AAAGCTAAATTATCTGTCAGTGAAAACGAAATAAAATTTGTAGGAAATACCGATTTGCCGGAATTTATAAAGAACTTTCAGACTCCATTCCAATTTTTCAACTACTTTTTTAATGAAGACATTTTACAACATATAGTTGAGGAATCTAATTTGTATGCGAAGCAAAAAAATATTGAAGAGAGCTTTATTTTGCAAAAAACTGATATTTACCAATTTATGGGCATCCTAATTTTATCATCAATAGTGAATTACTCCAATATTCGGCTTCTATGGGACAGCTAAATTGGTTTGGACTATGTAAAGGAATGCATGCCTCAAAAAAAAAATTGAAAAGATCAAACACATCCTTGTTACGACAAATTATACAAGATTCGGCCATTGGTAGACTGTTTAAATGAAAAATTTTCATCCATTCCGTTAGAAGAACGCTTATCTGTTGATGAACATATGTGCGAAAGTAAAGCTTCGCATCATTTGAAACAATATATGCCTGCAAAGCCACACAAGTGGGGCAACAAATTATTTTTACTTTCCGGAATATCAGGTTTTGCATATAATTTTGAAATATATACGGGCCAAGACAATTTGCCGCATAAGCGTTTGCCAAATGAGCCTGATCTAGGAGCTTCTGCAAACGTTGTTGTACGATTATTACGAAATGTCCCAAATGGATGTAACTATAAAGTTTACTTCGACAATTATTACACTGCCATCCCGTTGCTTGTTTATTTAGGAAAAAAGGACATACATACAGTTGGAACAGTCAGACGAAATAGGATACAAAATTATAAATTACCAACTGATCAAGAAATAAAAAAATGTCCTAGTGGATCAACATTTCAGTTTGTTGCTGACTTTGAAGTCTTGGAGCTCGCAAACGTCTTGTGGAAAGATAATAAGAACGTAACTCTTCTGTCCTCATTCGTTGGCGTGGAACCAGAAAGTGGTATTAGCAGATTCGACCGTCGGGAACACAAATCGATCATGATTAAGTGCCCAGCGATTGTCAAAGAATACAACCGTCATATGGGCGGTGTTGATCTCTTAAACAGCATGATGGGGCGGAACCTAATCAAAATGAAAACCAGAAAATGGTATATGCGTTTAGTTTACCATCTACTGGACCTAACAGTTACAAATGCTTGGTTTTTGCATAAGCGAGCCACAGGGAATACGACTCTTTCACTATTAAAATTTCGTAAAGATCTTGCATTGACGCTTCTAAAAATAAGCACAAAACAGAAACGTCAAAGAACCAACGATTCACCTTCTGTCGAAAGATTGCATGTCCAAAAGCAAAAACGAGGTCCACCATCAGCTATACCACCCGAAGATATCAGGCATGACCAAGTGGACCACTTACCGGAATTCCAAGAAAATAGGGTAAGATGCAAGCTGCCGGGTTGTAAGGGCCAAAGTCAACTGATTTGTAGCAAGTGTAAAATAGCTTTATTTTTAACAAAAACAAAAAACTGCTTTGTGAAATTTCATACAAAATGAAGAAAATTAAAATGTTATCTTTTTTAAAAATGTAAAATTTTAAGACAAATAACATTTGCCTTTTGCCAATAACCTAAAAAGGCTGGTGTAAAACTCTTTATTTAATAATTTTTGGCTAAAAATCTGCCTTCGAGTTAAATACATCTTCACCATCTATTTGTTTTTGATGTTATTGTTGATGACGATGACCGAGGCAATAAATATAAGGATAAAGTCGCTATTTGTGTGTGTGTGTGTGTGTGTGTGTATGCGTTTGTGGATTTTTTGTTTACCCACAATAAGATCAACTACCAGCAAATGCAATTATGTAAGTGCCCACTTACTTGCAACTTCATTCATGCAAAAAAGTACAAAAAGAAAAAAAAAAAAAAACAACAACACTGTAGAAAGAATTTCCGATTGACTACTGCTTTGGTTTGATTTTAGTTGATATTAGTTGATATAAAATGGATGGGATTGGATGCGTTTCGCTACTTTGCAATATGTATATGTAAAAAAGAAGATATGTAATTTAAGTACCTCACCAGATAGGAGCGTTCAAGTGCAAAAAGCTATTCTGATAAGTTTTGGTCAATAGAAAGTTACTGAAGCTGGTAACAATTTTCACTGATTGCACCAGCCACGCAACCAGCAAGGAGCGTTACGCATCAATAGTAGTAGCAGTCAGTTGATGCAGTCATCATTGTTGGCTCTTAATAATTTTATTTATTTAACTGTTTTCCTTTTATCTTTCACAGGGGTGCATAAAAGCTTTTCTTCTGCTTATTTTATTATTTTATTGTTTGTTTTTTTATTAAGTTCCGTTAAAAGTTCTCGTACTTCTTTTAGCGGAAATTTTAGCTCGATTGCGATTTTAAATTTAATGAAAAAATACATATTTTTTTTTTGTGTGTGTTTGTGTAAGGAGTTACATTTCTGTAATAACGGTTAAAATATTCACGAAAGCAGAAGATTTGAAATCTTGTCCCCGTGATTTGGTTGCTTGCACTTTACACTAGAGCAATTTAATGACGAAATCCGAAAGCTTTAGGGTTAATAGAACATCAGCAGATGTTTTGCCATCACAAAAAATTCCGTTTAACAAAAAAAAAAAAAAAAAAAAAAAAAAAAAAATTCTGGGTAAAAGTAAATCAGCCTTATTATTTCATGTATTTATTTTTTTTTATTGAAATAACTGTATTGTTACAAATGATATGGAAAAACTAGATGTATTCATATAAATAATAAATTAGCTTAAAGATTTATTTGTATGTGCACATTGCTTATTAAGCAAAATTATTTACTAACTTTTTTTATTGAATCGTACAAATACATCTTCTTGCGAGTCTAGAGTTTTTTTCGCTCAATTTTCGGTATTTAAAAAAATTTCTAATTCTTGCACCTTTCATTAAAGATGGAGAGAATAAACATTAGCTTGCCATTCGTTTATTTCCGATGCCATAAGATGTAGATAAATAAATCTATTTATTTCTTATACATAGGGGAACAAATTTAGCGATGTCCTTTCGTCCGTCTCTTCATAACCGGGTTGAAATCATTCTTGCCACGTCTGCAGTTGACATAAAGAAAATTTATGACCACCATTCTCTCAGACATAGTTTCGAAAGAGCAAAAGAGGCGAGCACCTTTATATTCCTTTTTTTTTACGTTTTCCATATTTTTTGTCTTACCGAAGACCGAAATTTTAGAAAAAAATATGCATTACCAGCAGCTTTTTTCGATTACTAATTGTTGTGGTAGATAAATGATATTACCTTTCTAACATGTTTCTTTATTTTCATTTTGTAACGTTGAAATCATTTTCATTTTAAGATTGTTGTTTTATAAAAATTCTTATAAAATAATTTTTAAGCATGGAACCTTTTGTCAGGTTTCAAGTGAAAGAATTTATTCTTTCAAATATTGCAAACTAGTTCTCCTAGAAAATAGAGTAGTGGGAATAGTGCTGGCGGAAGTTGATGGTAACTAAAACTTAAAAAAAAACAATAATACTTGTTTTCATATAGGACCAAAAATATTTCAAGAAAACATAAACTACAAAATTTGGTTTCCAAAATAAGTTATGTGAGCCTTTAATATGTGTGTGGGCTTTGAAGGTGGTTAGGTACTTGTTGACCATTTAGTTTATTGTGAAAAGCTTAGACAATTTATTTAATTACATTTTGAATGGTTAACTTTAAAATTAGTAAATTAACCCTATTGTCGTGGGATTTGTGAACAAACTTTTCAAAATCATAGGTGCCCCGTAACTAAGAGGCAGTTTCTAAGGCGTAATGGGAACAATAGGAAAGTTAAGATAAATATAGCAACAAAGAGGTGAGATAGCAAGTTGATTCTAACTTTATTTTGAAGCTCCAATTTTGACATTGTATATATTATTGCATGTTATTCAAATAAATAGCTCGGTTTTGCTAGAATTTCGTAAAGGTTGATGCAGCTTTTGGTAACTCTGTCATAAATATCGAGCAGTAACATTAACTTTGAACACGGCCGCGATATTACTAAACCTTCAAATACCTTTTTGTACATAATGTGACTTAATTTTGTTCGAGTTATAGTTTGAATAAAAAGCCATTTATCAGCTTTTACTCTTCTGCATGCTTTTGGATTGAGATCCAAAACGGGGTGATCAAGCTCAAACTGAAGCCATTATAGCAACCATATTCACGTAACTCGAATACAAATAATACGTAGGTTCAATATTCTTTTTTTCTTTTAATTTCGATATGGTCGAAATGACAATGAAAATTCAGTATTTTGACTGCTGGATGCCGCTGATAACTTTGACAGCTCCTGAAGTATACAAATGGATAGGTAATCATTTTTGCTCAGTCATCCCTTAAATGGTTAAAGTTAAATTTTTATATCAGTCATCTAGGGATCTACGCAAAGAGTTTGTTAACTTTATAATAATCTATTATATTTCAAATTTAATTTCATTGTGCCGTATAAAGGGAAACTTTAACTTGATTCAAAGCATGTAGCTTTTAAGCTGCTCCTAGTTAAAACATTCGCAAAAAACTTACGGTGCAGTGCCATTCCAAGCGAAATGGAAATACGTTATTTTTTTCGTCTATATTTTCATTTCTAATTACTTTGTATAATTAAATAAATTAAATAGAAAGATGCTAGTTGTTTTTACATTCAATTCTAAAGAATTTAATTTAAACAAAAACTTTATGTACAAAAATTAAAACTATTTGATGATAACTGTATGCATAAATTTTCAAGTATCCTAGTAGAATGTGATGTTACCTATAACAGTGTTGGTAAATCTAATTGAACGATAACATACTCTTTCCCCTAAAGAAGTCTTTTTTGAATAACAACCTATAACAGTTTTTTATTGTCTTAATTTTTAAGTATTTTACACACATAAATTGATAAATCTAACAAAATGTAAAGAATTTATGATTTTCACTGTTAGAAAAACCATTGACAAGCGAATAGTAAGGTAGACTGATAGATAAATATTACAGATATGAAAAAACTTTTTTCTTTCATTTAGGTGAGTTAGAAGAAAAAAAACACACATACATACATAAATAAATAGAAACACAAATGCGATGAAAACAGTACTTGAAAAGATTTACACGATTCAAATAAAATATAAAAATTTACAGTCAGTCACATACATGCTTTTGTTTACAAAACATGTACATTTAAACGCACGCATACATAAATACTTTAAAAAATGTTAAGACGATCGTTAAGATCCTAACAAAATTCATTAAAAAAATTCTGGAATTTTTTTAAAACAGGATCTTAAAAATTGTAGATTTTAACTAATACTTTTGTGTAAAGCAACTTTTAAAATTTTGCTTTTATAAAAATTTTTCCCTAAAAAGTACCTTTAAACTTGAAAAACTATGTATTTTTATAAGTACCTTTTAACCAAGCACCTTTAACTATGGTACTTAAAAACAGACGTTGTAAATATGTGCTCTTTAAAAAATCTTTTAAAGGATTTTGAAAAACATTGACCTAGTGTTTGAAAAATGAAAAAATTAATTAAAAAATAAAATCATTTCTTTCTAAAATTCCTCTTCAAATTTTAAAAATTTTGTTTTTATTTTTACTTTTAAACGGTACTTTTTTAAGAAAGTATTTCACAAAAACGTACTTTTTATAAAATATGGTTTAAAAAAATTTATTCTAGCTAGAATATAGCTAGAAATTGGCTTTAAAAAATCTTTCTAGAAAATATAAAAAAAAAATTATTTTAACAAATATTTTTTTTTTGGAAAGTTACTGTTTATACATAACTTTTTAAATTTAAATTTATATTTCCTGTATCGAGTCTTTAATAGAAGATATTCTTTAAAATATATTTTTTATTATCTGTTTTGTACTTTAAAATTTCTTTTTGTTTCTCTAAGTTTTAAAAATGCCATAAACTGTCCAAAATTTAGGATTCTAAAATTTCTTAATTAAGAGTACCAAAATATAAAATCAAAAATTTTTGTAAAGTTCAGTATAAATAAATTTAAATACAAAAAAATACAGACGTCACAATTTCTAGTCGTTAAGATTTCTGCGATCTCTGTTATTACAAATATGTAAAAAAATTAATTTTTAACTACATATTTACATACACCAAATTTGTGCTTCAATGTTAGTGTAACTGTTTTCAATATTTAAATATCAACAAGCTGACGTGTTAAAAGTAAACAATTTTTTTACAATCTGTTTTTCTGCTCTGCTTTGTATTGTATCTTATTTTTGAGTTTTTGGCCCTGCAACACGTTGGTTTAATGTATATGTTCTGTGTTTATTTTTTTAAAGCCAACCAGTTACATTTTGCTTTTACATTCGTACATGTATATTTTTACATCTTGTTTTTTTTTAAATACGTAGCACAGAAAAATGAACACCCACATGAACAACAAACAGGAGGAATTCAACAATTTTGATTTTTATCGTATGAGCTGCCAGCAACAGAAATACAGACCCTGTTACAATTACGAACACAAAAAAGACACTTATAGTGGTTTTTAATATTTTAACTAAGTTTTCTATGTTTTACATTCAGTCAGACTGTCAGTTATATGTCTGTCTGCTGTTTAAAATCGACTGTACTGTAACTATTTTGTTGCTTAATAATTAACGAGGTCAATACCCCGAAACTGGTAAAGATTAAACAAATATGCGTCACACTGGGAAACATATTGTACAGTTTGAAGATTAAAAAAAAAAAAACTTTAAAAGCTCTAACTAAAAAATGGAACGCTAATTATTAAACGGAGTCTCAATTTTTCACCGAGTTTTAGCTTGAGATAAGTTTGTGATTAAATAAGAAGTATGCTATCTACTTTACTCAAGATTAAAACCAAAATGATTTTTCTACTCTCTAAATTCCTATGGATCGCAAAACAATTATTTAATATTTGCTCTTGGCTAAATTGATTTCTAGACAACCATTAAACTAAATCCCCTGCATGAAATGCAATACGTAGTATGTATATTATGTTGGCAATTAAAGTTAGAGATTTGTGTTAGAGGTTGTGAAATGATACAGTGTCACCTGGGAAGATATAGTTTGAAGTAGATAATATTTACACGCAGTGGCGGAGAGAAAGATAGAGAAAAAGATGGAAGCTCACTTGCCTTTGAATTTCAGCATTAGCTAGCGTTAGGCTTGATACCAAGGACAGTTACATATTTAATGCGGATGCTATGGGAGACCTAATTGGGCTTAATTAAATATTCTAAGTACGAGAGATCTTGTGACGAGAAAGTAGGTCGTCACTTAATAGTCGAGAGTAAGGGTTGGCAGTAGCACAAGGCTCAATGAGCCAAAACGCCAACCTGGCTTTAAAATTCTTTTTTTAAGCTCAAAAACAGCAGCAATCGAGTAGCGAAGGAGACTACCATAATTCATGAGCTAGATCTCAAGAATCACTGGTCTAGGATTGCACAGTTTCTCCATAAAGAGGATTCTTACAGAAATGTGGACATGCTTAAGCGCAAGACTTCCTGAATCTCTACATTTGATGATTAGAAGAAAAACCTAATTGTCTCATTGCCGTGTAATAATAACTTTTGCCGAAGTTGCCACAATTTGAAGAAACATGCGGTGAACGCAATGACATCACTCGCTATTAACAATCTGTCTGACGCCACTAAAATGGCGTATTTTGGTACTCCGAATGTTACCTTTACCTTACCTAATGCTGGTGTATTTATTCAAAGTTATTTCTTTCCTTCTTTTAGTAGAACCAGCCATCAAGGGACGGCCCCTACTTATGCACAACCAATTCCCACAGCTAAGAAATTAGGCTATGGAATTTTTATTTCAAATTTTTGCTAACTCTAAGAGAGAATAATTACCTCTGCAGGAATTTTATTTCATAAAAGAACTGTTTGGCTAAAAAACGAATTTTTTCTGTTCGTATTGCCATTCACACCCATCGATCAAAAAAGACGTGTTTTCGATTATTAGCATACTTCGCGTACGATATTACGGTTTTTAGCAACAAGTTTCCTGATTTCTTCATAGCACATTCCGTTCCTGTAATGACACAATGAGCATCTTTGCATTATTCTGCAAGCGGTCGTGTAACTCCAGAAGAGTAGTCTTTAATGCAGCGACTTATACAAAAGAGTTGTATTCCATTTTCAGACTAGATAGCAGGGGATCAGATAGAGTGAAGTATCTCTTGCACATTTGAATAAAACCAAGACCTGAAAAATATGCTTGTTCCACCGAACATTGCATTGAATTTCATGCCAATAACGTCGAGAGCTTTGATTTCTCAATGTCTACAGCACCTATAATTTAAGATGAGGCAACACATACAGCGATATGGCTGTGCAAAAGCATACACCGCTGGGTTTTCCGAGCGTTAAATTGAACCCTGTTCCCAATACTCCAATTGGAGGCTGCCAAGGTTTTAAAGTATCACACATATGCTTTCGCATTCCCACAATTTCCAGAAAGCTTTTCTTATTGAGGAATGAATATGAAGCGCATATTCTTCTATCATCTGCGAAAGAATAGATAGGCTTGAATTTGACACAGAAGATCATTAAGTGTAAGGGAAAGAATGAAACTTTGTGGTGCCCTTGAATTTACCTTGACTCCTTTGATGAGATCACATCTATAATAACTCGAATGGTGCGATCTGTGAGAAAGTTCGAATCAAATAAATCAAGAGTAACTATCACCGATGTCAAAAGCCAACACTGTTTACTGTTCACCATTATAATATCAAGAGTGGTCTTAACTTGCTGTGTGTTGTATAGCGCCGATCTATTAAAACGTATGATGAGAGCTGAATCTGCTTCAGATTTTTTAGGAAATACTTCTTAATCAAGAAAAAAACAGCAAATAAAATAAAAAGTAGGGAGCTTTCTGGCTCAACATTAAAAAAATTAAGTATTGAATTTTTTTTATAGTTGGCCATCAGCTTAATTAAGGCGAATTCATACAAGTGACTAACTACTTTAAACTTTAGTTCAGTTATTAAACAATTACAATAAATACAAATTTACTTTTTATAGATTCGTCTTTAGCCTTAATTTTATTTAGCTATCAATTAAACTAGAAATAGACCGATTCTAATAAAAAAAATTAAGAGTATATCTTTTTTAAGTTTGCCCAAGACCGATCTTTAACTTACCTCTATGCCAGATTGCAAATTTCGGTGTTAGAAAAAGTTGTATTTTATACCTGTAGGATTCTAGCTTTTATTGCTTTATATACCACTGTGCGCTATGCACACTATTTCGAGTTTAATTGAAGTGTCTATGCCTTGAATTTAATATTCAAGTAGTGGACATTTATTATGTCTCGATTTAAAAAAATAGTTTTTCTGTAAATTGGATGGCTTAACTTTGATTGCAGTACATGAATGTCATTCATTGTATATTTATTTTGATGTGCTAAAAGAACGAAAAATTGGTTGGCAAAATAAGGTACTCACACGTTTTATTCCAAATAATTAAAAGAACAACGTATTGACATTTTTTTTAAGTACAAAGGGAAGAGTATGTGCAAATACGAATATTGTTTGTGTTAAAAAAAACAAATGGTGTTTAATTTAAGCATTTTAAATTCATTAACGAGTATGAAAACAGAGTTTTATTTTAAAAAAGGACTAAAGTATTACATTCTCTAAATTTAAGTTAAATTATTAGGAACGAGGAATAAGAAACTGAAGTTGGACTTGGTTGAAAATTGTTTTAATATCTTAAATTTATCTTAACTATTAAAACGAAATCATGTATAAGGTGGTTGCAGTGGCGAATTCTTTCTGCCGTCAAATTTTATATATAAAAAACCTGCGTCAAAATATTTTTAATTAATTTTGGCATTTCAGGCAACGACAAAAATGAGAGAATTTCAAACTGTTATCACGTCGCACATAATTTCACTACGCTCACTTCAAAGAAAACTTTTGTAAGTGGGAAAAAGGAAACCCGCCTAAGTTGCACTTTCGTATAAAAAATTCATTTGATTTTAAAGCAATGATAGGAAGAATATATTTGTGAATACGTGGAACGGCATGTTTTTCAGTAATGATAACTAACAAGTCATAATAAAACCGTGGGCGTTTATTTCTCCATATGTTTTCATAACTTTGATTGTCAGAACATACAGTGGGGCAGCAGAAAAATATTTTATTAAATAAATTAGTAATTAATAAACTTCTGTACCAGCTAAATCTAAATGGGCAACAAAAACTTTTAAAATATCTTTTTATTTTATACTGTCGAGCTCACAAAGGCTTGTTTTAAAGTTTACGAATTAAACAAGAAAAAACAAAAACGAAAATGTTTGGTGCTGTATAATAGCGTAGTTTTTTTAAATTCTAAGCACCATTTTATCGTATTTAATTAAATTTTGCAGAAATTTTGTTATTCTTCTTTCAAACGCTTGTTAGAAGGGCTTAATGGTCTCATTTTATATCAATTTACGAATGATAAATTTGTCGAAATTTTTTTTGGAAAAATTTCGGTAAATTATTGAAGGTTTTCTCTGTAATCCGTGTTTCATGTCTAAACCAAAATAATTTAATTAAGCATTTAGCAGCCTATATTTCTGTGATATTTTGGAGATATAATCGGCAATAAAAATCATTAAATTTAATTACATTAAAAGTAAAAGTTATTTTCTTATGTCCAAAATATTTTTCTATGGTTTATTTCAATTTAAAGTTATACGTTGGTAAAAAGTATCACATTTTTTTACTACTTTTTTTAAGTTCTCTTTCTCTAGTGATTTATTTTATCACAGGTTTTTCTTAACAAAAATGTATCATATCATCCACCAACATTCAAATTTTCTTTTTGGCGTTAGTTTTTACTTTTAACCTTTTTTATGTTTGATTGCCTGAAAAAAAAAATAAAATAAAAGTGAATGCATGTAGACAGATTTTCTCTTTTACCACACGTGACTCGTTTACAATAATTATTTATTTGTTTTTCTGCTATAACTTCCGTACTACGCTCATCATAGCAATTAAAAAAAGGTCTAATAAGCACAAAAAAAAAAGGTAGGGGATACGAATTATATAAAAGATAAACTTGAAAAACTATCTGTATTAAAATAATAGAAAATAGCAAATACAATTCTCATACACACTCATACTCAGCTTCATATTTTCCTTATTAAAAGGCTATAAATTCCATTTAAGTATTCAGAAACTATTTAAACCACTTTTGCATTCAAGGTATTAAAGGTCAGAGTTTGAAAAACGTATTTTTTTCATTACTTTTACTGGAAACTGATAGCGGCACATGAAATAATTTAAAGAGTAAATATTTGAACGTTTTCGAATTCTTGTGCTTTATTTAAATAACTATATTTTTTCATCATAAAGTGTTGTGTAATAATTTGAGTTATAATATATTAGAGTACAAAATTGCTCAATAAAAGTTTTTAAAACTTTTTAAATCACGGGAATATTTTTTTAATTTAACTTTAAACTTTAAAAATCGTGCTAATTATCCCGACCGAATTATTAAAATCACCGATATTGACTATTGAAGCACGTTTCGATGGCCATTTCGCTACCGCTTACTTAGCTCTTCAGGAAACTTCTCACTTACATTTTAAATAAACTAAAGATTTTTGTCCAAACAATAAAGTAAAGACAAAAATCAAAGTTTAAGCAAAAACAACAATAATCAACATTGATTTTATTTTTCTTTATCCACTGTATACGGCTGACTTTTTTCGGCTCTTTTATACAGTTAAAAGATGTTGAAAAATAAAATGAAAACAACAATAAAATATCATAAAACACTATGATAATTTATTTTTGTTTTTTACAAAAATAAATTATCATAGTCAGCCGTATACAGTGGATAAAGAAAAATAAAATCAATGTTGATTATTGTTGTTTTTGCTTAAACTTTGATTTTTGTCTTTACTTTATTGTTTGGACAAAAATCTTTAGTTTATTTAAAATGTAAGTGAGAAGTTTCCTGAAGAGCTAAGTAAGCGGTAGCGAAATGGCCATTGAAACGTGCTTTCACCTTCAATAGTCAATATCGGTGATTTTAATAATTCGGTCGGGATAATTAGCACGATTTTTAAAGTTTAAAAGTTTTTATTCCTACCTAATAAACAGGCATGTTCTGAATTCTACATGAAATATTTACTTTAGTATTTTTCAAGGCTTTGTTTTTGTAAAAAATAATTTTCTAGCAACAATGCTATGAAAAATATGAGGTGAAAAATTCGTGTGGATTTTAGAACATGTTTGATTGCGTAAATATTCTGAGTCCTTATGTATAGCGAAGTCGATTGAGCGTTGTCCGTCTGCCGTCTGTTCGTCCGTGTTAGTGTTGAAATCAACTTTGCCAGGGCACTAGATAAGCTAGAGAAAATTTAAACACGTCAATCTATTAGACATAGTTGCTAAACAGTTGCTATTGCAAATCAGTAAGATCGTTCCATGTCCTTTGAGACAGCGGGCACAATAGCACGCCTGCTTATAAGTTTTCCATATTATTTGAAGCAATAGAGTTACTCTAATTAAAAAAAATAATACATATATGGAGCGATTGAGAACTAAAAGTAAGAAAGAAAACATCAAGTGAAGAAATTGGTGCCCGCCTATGTATTTTAATTTTGGTACGCTGAAATTTTCATTAAAAAATTTCGATTGTCAATATGGTCAATATGGCATTTAAAAGCTTTTGAAGAGATCTTTCAGAAATATTTAAATTTTTTAAAATAGGCTTAAGAGCCGAAGACATTTTTGTGAAAAATTATATATCGTACTAAATATTATTTGACCTATTTTTTAATTCTTTATGATAACAATCAGCTATGTCATACGTTCCAATCGGAATGGTTTCAATTCTGTATTAACAATTCCGATCGAGATTGTTTTACCTTCTTCAGATTCCGGTCGATTTTGTTTATTCCTGAAAAGTATTGAATCTCCACTATTTATTTTAAATGTGGCAATACTTGGCACACTAAAGTAAACAATAAGGCTAATCTAAGTAGAACACACCATAATAGTAAATTAAATAAACGCAAATAACAAAATTTGAAAGAAACTCAATTTCACTTTAAATTTGAAAGTGGTTTTTTTCAGAAGAAATTTTTTTATTTTTAGTTTTCTAAAGAAGCAATTTACGGAATTGAAACCACTTTAGATCATTTAGATTTTTAAATACATAGTTTTTTTTTTTGCTTTGCCAATGTTTTTTGAACTTACTACATTTAGAATAAAAGTTCATTATTGTTTTGCATAATTTTAAATCTTTTTTGGAAATAATTTTATTTTTAAATATTTATTTTGTGTTATTTCTGGCGATATTAAGATTTTAGAAATAAATTGCAAGGCTCTTGGTAAAATTTCGGTTTTTATAAAATTTCGATTTGTTTTTAAATCTAAATATGTTGTGTCCTTGACATTTCGGTTAACTTTTCAAACTTTGATTCTTTGGTTTAGTGTGAGTTCGATTTTTTACAAGCCAAGCAAATGGCTATTGCGATATTTTTTTAAATATTTGCATTTATTTTTATTAAGTAATTTTTTTTTTTTTTAATTTTAATGAATATGCACAAGCCTTCTGAAGAAAGGTAGCTTTAAATTCAAAGCGTAGTTTATAAATTATTAATTTATTATAAGTTGCGTACCAACCTCCTAAAATTTTTTGGAATACTTTCCGTAGCAAGTTTTGAGTCACACGTCTAAATGAGTAAATTAAAAGCAAGTGATAAACATTTGAACAGATAAATTTGAATTGATAAATAAAATTCTTTTAAATAGTTGTTTCCGCAATAAGGTTGGATTCTACATGGCTGAAATATCATTTAATTTTATATCTTCATATTACTTTCTGAATTTGTTTGGTTTTTTTCCTAATTTTAGTTTCTTCTATAAAGGACTTCGTTTTTTTAATTTTTTTTGTGCTTTCATCAATGATGTTGTTACTGTTGGTTTTACGAAAAAGACTTACAATCAAATGTAAAGAGGTTATAGGGTTATTTTATTTAACACATTGAAACTTGAGATTATGTAATGAACTCTTTGGTTCTTTGTAACTATTTCTAGTTCGCCCTGTTAGAAACAGGGCGAGATATGAGGCTAATTTCAAATTTAAAAAAGCGGATTTTTTACATGCCTAAATTAAATCTGTAAAAGGTACTAGCTCCATTTAGATCTACTTAAATTTATTGGCAAAATGAATATTATATCGAGTACGTTTTAAATTTTAAAGTCGCCATTTTTAATGTTTTTTTTAAATTGTTTATACTCTTTGTTGACTTTTCTTTCGCATTCTTTCCCCTCGTGGCATTTGATTTCATTTATGTTTTAAACAGGAGTTTTTTAAGTGTGTTAGAAAAATGCTTAAATATGCGTAAACATTTTTTAAATTTAACATTCTTTCTTTCTTTTTTTTAACTATAAATTTACATTTGTTTAAGGCGAAAAAATTCCCAACAACAAAAACTTGCTTTAACAAATATAAATTTTCTTCAGAACCAAGGCGAATAAATTACCAGGTGGCAGCGCAGGCGAATGTACACAAATTTTTTATATGTGGAGTTTGACAGTGGTGTACGCCGGCAAAAAATACTGAATTCGCCTATGCTGCCACCTGGTAAATTATTTCGCCATGTTCAGAACTGTGGGAAACTAAGACAAACACGTTACTTTACAAGTGGTAAATTAAGCAGATGGACTTGAGGATTGAAGAAGAAAAAAAGCAATCGATAAAGTTAATTTGATTAAGATTACAGGGATTTTTAGAACGTTTATACAAACGACTTTTGTGTCACATATGACATAAATACAATATTATATAAGTATGTAATTCATTATTAATGACAGAGCAATGATTAAAGAAAAATTTACTTGCTTAATAATTGGTGCATGTAAATAAGTAGAAATACCAAGCGTTTGAAGAACCAAAATAATTTTTCTTTTAATAAATGAGCTAAAACCTCCTCAAAGATCCTGTAAAATTTACGATAAAAACTAAACAATCATTTAGAGTAACATACATATTTTTTTTTTGAAAAGTATAAAAATTTTTTTTCCTAATGAAAAAAAGAAGAAAAATATGATACCTTCAGTGTCGACTACTTATGTCCGAAGTGCTAATTAAGTCCAAAAAAAAAAACAAGGGATATTTGCATTGAAATTAGTCTGCCAAAAAAAGGTGGATGTATAAACATTAAACTAGCATATTTCGGCGAATCTTACGTCTAAAATAAACACAAAAAGTTCAATTACTTTTTTTAGAGCAAATTAGGGGTAACTTTTAGAATATCCTGCATTAGTTTTACCGGATATTCCTGATTTTTTTTATAGTGTTAAAAAAATTGCCAACGAAATCGCTGCCGTCGTATATATAACGTCAGTGGTACCCTCATTGTTCAAGCCTTATATATTAAAAAAATAAATTAAATTAAATTTGAATGCGCTTAGTCTTCACCTTTTTGTGGGAAATAAATATAAGGGACATAAAAAACTTAGCTTACTAAATGGAATTCCCAATTCTATATGAACAGTCACTCAGTATTATGTACAGATATTAATTTACAATTGTCTTTGTAATTGTAGTCTTTTGTTTATTTTACGGACTGACAGTCTTACACGTTTAACATTTTAACCTCCAGCATTCATAGATTTTAATAAGCCCATGTCAAAATAGAGAAAAGCGGATGACGTTAAATATCAGTTTCCTTTTTTTTGTATTTAAAGCAAATCATAACAACCACGATAACTTAATTTACTCTTCTTTCTTAGAATTAATATTAACAACAACAACAAAAACTTAATCTTAAAAAAAATTAAATATTTTACCAAATGATTTCTTTTTAACATTTTTTGTTTCTCTCTTTAAATAATTGTTAGTGTGTTAAAGCTAAGCTAACAAAACCACTATAAACATCAGTCTGGGGGTCAGTTTTATTAGGATAACAATATAAAACGCATTGAAATTCCTTTATAAATGTCAACTTTATATAATTTATGATCTACGGCGGCGCCATCAAGATTTATTATCTTTTTTTGTTTTAATTGTTGTCCTTCTAGTCTCAACAACACACAACCACTTAATTTAACGACTGCCGTAAATGGTGATTGTGCAGAAATTACTTTTACTTATTCATTCACTTACATTTTACACTTCTCTGCGCTGTGCTTTTTTCAAAGTAAAACACTCAAGTATGAAAAGTAACAGCTAAAACAACCTTTTTAAACTATTCGACCATCATCACCTTTTAAAAAGCATTCCACATCGGCCAGAACAATAACCAACATCAAGACACATGCTTAGGACGGTTTATGAGGCAAAAGAAAAAATAAAATAAAATAAAATAAAATAAAATAAAATAAAAAAGTGATATGAAATCTAGAGTCTCAACATGAGGAAAGATTTTTATTACTGTTCTTCATAATTGTCGGTACATAAATGCTTGAATTAACGTACACTCCTAGTTAATTTTTTAGAGGCTGTTTCCTCCAAGGTTAGCAGTAACTTTAAATATACATTGACTTAATAGTGACTTATAAAATGACTTAAAGTCTAAGAGTATGTCTTTTAAAATTTTCTAATGACTTGAGTTAAAGTCAGATAAATCAAACATTTGACTAAAAATTATAGAAAAAAATTTTGTCATTCTCAAGTACCTATTAAAAAATACAAGATTTTATACATTATTAAAGGTAAGGATTTGTAAGGATTCTTTGATCATATATTTGACCAATCTGACCGCACCTTAATTGACTGCTTATCATTTTATTGTCTTTTTCTTTTAGATACCTTTTTAGTAAGCCAAACTAGAAAATTTTGCCTAGTAAGTGAATTTTTTAGACTTTGGCTTAAGATTTGTCATTTTGTTACACTGTTAAAACCTGGAAGTTAAATAAATTGCATACATTTTAATAAATTTATACGATTTTTAGAGGTTTAAAATATATTTCTTATAGCTAAACGAATAAGGACTTTTTATTGATTTTTTTCTATAAGACTACATTTACAGCTACAAATATTAATTTCTAGAAAAATTTATTTTAAATTTAATTTAATTTAATATTTATTAAAATTTATTAAAAAATATTATCCAAAAATGAAACAAATTAATTTAGTTGGTAGAGGTACGCATTCTTGCAATAAAAATTGAAGAGTATAGAGACAATGGACAAGTCAATTTGTTGTCCCTGCTGCACATACGTACATTCAAACAAACAAACATACATGTATATTAAATAGCCACATTTTAAAAACATAATTGCGTACATCCAAATATACATATTTATTAAAATTCAATGCTTGCTTACGTGTCCAGTTTGCCATTTATATTTCTCATTTTCCATTTTAAGTAAAACATACTCTGGCCAAAACAATAAATATAAAAATCTTGTATCATCTTAATGACTACGTGTGTTCGTATTTGTATATGGGAACGTTTATGATGGAGATAATATCTTAATAATATCTTTTTAAATGACTTAAACAGAACATGGAGAATTAAGAATTACTGCTTACTAAATGTTATCCGCCATAAACAACAAGCGGTCTGTAAAAATAAACCCTTGCAGTATAATAATCTTACAACTAATTAATTTTTCATTTTTAAGGAATGACTTTTTTATCACAACTTAGAACCGGAAGTCTTTAAATCTATAAAGTACTTTGAGTGAATAATACGAGTATGTATAATCATATCTAAAAAAGCCTTATTTCATCAATAAGTATAAAATGCGTCAGTTCTTCCTCCAGTGTGATCGAAAACAGCTTCTTGGTCTTCAAAAACACTCCGAGCGACGGTGAAGCAGCATACATTGGGGACGCGTGGTTAAGAGCAAGTTTCAAATAAACACTTATCTTTGTTATTGATGCTCTGTGCAGATGGTAATTTTTCTCTAATAGTAGTGTAACGTTATAGTAAGAAGTGAAGAGGTTTTACCTAGAGACATAACCCTTAAAGAGACCTGAGAGACAGCTGAATTTGTGTAATGGGCGAGAAGTATAGAAAATAGAGGAGCACTAGTTATAGAGGTAGGCAAATAGAAGAAGGAGTCTAAGGTACTGATTCCAAAAATTTGAATCCTGTATAATTACGATAGGCGAACACGGGATAAACAAATCGTTAACAACTGCTAATGTTTAATGGCCGACACTTATGGCTGAGATTTAGAATCCATGTATCTAACCGATAGCCGGGCTCGAAAAGTACTTAAAAGCTCACTGTAATTATTAGTTTCTACTTGGTTAAATCCAAAAATTTGTTTGTTATAAACAAAAATAAACCATAAATTACTAATGAAAATAATTGGAAATTAATTACGACCATCTATAGCTATGTCTTTATCTATATCTAAATCTATGTCTATGTCTATATCTATAACAATATCTTTATCTATATCTGCGTCTTTATTTGTATCTTTATATGTGTCTATATTTATATTTATATCTGTATCTACTTATGTATATGTAAATCTTTGTCTACATCTATATCTCTACCTTTATCCGTATCTATATCTACTTTTTTATCTATATATAAATCTGTGTCTTTAACTATATCCTTACCTATATCTGTACATATGTATTTATATTTGTATTTGTATCTGGATCTGTGTCTATTTTCAAAAATATGTCTATATTCGTATCTATTTCTGTATCATTATCTGTATCTATTATGATATCTTTATCTTTTGTGAGCTGATGATCAGAAATCACTGGACAGTTGCAAAAGTTGACAAAATTGCTCAAACTTGGATCGCAAACAGGAAGTACATTTTTGAAAGTTACTTTTCACGATAATCGCTGAGGAGCGAGAGGAGGTTTAAAAAGGAACCACAAAGAAAGTAGCCTGCTTCAGTATTTCCATTTGGCTTTTCTATCCGAATAATTAAAAGTTAACAATTTAAGTGAAATAACATTTGAAAAACAAAAAAACATCAGGTAATACGAAAAAAAGCTCTAAAAACACTCGCTGTTCAGAAGATTATAAAGATTTAGATAAAGCTGAAGATGTATGTAGTGATCCTGGAAGCATTAAATTCTGCAAGAGTAATTATCTGCAACTAATTTAATTTAAAAAAATAGAATTGAAGTTGCGACCTTAACTGAATATTGTTAATTTGGTTATACGCTGAAAAATATTATATGAAAACTTATAAATATTTAAATCTCTATTTTCATTTTAATGATTTATACATTTAGAGGGCAAAGAAAATAAAAGAAGATATGTATTTCAATTTAATGTTTTTTTTATTTTTTTATTTTTATTTATTAATTATATTTTCAAAATATTTCAAAGTTTTCTTTAACAAAAGCGTAAGAAGAATTTTTGTGCCTAATATTTCTAATTCCTGTTTAAAGTTGTATTTATTTTTTAATAATTTGTGTTTTTTCATTTTTTATTATGTCCGTTAATCAGGGTTGCCGCTTAATTCATGCCTACTAGTCTATCTGGCTGTATTATTTCTGTGACTAATACAATCAAGATATTAATGTCATAAGGGTTTACTGAAGTTGCAAAGTAAACTTTTTCATTTCAACTGACTTAAGCTCAACGCGTCTTCTTAATTAGAGACAAAATTTGGTTTCCAACCAAAGAAAAAAAACTGATATCATAGCTTAACTTTAAAATAATGTGTTCAGTTTATTTTATGCCATAATTTTTCATGTTTTTTCTTCGTGCAGCAAAATTTATTTAAAAATTTAAATATTTAATTCGATTTATGTTGGTAAATTTTATTCTTTCTTATTTTTAATAATATCAAATTTTAACAAACTAAAAAATAAGAAACATAAAATTATAAAATGGATGACCTCGAAATCCAACAAAGTCAACATCAGCATCTTCTCTATAAGTTTCGTCCTTAGTTCAAAAATGTTGTTGTGAGGTTGCTGTTAGTATTGTTGTGGTAAGTAATGCTGATGATCATGGAAAAATTCCTCAAAATTGACAAGAGAGCAAGAAACAAGATGTAAACATAAATGCACAGACAGCCAGACAAACTGTATTATTAACTAGAAAAATAAAAATATGAATAAATTGTTTCTTTTTTCTTAATAATTCTCTTCCTGATTTTACTTTTGCATTATTATTTAAATTTTATCTACTTTTATTTTGTTCGCTCCATTTATACTTTGTGTAAATGTGTCAGAGTTCATTGCTGCAAATGCAATCATTATAATGTTTGATGATGCTAGTCAGAATTTTTTGCTGGTGGTTTGTTTGCTGCTTTGTGGCACTATTTTTTTGGTTTTCTTTCTTTCTAAATTCTTGATGTCTATTCTACTCAACTCTATTCAACTCAAATTAAGCAAAATGTGACAGTTGTAAATTTTTGTTGAGTTAATGTGACAAAGTGAAAAATGAAATCCATTTTTAACAATCACTGCATAACCGACTTTATTATTTTTTTTAAAGGAAGTATACAATTTTAGAAATAGGAGCAAAAGAAAGCCAAAAACCCAGATTTTATTAAGGCCCATTAGATAGATTTTGTAAGAAATAAACCTAATGAGAATTGTTGTGATTATTAAAAAATCCAACGTAAAATTTTATTTTTTTGCTACACTATCACACTTCAAGTAAAACGAAAACTCCCAGCAAACCGTATGAATCTAAAAGGAAAAATTTACTAACTCATTTCCCGGAGGTTTTACTCTTGTAAAGAGTACAATAAACAATCATTTGCTATCAGAAAACCTTTAGATTGAGGAATTTTTTCTACTAAACTGGTTTATCTTAAAGACCTCTTTATTTATTTTTTTTTTAATATTAAAACAGCCATCAATGTTTTGTCTATTAAAGAGCTCTAATATTTCTAGCTCCAAAGACACACATATATGAGTGTTATACAGAAGTTATGTCTATTTTAAGGAATGCTTAGAAAAAGCTTCCTAGGGAGTCTTCTTTTTTGGGAGTGATTTAATGTTTGTTGGGTTATGAGAAACACAACAACCCTGATTTAATTTAAATATCGATTAAGGAGCCTTTTACAAAGAAAAACTACGGAATACAATTTTTCTAACTCTTAAAAGAGTTCAGAATTACAAATTCAGATATAAAATGTGTTTTTTTTTTTTTTTTTTTTTTTTTTGAAGGCTGATAAAAGTAATGCAAGTGTTAATAATTAAAGAAACAGTCAAACTGGAATTCAATTTTTTGAACGGCACATGCGACTTTTTACATTTGATATAAGTCCCACTATTCCCAGAAAAGTATTAGAAGTTTCCAAAAAAAGGACTGTTTAAGAACAGCTAGACGAGAAATACCAGTTTAACGTCATGTTTTAAACTTTAAGAAAAAATCTGGCTTAATATTGATTTTTCTTTAAAAATTAGTCTGTTTTGCAAGTCTAAACACAACTTTTTTGCTAAAAAAAAATAATTTAAATAACTTGTTAAAATTTAAATTTAAAAAAACGTGTTTTTAAATATTTGTTGTAGAGTACTATAAACAGTGTAAACATTTTCCATCTACAAAAGTTAAATGTACTGGCAATTGTTTCGGTACCACTGCACTGCTAAAATAAGTTGCTTTTAAATTTTAATCTCTATTTTCTCTACAAAATGAATCAAGGTCCAAGGCGCCCTCCTCAGAAAATTATGTTCAAATATCTCCAGCTGTTTTAGCGTGATCGGTCCATGTCCTTCGAAGCACTGGGCAAAATACAACGCTTTTAACTTTTCATAAACAATATGATTATGCAACATATTTCTAAGGACATCAGGTCAATATTAGTATAATTTAAAAGCTTTTTAAGAGATCTTTAAGGATATACTAAAATTTTTTTGAAATACTTCCCTCCTTAAGAGCCGATGACATTTTTATATAAATTTGATTTTTCTAATTTTATAATTCTAGTCCCCTAAATATTTGTTTTTTTAATGGGGTTACTTCACAAAACTACATTAACACACATGGGAAAGGATATATAAGAATTTTTTTATCAATTATTTTAAACAAATAAATTTACGACTTCTTATTTACTGTGCCAAATTTAATTGAAATATAATCAATCTTGTAAATAAACTTGAATTTTTGTGTCTATAAACTTTTAATAAAAAAAGATAATTTAAACCTAAAAAAGGCTTTTGTGAAAAGAGAAGGGAATATTTTTACCTTCAATTTAAACATTTTTAAATTAAAAAAAAAAAAAAAGAATTTTACTTGAGATTGTAAAAAAGAATTATTCAGCATAAAAATTCATTTAAAAATTCATCCACCACCCCTCCCTGTCTTTCTATGAATTTCTGCAAACAGATAGTGGGAGGACAATAAAGATGTAACTAAAAGTTCTAATGTACTGTGAACTAGAGTTTTAGAAGAAGTTGACAACTGGTGGGATTGTATTTCTAGTGTTCTACGAGTTTTGTCTGAGTGCAAGTGTGGTGGTTTCAACTAGCAATGATAAATTTTATACAAACAAATTTCTGATAAAAGCTAATTTTTCAAATAAACAATATCGAGCAAATGGCAAGAATTTGCGCAAAAAAATATAAAATTTAAATATATATTTTTATTTATTTTTAACAAAGTATCGGAGAATATACGACAAATTATTTAAAAAAAAAGATGAATTAGAATGGAAATGGAATGTAACAAAGTTTGCAAAGAATGGACATAAGATGCAGAATATTAACTGAAAAAAAAAAAAAATAAGAGAAGGGAAGGGAAAAGAAGTTAAGAAAAGACATTCTGACAAATGAAATATAAATGCAATTTGTTTAAAGGTTGTGTTTCCTTTTTACTTTAAAAAGCGTTGTTGGTGTTATTGCAAACAACCAACTTAAAAAATAATAACGCTTTAACATCTTGTATTGGCACAATAAAACAGAAATGACAAAGATTTAAATAATCGAGAAAATATATTCAAGTTGTGGATTTTGTTATGTTGTCTTTTGTAAATTTTTCAGAAAATTTAGTTACACGACAACAAAGATCTTAAGAAAAGTTCTTAAAGTGGGTATTTTAGTCTAAACGATGATTTACTACCACTGCACCCGAAGGAACATTAGGAAAACATTCAACATTATTTCATTTTGGTGGACATATTGTGTTCACCTATTGGCAAAAGGCACAGCCGGGCTGGACATAATTATAGGCCTGGAACTTAAAAACGAATTTAATTTAATTTAAATTTGAAATCTATTCGGATTGCAACCGATGTTGTTAAATGAAATCATGGAAACCAAAAGCTCTACAGCAGCGCTTGGATAATTGAAATTACCTTGAGGCGGGTAAAAAGCATCTTTTTATTATTCGCCAGCTACTACGAAATCAGAACACTTTTAGCGGATAACATTAGTGCTATTTTCTTACAACAGCAGAAAAACAAACTAATCTTTTTATTCTCTGTAAGCTATAGAAAACTTCAAATGTATTTGTTATTCATATTTGAATGAAACTGTTGATGTTGATGATGAATGCTGGTGATGAAGATGATTTTGACTGAAAATCGATAAAAATAGAAAATAAATAAATGAACGATTGTATTGATAAAAATATTAAAAATATTTATAATAATAAATTCAATTTGGTAGCAAATTTATTTCTCTTTCTGTTTGCGTACGATTGTTTTCAAGTTTTTAAGCTTTGAAGCAATTTATAGCAATATTTTTTTTGCTGTCGGCATTTTTTGGCCTACTATGATTTAACAAAACAAATTGTTTATTTATTTTTGCTTAGTTTTTTTTAAGGATTCCTTATTTAAAATATATAAATCTTATTTAGATGCACCGAATTCTGCACTACAAAAAAGATTTTGCTATTTATTGGTATCACTCTAACTGCCACTCTATTAAAAAGGATATATCTCTAGCCCAATTACAGAAAGGGAAAGGACCTTACGACAAATTTTAAAGGGAAACACTTTTCAAAAAAACATCCTGAGCACTACTTTTTTCGGCTAATATTATTTATTATTTCTATTGGCGCCATTTACGGCTTAATATACTTCGTTGGCTTTTGTCCATAAAATACACATTCGGGATAAGAGTTTAAATCTAATTTTGAGAATAACAAAGGGTACATAGAGCTTTTTAAGGCCGGTTTTAGTTTTTAATTACAGCAGTGTTTTCACAGAATAATAGTTAATTGTTGTGGGTTAGTTTATAAGAACGCCATTCAAAAAAGTGCAAAAGCTCCTCTAGTAGCGTGTGAAATTTGGCTTCAATCGGACAACTGCTTAAATAAATTGATTTTTGGCTAAGTTCATTTTTTAATTTCTTAGAACCTATTTAAGAACGAATAATAATTTTAACAAATAAATGCGGACGTACACAACACAATTTGGATAGATGCAACGAATGCTGATGAAGGATGCATCGATCAAAAAAATGTAGCATTACGTTCTGATGGTGTCTAATTTTTTCTGTTTTCTTTGGAAAACATCTGCATACATTCGTAAAATAATTTTTCTTTCTAAAATAGTTTAAAAAAAACATATTTTAAGCCAAAAATCTATTTCAATTGTAATATCGACAGTTTCAGATTTTTGTTTGTTACAAAAAAATTAGAATATCAATAGCAATATTTGTATAACTATGTCTAATCGATTTTCCCTAGTTCATCTAGTGCCTTGGAAAACACAGACGGATAGACGGAGATCGCTCAATCGACTTCGCTGTTCATTAGGACTCAGAATATATACTCTATAGGGTTATTGCAGAAATTACAAACAGAATGACAAACCTAGATATACCTTTTCTACCTGTGGTGAAGTGTATGAAGATACAGGTTTCTAAACACATATCGGCTGTTTGCAGTAAAATTACAGTAGAGCAGCATGTATGGACTTTAAAACATTGGCAGGTGTGACTACTATAAAAAAAGAATCCATTCTTATTTAGCCAGGGTAAGTCAGTATATTATAATGGCCTTTATAATAAATGTAGCAGCATTATTGGTAAAACCGGCCTGGTTACTAAACATGGTGAATTTGAGTCTCGACGGAGCATAAGCGAATGGTGCTTCGAATGAATTTACAAGTTACAAGTAAAAAATCGAGTAATTCGAGGCTGTAAAAGTTTGTGAAAGCTCATGTTTCTAGTAAGAACTGATAAATTGTAAAGAGAACGTAAAATAAAAACAGACGTCCTGTTTCTGGCAACTAAAAGAAGAAAGTCACAATTTAAATAAAAAATCTATTGAAAATATTCTTATTCAAAAATAAAAATAAACAATTATTTAAAACAAATATTAACCCTTATTCGCTTTCTTACTTTCTTCCAGAATAATGTCTGTTCACTGATAACAAGAACTCCCCTAAATACGTAATGTGGCTCATATTAAAAATACTCCAATTATTTATTGCTTATTATCAGAGAAGCTAAAGCATTCCACTTGTAGAAATAACAGTGCATATGAATAAAATAAATAATATGGAAAATTTAAAAATTATTAAGAAAAATATAAAGAAAATACCCGCGTACACTTGAGTGTGTGTTTGTATATTTATCTGTGTTTATGTGCGTGTGTCAAAATATGTTGAACTAAAAGAAAATCCTTAGAATAGCAAAAGAGAAAATATTAGTACGAATATTGATTAAAAGTTTATAAAAAAGATAAGGATGCTTTTCTCTGCTGTTTGAATTACAACTACTGATGTTGTTTATAATGATTGGGGGAACATATTGCGATGGTTGTTTTTCAATAACTTTCACTAAAACTTATATTTAGTAAATTTTATTTATTTGATATTATGGGATTTCTTAAAGAAAAGGAAAAAGAACTATTACAAACAGTTTCTTTTTAAATCCAACCCTTGCACTTTTCTATAATTACCCTCAAATGAAAGTACTCAAACACACAATATAAAGCATAAAAAAAATCATATGCATGTATAACATTCATACATTATAACTGAATATAATTTTCATTTCTTATAAGTTATTTTCGTATTTGCTTAGCATAAATGTCTTTTAACCGAGCATGTAAAATGTTTGAATACTTTTATTTATCTAATGGAAATATAAATTGAAGTACAAACAAATCAAAAGATATTTCATAAACGGACAGACAGTCAAAGATACACACAGGCACTAATATTATGGCTATAGCTATTCATAAATAAGAGAAAATAAAATTAAGAAAAATAATGTTATATGACTGCTGCTTGCTATCGCATGCACTTTTCAAATATAATTATTTTGAAAATCATTGCATGAGTATAAGATTCATTGATTTAAATTTTTATTTATTATTTTATGTTCGTTTTATTTTAAAATTAATGTAGTGTATAATTGCAGGTAAGAGTTTAGGGTTGCTGCATTGATTGGTTACACTTTATATATTAAATTTATTCTTAATTTTGGTTCAGCATGAATAGTTTTCAGTCTACTTGCGAGTTCAGAAATTCCTCTTTTGATCAGCACAAATTAGTCAACGTTTTGGCTTTTCGAAGAATGATTTAGTCAAAGACTAAAAGCGGACAAAACGTTTCGTAAACGTTCTATAAAAAAACAAAAGAAATTTTTACTAAATGGCGGAAAGAGCAAAGGAAAAAAAATTTAGTTTCTACTCAGGTGCTTGTTTTGCTATGCCAGTGTAATCGAATACTTTCGCATTTATGCATTCTCTATAATAACGGGCTTATCAATCAGAAAACATTTGCAAAACGATTGTCTCAAAAATTAAATTTTTATTTAATGCACATTTTGGTCTCGCGAATAAAAATGATACTCTTTTCATTGTTTCTCTTTTATTTTTGTCAAATAACAAATCAAAACGAAAGCAAAATTTTGGTAAAAAAACTAACAGAATAAGTTTGGCGATAAACAATTCCATGTAAATGTCGAGGTCATTAAAGCTATAAATCCTATTTGAGGAGCCTTAAAAATTTTCCAATGCAGTGGGCATAGGCGTAAGTTTAAAAATTCTACAATTTCTTAAATTAATTTCAAAGCTTTTGTAGTGCAATATTTTACATATGCATAAATAACACAACATACTTCCTCATTTGTAGCCATCGACCATATTTTTACGGAAGTATAAATCCTTTATATTATACGTATAAGAATAAGGCTATAAGCATATATTGGTTATTAAATATATTGGATTTTATCTTAGACAAAACGGGGCGAATATGTTGTTACTTTCCACCAATAGCAAGTGTTGAGCAACTCCAATAAAAATGTTAGTTGCTTTTAAAAAACAAGGCCTTAAATTAAAATCTCAACAGTGCCTTGAATTTAACAAAAATAGAAGTAATTAGATTACAACGGTGGATTATTTTTAAAGGGAAGAAAATTAAGTTTTCATTCAAATTTTGAAATTTCTCTCATTTTTTTATTAATACACTTTGAAATTATGCTTAGAATTTTCTTTCAAGTTTTCGTTCAATTCAGTGCTTCAAATTACATTCAAGAAAACAGATGATTGAAGTTTAACCTCCAAATTTCCACTCTTATTTAAAAATTTTCTGCTGTCAGTGTTGTTTTGTTTCTTTGAAATTAATAAAATAATCAACAAAAGAGCCATTAAAACAAAGAAATTAATAAATAAATAATTAAAGTGTCGTTACACAAACAAAATATGTTTATGAACAAAATAAATAAATACACCGACGTTTTGCGGTTTATAGAACTATACAGAAGTTATGAAGTCCTGTGGAATTTGAACATTTCTTCATATAAACAAAATGATTTAAAAGTTAAATCCTATAACTCTATCGCTGCCAAAACAAAACTGTCGGTGGAAGAAGTTAAAAAAAAATCATTTCGAACATCGTACTGTGCTAGAAAAAGCAATGACTTCAAGAAAAACAAAATTTTTTTGTTTTCTTGACGACATCTTGCTGAATAACTTGCTTTGTAATGTCGTGCAGCGTACGTCACAGCTTTAAATTATTGTGAATTTTGACAAGCAGTATGTGTGAATTTCTTAATATAGAATTGAACAAAAACTTGATAGTGTGACTGCAGTGTAAAATACATTCTCGCTCTGTCGTTAAAAATATTTTAAGTTTCGGTGTGTGTAAGAAAAGGATAGAAACATATGTTAAACCATGGTAGCTGCATTGAAAGAGGTGCCTGCTTTGGTTAACAAAAGATCATGAGTTTAAAACCCAATAGAGCTTAAAAACAGAAGAAAACTTATTTCTTCTGTTTAGCCGCAATCGATAAGTTGCTTTCGCAGGAGTAAATGATAAACAGAAAACCAAACCCACCAGTATTTTGAGTGGAAAACGAAAAAAATTGTTGTGAAGCTGCAGCACCTGTAGAGAAGAACGTAACAACACGACAGTAAGTAGCATTAGTGGCTGGGCTTGATTAAGAATCTGAAGTGTAGATGTGTTAAAGCGAATAGGAGATCATGTGTAAAAATGCAGAAAGACAAAACAAGATAAAATATTAACGGATTTTTCTTTACAATAAAGAAAAAACCAACCATGTTTTAAAAACTAATAAAAAATTTGTTTAATTCATTTGAGGAATTTTATATATCAAAATGTTAAGAAAATTTTATAAAACTTTTATATAATATGGGTTATCAAAGTCTACTTAAACTTTCTAAAGTAACTCTTTTTAACTAAAACATTTCATTTTATTCATGCATTCTGTAGTAGAGTTCATTTTCTTCTTGATTTGATTATTATTTTATTTACTTTTAAATTGAGATTCATCTAAATTTTTTGTAACTTTTCTTATGCATTTCTCCCAGTATTTTGTTGTTGTTGTTAAATTTCTTTGCGTTATTCTTGCTGTTGTTTTTGTTATTCACCAATTGATGCAATATAAAGAATTCTTTGTGTGTGTTCAATAGCGTATAATTTTACTTTATCGTTGACTTCTTTGTTGCTTTTATTATTTACACTGAATCATGTTTTTATGCACTCCCAGGTTTATTTTTTGTATCCTATTAAACAGATATTATTGTTGATTGTATTGAACAGAATGATGTCTCTTCAGTTGCATCTGAATATTAAATTAATAAAAATGAATATAGGAAACATGTAAAAGTACCAGGTTTAACAAATACTAATGAAAAACTTATTTCTTTTTTTGTTTGTTTTTTCTTTTTGCTTTCATCTAATTGTATCTCCGAATCGATGCGTAGCTGCGAAGCAAGTTACTATAATATTTTGTTTTTTCTTAAAACCTCAAAGGCTAGGCAGGGAATGAGAGAGGAGTTAGGGATAAAGGAAATAAAGGAATATATTGATTATCAAAATTCTTTTTTGTTTGATATTTAAATTATATAATCATTTGGATCTATTTTGTAGTTTTAAGTAATAAATATTTTATGAGAAAATCTTGAAATTTTTATATTTGAAGGAATCAAGCACGATTTAAGTAAATTAGTAAAAAAAATTTTTTAAATTTATATATTTCAACTAATTAAAAAATTTTAATTCGGCTTAAATTCACTTTCATATTGATTTCTAAATTTATTAGTAAAAAAATTTTTTTTGACCGATGCTTGCAGATGTTTTTTAAAGAAAGGAAATATGTTAGCAACAAAACGTAATGCAGCATTTTCTGGTTCGCTACATCCGTCATCAGCAACAGTACTTTATATTTTAACTTCTAAATTTTTTAAGAAATGATAACTTTTGTACTAACTTTCGTGTGTATTTTTTATTTAATTCTCCCTCCTAACAAAGTGTGTGAATTATAGTAACTCTTGTGTTCTGATTGGCCTCTTGCACTAAGTTTTTACTAGACTACGTAGCGGCATTGCTGTTTTTGGAATTAAACTGGAAATAAATAATAAATCCAATTTTTGGGGTATTATAGACATCTCCTTAAAGAGATTTAAAGTGTAGTTTTTAAAATATTTTGCAACTTGGAACGAATTCCAAAAATCAGGCTGTTTATAAAAATCATATAAGTACGTAAGTTTCGGTCATTTTTTATTATGCCTTTTAGAAATTTATAGAAACTTTGTTAGCAAAATGTTACGGTCAAAATATTGGTCAAAGAACTGTCACTGTTCTGATTGGGTTGATGTGTTGTATTTAATTTAAATCAATAAAAATTTAGAGGTGAAGCCATCTATTATATTTCTTAGTTATATCTGCCCCTAATATCGGATTTAATTTGTATTCAACTTTTTGTAAAAATTTATTTAAATTTAAAAAATTTTTAAAGTTTTGTGAAAAAGGTAATTGGCAATACTGTATCAGTAATGCTGCATTGAAAATGTAATAAAATTTCTTTATACAAACTGATCAGAGTTTTAATCAAAAGAATTGATCAACTATTCGTTCTGATAGCTTTCTCTGTTATCTTCTGCTCTTTTAGGGATGTCTTGAAAGATATATTGCTAATTTGTCAAAATTGGAAGCACATTGGCGACGAAAAGCCTCTTGAACCTTTAAGTTTCAAGCGCATTTTAAATATTTTATTATATATTCTTGTTGAATACTTTAAAGGTTCAAAGAACATAATTATTTGAGATTTTTCAGGCAAGTAAGGTTTTTAAAATTTGTATTAAAAAGTCAGTAGGAATTTATTTGCCACCAGTCGATTTATAAAAATAAAATAGTTTTTGTATTCTTGTTTGTTATTTATTTTGATTCGAGATTTTTCAGATATAAAAACCTTTTTTCTTTAAAGGCACTTTCATAAATGGGTTTAATTTTTTTTTATTCCCTTATAAAGAAAGCTAAAGAAGTGAAAACATAATAAAATCTTATCAAACCCAGTAAACAAATTATATTTGTATATGCGTGTACACACACAATATCACAGCAATATTAAATATTTAATTATTAAATTCCATTAACTTGTCATGTTTTGAATATTTAAATAGATCAGTGGAATTTTTCATTAAAAAAAACAAAACATGGACCCAATAACTATATATAAAGCTGAAACAAACATGACATGTATGTGTATATACATACACAGACAGTTATCGATATTTAATAACAAACATAACAAATTTATTTTGGTATATCACGATTAAAACATATGACAACCACTAAATTAGTGGCACTAACTGCCATAGTAATGGATCTTTCCACACACGTACGTTCATAATAATAAAAATTCACCCAACCGCAAAACATTGACAAAACTGAAACACACGTGTAAAACTAAAATGTAAGGAAAAATCTTGCAAGTTGCTTTAAATGTTTAAGTGATGAATAATTCGCTTTTTCTTATGTTTAACGTTCTTACAACGAGACATTCTTCTTTTAAATAGTTTAGTAAAAGGAAGAAAACTTTGGCCAGAAGAGTGTTAGAAGTGGTATTTCTAATTTATAAGCTTTTACTAAACTGTAAATTTATGTGTAACATAAGTTTGCTTTAACCACACAGTGAGTGCCTACCACAATTTAGGAGCTGCAAAATGTTAACTGATGCCTACACTTTAAAAACACTGTAAAAAATAATGACCTAACCGTAGGTTATGCCCAAATCTAAATAATAAATGACTTGATTATGAAGGTTATAACTAGCCTAATGACTACACTTTGAATAGAATATAACTGGACTTTATCTAGACTATGGAAACATGAACATATTATGATGAGACTATAGGTAGATTAGGATTATACTATGGTTGTGCTATAAGCAGACATATGATCATGCTATGACAATACTATGTCTTTACGTTTACAGGACTGTGAATATACGGACTATGACAAGCTACATAGGCGCAATCGATCATATTTTAGTTGCATTAAAAATTGCTGCAATCAGTAAATTTTTACTGGTAATAAAATTAAGAGCAAACTTACAAATCCGAACGACATAAAAAATTTCGTTGCTTGGACACGATTAAACTGGCTAAAACCTTAAAAGAAATATAAGAGAACTCAATTTTCTAAACTTGTAGTAACAGCTTGCTTTATCAGTAAATTTTTACGTCAATTTATCTTTTATTTATTTATTATTGAACAAAGTTATTTCTATATATAGGAATTATAAATTAGATAGACTAATTAATTTTCGATCATTAGCATTGAGTGATAAACAAATAATATATTTCAATGCTAATAATTTTTTTAGCATGATCATTATTTTAGCTAATGGCAATTCTACTTAATGAAAAGATCTCATTATAATCGAATAATGTTTAAATAGTTTCAAATTATTATCGTAAACGATGATGAACTAAATATACACTAAATATACAGTGGAGCATTATTTTCAAATGGCAATTTGGTTTTAAAAATTTGGTCAAATATATATGTTTTATTTTTCTCAGGAAAAACGACGCGTGCAAGTATTAAAATCTGCTAGCTGGGGTGTTAGGCCACTTTAGGTCCCACACTTAGAATAAAAAACTATTAAAATTTTCAAATATAGATCTATCTACAAGAACATTAAGATTTATTTATTTTATGCATAGCTTTTTTAAGTTTCTGCGATCAAAATTTTGTGTTTTATAAAAACAATTATTTATGATTTATTTGTAATTTATTTGTAAAGAAAACATCCCAAGTATGGTAATTATTATTTTTTTAATACTAAAATTGATATTTATTTATTAGTAAAATTAGGAGTTAAGTCATGGATATAAATGAATTAAAATTTATTTTTAGCTTAAGTTCTTTTTTTCTAATTTCTACAAACCTTTTTAAGAAAGAAGAATTATTTTACAAATGTTTGCGGACATTTTTTTAAGGTTTAAAAAATTAAAAAAATTAACTTTGGCCAAATATAAATTTTATATATTCATGTTTAACTCATCACAATCATAACAATACTGAAGCAGCATCTTTTATATAATGCGAGTACACAATTAAAAATGATAAGAAAAAAACAACAAATTGCGTGATCAATCGATGATTGGTACGAAGCATAAATAAATGTACAAGATAAGTTAGAAAGGAATAATAAAAAGTACTTTTGTTTGTGCCTCGACTTCGTCTAACCAATTTTATATAAATATAGATACTTCTCGCATTCTTATTTATAAAATTATTTGATTAAATAAATGATGTTAACAATATACACAACCTTAGGTAGATAGATGCGAAAAATGCTGACGACGGATGAAGCGGTCCAGAAAATGCAGCATTACGTTCTGCTGGTGTCTATTTTTTTCTGTTTTCTTTCAAAAATGTCCATTTGTAAAATAATGTTTCTTCCTAAAAATGGTTTTAAAAATTAAAAAAAATTGAACTTAAGCCAAAAATAAATTTTCATTTATTATAAGTAAAATCTTACTGATAAGAGTATTTATTGCGAAAACGATTTCTTCCAAATTAATAAGACCTTAGAAGGATTTACGTTGATACTGCAAACAAAGTTTCAGTAAAATTTACAGATTACTGACTCTTTTTTATTTTTTAGTGAAAGTTCAATAACGTGATCAGTAATAATAAGAAAGTAAGAAATTCTAAGTTATCAGTAAAAATTACCTGCCAATTACATTATTGCAACTATAATTCTATGACTTTTAATAACAGAAATGTGTGTGCAAATGTACATAAAAAATTAGAAATCATTGTTAAAACTTACAAGGTTTTTTTTATATATTTATATATGTGTGCTTGTAAGTGCATAAGCAAATATTTTTACATGTCCTTAAGTAAAATAGAAAATTATACCAATTTAAGGTCACGATAAAGGAAGTTGAGATCGATCGAGAGTTTTATGTGTGTCACATACGAATAAAATATGGCACAACTTACCTGAGTGTGATAAAGTGTAACAAAACGTGTAACCACGTAGAAGAACATACAAAACATGGAAAGCTAAAAGAGACCTCCGTAAATATGTACATATGTATATTTGAACATAAGTGATTTAATCTAAGTATAGTAATGCAATGATAGTATTGTAACCATATGAGTATAATTTTATCAGTTTACTTTTTTTTATCTTTTTTTGTTTTTTTTTTGTGTTTGTTGTTATTGCATTATTACATACTTATATATTTTTCTTACTCTTTTTCTTTTTATATTAAAACTTTTCGCATTTCAAAGCATCATTTCGTAATATGTGTTAGAGAAGCAACTAATATTCCATAAATACATGATTATTTGTTCTATTAAATTAAGTTTGTACTATTTTTGCATTTAAAAATAATAATAAAAGAATAAATTGTAATTAATTTTTACAACCTTTAGTTAAATGTCTTGAAAAGAATGCTATTATTCGTGTAAGTATGTGCAATGAAACTAATAACAAAAGGAGGATTAAAATTCTTCTATTTTTTAATTTAATTATTTAATATAAAAACTATTATTTTTTTTTTAATCGGAAAATTTTTATATATAAGGTATTCTGGTTATTGTCTAGCAAAGTCCACTCGTATTCTAAGCCACACGCCCGGCTCAAAGCTCATCTCCGCGGTTTTGCTTTTTTCTTTAGTATGCACCTACCATTTAATATTTAGTCTATTTGTATTTTCAGCTTTCTACGCTGCTGTCAATTCTTTCATTGCAAAACATCTCATAGTTTTCCGTTCAAGTCTCCATGATGCCTATAAAATTTTCGACAATAGTTTTCTTTTTATCGTGAAGCTTTTCTGCTATTGTTCTTGGTATGTTAAAATGTTGACTTCCAAAAACTTCATACTCCCTCGTGCAATATCTTGTTCTTAAGAGTTAAGAAACATTACAATGGTGTTGTGAGACATCATTTCCCTGCAATTGAAACGGTATAAATTTGCGACTTGCATTTTTGATTTAAGCGGTTGACAATTATCTATACGTGGTTTTGCAGGCAGGTTAAAACTATTGACCTCTTTTTTAGTAACAGTAAGTAGAGTCCAATGTGGATTTTTTATTCTGGTATTAAATTCCAGTTTTCAGTAATTTTACATAGGGTCCCTAAAAATCATTTCCGATTTGTTGCATAGTGATACCCTTTATTTCTTTTTAGCCTCTTTTATTGCAATACAAAGGTCTTTCCTTGTTTATCCATAATATTTCATAGCTTCTATATCACATTTCTCCTCCTGGCAACTCTTTTTGCTTCATGAATTGTCGTGTATTTTCGTTTATGAAATCCCAAATTCTCATATCTGGGTAAGAACACTAAAAAGAAGTGTAGTTATACACCTTATATTAGAGTTGTTATACTGAAAGACTCATCATTGTTTAATCAGAGTCAAGTTCTTATCTTGTTATAGTATTACCATGGTGTCATGATAGTTATTTAGTTTAGTGATAGGCTTGTAGAGATGTGCTAATAATTTCTTTGCAATGATTAAAAATTTTTTTCGTTGTCACAAAACTTTTACTATCATCTTCGCAATGTTTTTTTTTTATTTATTTTATATTTTTAAGGGGATTTATTTTCTGTTTTATTCTTTAGCACATTTTTATAATTATTTTAAATTTATAATAGTTTAAAGTTGGTGATTAATAATGTGATTAGTTATTGGCTACAATCACTTAAGTCACAACCACTAAACATTTGATTTCCCCGTAAACTTGCGGCTTTAGTTTTCTTCAATTCTATAATGTATTTAGGAAAAAACGAGAATTTTAGCTTGCTTTGTCACTGAGGATTATTGGCGATTTTGCCAGCATGTTGTTTATGTGTGGAACATAGTTGTTAATTTTTCTTATCTCAATTTATGATAATTGCGTCATAAATTGTTTTTAAGAAAATCTTAGAACTATTTAACTTTCAGCTGTAAATTTTGTGATATTAAATAAATGGGACTTGAATTAATTAAGTGTTACTTGGTTTACATTAACGGTTCTCAAATGAGGGTCCGTGGACCCCTGGGGGTCCGTAGCAACCATCCAAGGGGTCCGCGAAAAATAAATTAGTATACTATGGGTCCGTGAGCAGGAATTTGATGAGAACCCCTGGTATACAAAATTAATCTCTTGGTTTTGTTATTCACATGGAGAGCGTATGCTTAATATTGAATTGTATTTAATATATCACATACGTAATACATACAGTTATTTGCTTGTCAGTGAAAGCACAAAATCTAGAAAGGGCCACTAGACTTTTATTGCATTATTTCATTTTTCTCACTCAACAAATAAAAAATGTGGAATACAAAATAAAAATTTAATATATATTTTTTAAACCAATAATTGTTACTATTTAAATATTTTCTTTTGTTTCTTTCGTTTAATTTAAGTTCCATTTCTGGCAAGGTTATTTTGCTTCAAGATATTGGTATGAAATTAAGTTTTTGGCTGTTGTCCGATTTTCTGTTTTCAAATTTTAATTAAGTTTAAAGCAAAAAAGGAAAAATCACATTGACAACTGTTTTTCGCAGCAACTACAATATCGAAAAAAGAAAAAGTTAATATTTACAAGTTGCCATATTATTTGGCGTGTTGCTGAAGCCAAAACAAATAACAGTTCCCAGAAGTAACAAGTTTTTAAAACCACCAGTTATTGGACTATATGCACACATACACATAAATGATTATTGTTAAACAATAAAAAGTTAAAAAAAAATATTAAAAAAGCAACCGCTGCATTTTATCGAGTTAGAAGTTACTGCGGCAGAATTTGGAGCCTATCAAATCATCCACAATGAATATTTTTTTATTCTCCGAATTTTTCTTGCAACAGCATTAAAAAAAAGGATTTGTGCTTTTTTATCTGAAATTGTCCACTATTTAGTAGGAAATGATGCGACAAAAAATCCTGTATTTTTTGAACAATTGTTTACGAAACAAAGTCAATATCAAAAGCGCTAAAATTGAAATAAAATTAAGAGTTAAAAAAGACAACAAAAATTGCAAAAAGTAGATTTTTATTGCCGACAGGCGATGTTTAAATTTACATTCGTTCAGCTTTTTTTTTTTTTTTTTTTTTTTGTTATCGTTTTTTACAGAGAGGAAATATAAACATTTAGTTGGAAACACAGCTTTTTACACAAATATAACACAAATACATTTCGCAGGAAAAAATTACCGATGAATGTAAACAAATTGTAAGTCAATAAAGAATTTGAATATTAATTTAATAGTTTAGATTGGGGTGAAATATCCTTATAAATTCTAGTATTCAAGGGGGGCACCCATTTCCGCATGTTTATCATTTCAAATGTCCGGCTCATATGCGGTAGGTTTATTTTTTACATTTTTTTTTTGTTTTTTTTTTGTTTTTTTTTGTTTATAGGAAGTCAGTATATAAAATCAGTTGGTAGTTGAAAGCAGAAGATTGCTGGTAGGGCAAAACTTTTATGTGCTGGTCTACAGATTTTTGATTAGTGACAGTCGAGTTTTGTGGTTTTATATTCTACGATGTTGTTTTTACTGTAGACTCAAAGCAGTGAGCAGTGGAGAAGATTCAAAATATTTTGACGATTCAATCGCTTTTAGATTAGCATAGCAGAGAAATATTTAAGCCTAAATTTTGAAACTGGATACTATCTAATTTCCAGGGAAGGCACTATGTGGTCTCAAACTTGGGTACCTCGTACATAGACATAATTCTAATGCTTTACATTTCTTTAATTTTTGTTTGATTTTTAAAAATTGTACAAAAAATTGTAAATATTTAAGGCCTGTTCAATACCTTAAAAATAATGCCCTAATCGGCATATTTATGTTTCATAAATAAGATAATTTTTATTCAAACATCATTGTTGTTTGCTGTTGTTTATTTGCTTAAACTTTGATCTTTATTTTTACTTTAGTGCTTGGACGAAAATACTTAGTTTATTTAAAATATTTGTGAGAAGTTACCTGAAGAGCTAAGTAATCGGTAACGAAATGGCCATCGAGACGTTCTTTTACCCTTAATAATCAATATCGGTGATTAATTAAATTAATCGGGATAAAAAAAGCACATTTATTTTTTAATAATAAAATTAATTGCATATACTTAAACAAGTAAGCATTTTTATAGGTGTTTTCGCAAAACAATTTATTTTATTGAGACCTTTAAATGACATATGTATATAAATAATAAATTTAACGAAAAACGAAAAAAAAAGCAAATTTTACACACAAAACAAATATTTAAAATCTTGAAAAGATGTCGCAGTTTTAACTGTGTCATGTTCATTTATTTGATGTACCATATTTAATGTTGAAAGTTTTTTAAACTATTAAGTCATTAATTTTTTTAGTCTTTAAATTAGGCACCACATATTTACATTTATATGTACATATTAACGGTTATACCTTTTTGATGTTTGATCATTTAAAACTTCATGCATGTTTCAGTACGCCACTTAATATTTATTTTTGGATGAAAGTATATTTAGTTTTATACCCTTCACCACAGACTGAAAAAATGGCTTTTCTACGTTTTTCATTCTATTTGCAATTTTTACAGTATCCTTTTCCGACCCCATAAAGTGTATATATTTTGAGTTTTTTTTTGCATGGCGAAGTCGATTGATCCGTCTGTTTTAGCGTTGAAATCAACATTGCCAAGGCACTTGATGAGCTAAAGAAAATTTAAATACGCCGATCGATCAGACATTAGCAAGATCGTCCATATTCTTAGATGTAGAGAGCAAAATACCATGGCTTTCTCTAATTTTTCAATGCTTTTTTTTTTCGAAAGAAAATTTGAAAGCACTTACTAACCTGGTTTCAACTTTCGTTTGTATCCAGCAAATAGTTGTTGTTTATGAATAAAAATGTAATTAAATTTCCCGAATATAGTACTTTTACTTGTTATTTAACATAACTTGATAACATAATTATAAAGTGTTGTAGTATAACTCAACGATAAATGTGGCGTTAAAAGGTACAAAAGCTTGGAAAATAATCTTTAAGATTCTTTAAAAGGAATGCAAATGTCTGCTTCTTAGTATTTTTCAGAACTTTTATTTTTAATTTTTTTTTAGAGATTGGTTATATCAAGAACGCTAACCGGGTTAAAAAATTATTTCAGTACTGCAGCATATTGAAATATAAGCAAAGGTTGTGTTTAATTGTTCGTTAATAAATATTCTATTAAAATTTTTTGTTTTTAATAGATTTCTATGTTTTTTTTTTTTTTTAATTTTTTTATAATCTTATTATTATTATTTTTTTTTTTAATTTATTTCATACATTCGCGAACTTTAGCCTAAATAATAATAATAATTAATTTTGTTCTTTTAAGCATTTAAAAGTTGACGTTTTGAATTAAGTTGCGCAATGTTCCTGCTACAATTCTGCTTTAGTAAGTTAATTTTTATGGTTCGTAAAAAGTAAAACCGTTTCTCCAAGAAACCGCGTTATTGAATTATTTGTTCATCAAAACTTACTTGCAGAAATTCCATTGTCTCTCAAAATTTATAAACTCCAGCTTTGTTATATATTTCACAATTCCCGAAAAATAAATCTTTAATATATCACGGCATGCCATCTCAATAATGGTACCTGGATGCTAAGTTTGATAATCAAATTATTTATTTGTTAACTCTTTCACATATAATTCTATACAAATAAGACTTCAAGGAGCTTAAATGGTTACTTAAGCTGTGCTCTCTCACCTTTTGTTTTTGCTTGTTTTTATAATCATTCAAAAGAAGTTAAACATCATCAAACTTGTATGGCCATTGCTATGGTCCTTGTGACGCTTCCGTTTCCAACTCTTTTTCACACGCGAGTTCATTTTGGACTTTATGTGTATACTCTGGAAACCAGAATTTTTTAGACGAAATTAGGCAGTTCTGCCTGACCCTTTAACATCTTTCCGAATTGTGCCGCCTCATAAGTTAAACTCCTTTAATTTGCAATCTTAAGGTCGCGTTTTGATATGGTATTTACCATCTGTAGCGAAGATATAAGGGCAAAAGAAGTTTTTCTGTGCAAAGCTGTATAATGCAGGAGCTTCTAAATTTAAATTCGTGTTTAACAGGATTTAATAAAAAAATTCAAAGAATTTGCCTCCGGAAGAGAAATTTCAGAAAAAGCAACGATTTGTCTTCCGTAAGAAACAATTCTTGAAATAATTTTAAATTCTTTCTTTTAAATGCTTTCAAAAAACTTTACGCTAAAAAAAATGCTTAGGTGGGTTCCAAAGAATTTTAAAAATTCTAAATAAAAATGATTTGTACTACACTCACGTATGCATTCAAATAACAACAATATCGATTACAATAAAATGTGTTTGGAATAATTTTTCACTTTTTAAAATATTAAAAAAAAAAAATCCCAAAATAACTAGAAAATTATTTAAAACAAAAGATCTTCTGGTTTCAATAGTGTTTGTTAAAAAAGTTTAAAGTAAATACGGTTAACTTTTAAACTGTTTTTGTGGAAAAAAAAAATTAAAAAAACAGTATTTGAGAAAAACTTACCACATAATAAAAATAAAATAAATTTATTCCCAATAATTTTGCCACCTATACAAAAACTAACACAAAAAGAAAAGGAACAAAAGAAACATAGAAATGCAAAATATTTTCATACATGTGATCCCAAATGATTTAAAATAAATAAACTGCATCCCTATATTTTCTCATTTTTAGTAGTTTTATCCATGGAGGGCTTTCAATCTTTCAACCTCTTTTTTTTCGTTTCAAAATAAGATAAAGTTTTTCTTAAAAACAATGTTTCTTTGTTCTTTAAAAGGAAGTAACATCAATGGATAGTGAGAAGCAGGTGACGGTGAAAAGAGCTGATACTGAGCATTTATATAAATTTTTAGATATTTGGTGTAATGAAGTTTTTCTCGCTACGCTTAGTCTGGATTTTTTTGTTTGTGTTGAATTTAAATAAAACTCGCAAAAAATGGGCTGAAGTCACAAGCAAGGGACTATATCATATACGATCTAAATTTTGAATACAAATTTTTTGCTATTTTAGTTTGTTAGTGAAAATTTAAGGACCCTTCCTATTAAGGCGAATCATATACCAGGTGGTAAAATTGGTAAATCCAATAATATTCGAATTTTGAACTCCATATACAATAAACAAACGGCGAATTTTTGTTTTTTTTTTTTTGTTAGTTTGATGCTTCTAGCAACGGCAAAACTTAATGAATTTGCTATTGACTGGGTCCTTTGAGCCCTGAATACAACATTATACGAGGACTACTGCTTATATTTCAACAAAAAGCAACTAATATCAAATATTTTTTATATCAAAATGGCTTTACAGTTTTTTGAGATATTCCCCTTGATGATCATGACATTTTTGTATTCATTCAAATCATGTGTCACAGCAGTTCTTCGATACCTCTTAAGACACCTCCAGAATTTTGTTTTTGAACGCTTCAACAGCTTTTTCGTCTCTCGTAAATCAGTGACCACGCATTTTAATTTTGTTATTCGGGAAAAGTGTAAAGTCATTTAATGGCAAGTCAAGACTGGAGGCAACAATTCAATGTTTTGTTTGTTCGAAAATTCACTTGTTTGAGGAGATGTGTAATAGCCTACAGTGTTATAATAAAGATTAGTTTTATGTTTTTTTTTTTGAAGAATTCCGGCAAACAGATGGTCGTTTTGAATTTAGAATTGACAGTTCTATGCTGGTCAAGCGGAACGGTGACAACATGATCCATTAGTCAAAAGAAAAAACATTTGACCGTCTTGGAATACCCGCACGGTCGATTGCTGTTTTGTTTCCGAGTTACAAGCGTATAACGATGATTGGTTACTTTCCATGAGTTTATGCTCGTCTTTTGAAGCAGCATGGTTAATTTTTTTTTTATCATTTCTTTGCACCGCTTGATGCGAGCGTTTTTTTTTTTTTTGAGCGATTCATAAATTATTAATTTAAGTGTTCATACGAAATCGGATATATCAAAGCAAAACTAATGAGCAAGGATACATCTATCTCACAATTTTCCACTGTCATTGATATTTTGTGCAAAAACAACCGTTTTTGTACGACGGGACTATGACCACGACTGAATTCGCTATAGAAGCTATATACTATGATTTTTGAAGGTGCTTTATCGCCATACAAAGAACTGAGTTCAATTATGTATTCTTGTTAAGATAATCCACATTGAAGATTGTAAGAAATAATTCAAGTAATCCAACGAAAACTTTCTTTTGAAATTTTCTAATTTTTCGTCAAATTTATTTTCTGAACTCACTGTAAAAAAAGCACTTTTACATCAAATACTTTTTTTTACATTTGTGTTAAAGGAATGTCAAACTTTGTCACGGTGTTGCAAGATTTTACATTATTGTTGCTATTTCCTGAAATATAAAGAATAGTCCTTGTATATAAAATTTGGTACATGGAATATTTTAGGAATATTTTCATTTTGAGTATAATTTTCTTTATTTCTTTTTATAAAACATATACCTTTAAATAAAGTCTTCATATATGAATTATCTTTTTAAAGAAAAGGCCATAGAAGAGAAAATCTTAACTCAATGGCAACACCTAAAGGTTTTAAAGCTTTGTTGTGCATTTTCTTATAATAAATATATCAGTGCATTATCTGTGCAAATGACACTAGTCTGCCTGTAATCGTTCAAAATATAAGGCTACATTCGTGAAAATTACGGCCTATGTAAAAATACCCTTTAATTTAATAATTTCTGTTCACCTTAATTTTTAAAGCAGGTATATTTGTACACACTCTGTGTAGATTCTTAATCTCTGTCTAGTAATGTTAAACACTAGAGCCATATTCTTTAAAATAACTTCACTATAGAAACACTCTGTAGTTTTTTTATGTTCTTATAGAAGATATAAAATTCCTTTAACTTAAAGTGTCTGCCTATTGTGGCACAAAAGAAAGGATAATTAACTAAAACTAAGGTCATTATTGGTTCACCTTTTAATTTAAAATTTTATTTTATGTACTGGTTATTATAGTGGGTAAATTTGACATGTCTGCATAGCACATGTCGAATTACAGTATTTTAGTGTACACCATATTACATTCGGAAGACCCTTTAGATTTTAGTATTTGTTATTATCGAGCTATTGTAATACACCATCTGTGAAAATTATAAGACGGTCTTACGCTGGAGAAAACAATAAAGTTACATTTTGCCCCTTGTACTCGGAATCCTAGGTAGGCTGGGCGGTATTATTTTGTTACATTGTGATCCAAAATTTCTGTATTTAGTGCCCTGTCTGAAATTTTTATTTGATTGTAAAATTAAATTTGAATTTATTAAAAATTATAAAAAAAAGTCATTTTCCGTTGCTAAAAGTGATATATAGTTTCCTGTAGTTTTACTATAGGGCAGCTAATTTTGAAAACGTCTACCGACAAAAAAACATTTCTGAATATTAATTAATTAATTAATTAATTTCCACTTCTCCGTACGTGAAATTTAGCTGCTGCAAATTGAATTTGAATTATACATATTTCGTTTTAATATATATTTTTTCCTTTATTTTTAACTAGCTCCATTTCTGACTTCATTTTATTTGTTTATATAAGGTTTTTTTTTAATAAACGGTTTCTACGCGAATTTTTTTCCTAGTTTTTTTTTACCACCAGAATGAAAAAAAGTATATAAAAAAAACATAAATTCTGATGATTGCTATTAATTATAATTTTATGCTTATGAATTTATATACAGAGCATTATTTTTATAAAAAATATTTAACCTTTTTATTTTTGCAGTTTTTTTTATTATTATTATTATTTATTTTTTTTTTTTTTGTTATACTTTTGCTGTTAGACTTTTCACAAAGTCTGCTTTAAGTAATATATATATATATATATATATATATATATATTTGCTATTAAAAATAATATTTTATATTTTATGTCTGCATTTATCAATATATGAACGCGCCAGTGATCCTCATATAGGAATATAAATTTTGGTACTTTTTAAAGCGAATGTTCTTTTTACGGAAATTGAGATCGATTTATGAGGTTCCTTAGGGTAGAACAAATTAAATTAATACCTTATAATCTGACATACCTTATAATCTGACAGAATTTACAAACTTTAATCTTTCGTAGCATGTAAACCGATAAGGCTAAGTTTCTACCGCTAAAAACCTACAAAACCTATTTAGCGATTTCTTGTAACAATTTTTGCAGTAATTGATTTTTAGATTTTTAGTGATCGGGATTAAGATTTAGCCATAAAGTTTACAGAATAAGACTCTAGATTACATATTTGTGGGTTTCCAGAAAAATAACAACAATAATAAGTCGCACAATTACATTAAGAAATAGCTCGTAAAGTCACTCCTATCAATTTTTCTTTCCAAAAATGTGCACTTACGTTTAACAAACTTATAGTTGCATTAGAAAATAAGTCGAAAAATAAATATTATATTCTAATATTTTTTACGAAGTAACTCAATTTATGCGGAAAATCGGAGATATATTTAAAAACGTAAATAAGCCGAAAATAAGTTTTGTCACTTCTTATTAGTTTTCTAAAATGAAGTTTTTTATGAACTAGTTAAATTTTATATTAAATTATAAATGGTTTTTTTAGTTCTAATAAAGCATATAATTAATTCGTTCATTTATTTAATAAGAAACCATCATATTTTCTCAGTTATTTATTTAATTAAAAATTATTTTCTTCAGTCCTATTTATATATACAATTCATTCAATTATTAATTTTATTAGAAAGTTAGTTATCTTTTGAAAAAAGTCAAATAACAAATTATATAAACTAAACTATAAATTAGAGCAAAAATGTTTTCTTTGTCGTTTCGATTTTTTTTATGTACATTTATTTATTTATTGAATCTTTAATATGAAGATTTGAAAAGGAAATTGAATTGGATCATTATCACAAAATTTTCAGATTGTTGTTCGTAAGGGAAATTAATGACCGTTTTGTATTAATATGATAGGGTTTTAATTTA
This sequence comes from Cistogaster globosa, assembly GCA_937654795.1. Taxonomy (NCBI): domain Eukaryota; kingdom Metazoa; phylum Arthropoda; class Insecta; order Diptera; family Tachinidae; genus Cistogaster; species Cistogaster globosa. The sequence continues at coordinate 16,117,768 of OW569403.1, read as the reverse complement.
AGGAACAAATTTTAATGAAAAACAATAATGAAAAATAATTTGAACTGAACTCATAAAATTTTAAGAATTAAGATATCTGTTTTATTAATAAAAATTTAATTTTTAATTTTATGTGTACTTTTTCTTTAGAGAGTTTTTTTTTCTGTTAGAGCTAAGTACGTTGTTAGTTGTTGTAAAATGTAACAAGAAGAGTAAAAGTAGATACCAGCAAAATAAAATGAATTTTCTAGTTTGATACAACCTTCATCAGTACTCTTCGTATATTTATTTACAAGGTACTTATCATTTTGTAAATTTGTTTATTTATTCAACCATTTAAAAGAAACTTACCTATGTTTAAAAAAATAATAGTACAATTAAATAATTTATTAATCAAATGTAAGAAAAATTTAAATTGTTCCAAAATCTATAGAAATAGAAAAATGGTAAATATTCTACTTATGTATTTTCCTCGAATAGTATATTCAAAAATATTGTAATTTTAATTTGAGCGTTTTGGGGTGATAGAGAAAAAAGAAAGGAAAAGAATAAATAGAATTTTATAATTGTAAACTAAAGACAAGCCGGCTCTTAATGGGTTAAGCACGTTTTTTTTTAATTTTTTGTATTTTCCAAAAGATATCTTTAAAAGCTCTTTAATTATGGATTTCTTAAAAAATATGGTTTACAATCGTAATTTTCTATGAAAAGCTCAGAGGGCTTTGACTCGGAAAATATAGGCGAGAAGCAGTTTTTTTTTTTGTTTGATTGTAGAACATCCGTGCTACTTACATGTAAAAGCATGATTTTCAGACATGTTGTTGAATATATGCTTTGTAAATTTTTTTTTTAATTTTTTTCTTACAACTGCATTAAAACTCAAAGTTATAGACGAAAAGTCTGTAAAAAATGTCATAAATAATATAAATGACTTTTATGTTAGATATTATGTGTGTAAGTGCATGTAGTTTTCAAATAAATTATTTCAATATTTTTATTAATTATTTATAAAGACAACAATTTATTTAATTTAATTATGAGGTTGTATATTTTTTTTTATTATTATTATTTAAAATTTTTTCTTTGTCCTGTGTTTTTGTGTGAATGAAATAAATCATACCAATGCCGAAAGGTTGAAATTTATTACTCAAGAGCTATAAAAAATTAATTTTCATATTAAAATTATATTTAAATAAATTTTAATTTCATCCTGTTGCAAACAAGGTGTGTAATTGTTATGGAGTTTTTTTTTCAGTAATAATAAATAGTGAAATGTTGGTTGCACAAGTGGGATTTTGTATAGCTATTTTGATTGAGTAAGTAAAACAAATTAAAATTTCTAGCTAGTTTAGAAACTAATTTATTTAAAAATTTTCAGTAAAATATATTATTGGATTGGCAAATTCTTGGTTTTGAAGTTAAAAATATTTTTGTTTCATTCCTCTCAGTATAAAAATTGAAAATGATTCTATAACTTAAATTTTTATTATTCTTACAAAAACCGACTTACTTCTAAACAGGCAGACGGACAGAAGTTTTTTTAATATAAGGCTATTTACATCAAATTACATCATCTGTTGGGCCCCCTTAAATTTCCAATTTAAAAAGTTATATTTGTTGTTATATCGGGAGGGATATCAGGTACGCATTTCTTGGCTTTTTTTACTATAATAGCTTAAATTATTAATCTATTTAAATCAAATTACTCCTGTTGTCATACCTTTCGGTGAAGACCGTCGTCACTGGCTGTTTATTTAGTACGATTGGCGAGCGCTTTCGATGTAAAGACATCATTTTCAAGCCGCGTTTGATTAGTACTGGTTAGATAGTGTAACGTGTTTGTTGCATAGATAGTGGTGGGTACAGGTAGTTTTGTCCGTTAAGATGGTGTCTATTTAAAAATGGTATTATGCAGGTAGATTGCCTGATATCTGTCATCTTTATTGAGGGTATATAATTTTAATATTTCTGTCTTTTATTGTTAGGTAGGTAAGTGTGACCATCTGTGGGTGTTTTGCGTTTGTAAGTTTGTTTTAATAGTTTAAGTGGTGTAAAAATTGTGTCCGAGGTTGTATTTACCTGTTCGTTAATAATATCTCCGCTAAACGTTCGTGTTTTGTATATTTCCATGTTTTCAAGAATGTCCAGTCTTCGTCCTTTTTTACTAGGATGTATTAACGTCATACATTCATCTATTTCTCTTGGCTCGTGTTCATGTGTGTTAAGGTGTATTGCGAAGTTAGAGTCTTCTCTTTTCCGTTTGTATGATCGTATGTGTTCTGTGAACCTTGTTTTTAATGTTCGTCCAGTTTGTCCTATGTATGTATGGTTGCAGGTGCAAGTAAGTCTGTATACTCCGCTGGTGTTAAATTTATCGGTTATTTCTGTTGATGTCTTGAGATTGTTTCGTAGAGTGTTGCTCGTCTTTAGTGCTGTCTGTAAACCTTCTTTTTGAAAAAGGTTAGTTAACCTATATATTTCTGGTCCTGTGTAAGTAAAAATGTGTCGTCGTGTGGTATCGATTGTGTCCTTGTTTTCTTTCTTCTTCTTTTTAGTGTTGTATTGTCTAAGTAGTTTGTCGATAGTAGTGCAGTTGTAACCGTTATTTTTAGCTATAGTGTAAATTGTGTCCAGTTCTTTGTTATATTTGTCTGGAGAAAGTGGGACTGTCTTAAGTCTGTTAATCATATGTCTAAATGCTGCGAGTTTATGTTGGGTGGGATGGTTTGAGGAACTGTGGATAGTTATGTCTGTTGTGGTTGGTTTTCTGTATATGTCAAAGTTTAATGAGTCAATTCCTCGTGTTATTGTTATGTCAAGATAATGTAAAGTTCCGTCTTTCTCTTTTTCCATTGTGTATGTGATTTTATTATGTATTGTGTTTAAATCCGTTAGAATTTCCTCTGCGTTGTCCCTTTCTAGGATGCATATTATGTCGTCTACGTATCTGTAATAATGAGTTATTTTATGTTTTTCCATTAGGGTTTTGACGTGTAGTTGTTCTAAATGTTGCATAAATATCTCTGTAAAAATTGCGGATGTCGGGTTTCCCATGCCGAGTCCATCAGGTAATTTATAAAAGTTATTGTTAAATCTAAAGTAGTTTTGTTTTAGTATCGTTTTTGCAATATCCATTATTTCGTTAATATATTGATTGTCGTATAAGTTGAAAAGCATGTTACGTAGAATTGTTAACGTTTCTTGTGTGGGTATTGATGTATATAAATCCTTAATGTCGTAGGAAACAAGTCTCGTATTTTCGGTAATTTTGATGTCCTTAAGTTTATTGATAAGGTCTTGTGTATTGTGCAACATGTATATGTTCTGCAAATTTATTTTCCCTTTCAATAATATGGTGAGGTGCTTAGCCAAGTTATATGCAGGTGCAGGTTTGTAATTTACTATAGGTCTGATCGGTATATTTTCCTTGTGAATTTTGGGTTGTGCTCTAAGTGTAGGGGGTCCTGGATTCATGTTCATGTATATGTATAGTTTACCGTCAGTAAACGTTTTACAGCGTTTTAGTAGGCTGCGTATTTCCTTTTGGAATGAATCGGTTGGGTCATTTTTAAATTTCGTACATTTTGTCTGTTGAATGAATTGTTGTGTTTTGTCTATGTAATCTTTTTTGTACATTATTACAGTCGTGTTACCTTTGTCCGCTTTAGTAAGTAATAGATCATTATTTCGTAGTTTTGTCTTTATCTGTTTAGTAATTTTCTGTTCGCTAGGATTTGTTTTGGATATAGTGTGTTCTTTTATTGTTTTTTCGAGTACATCGGCTATCTTGTGTCTTAAGTGTTCTTGTCGATCAGTTGGTAAGTGTGTTATAGTAGCTTCGGCGTCTACAATTTGGGTTTCAATTGTTCTTTGTATTTTGTCAAAAGGTAAATTATGTTTTAGTCCCTTCTCCATTAGCTTTGTTTCATTGTCGCTGAATCGTACGGTTGTAAGGTTTTTCACACGTGGGTAAAATTCTGTGTTTGTGCGTTTGTCGGTCTGTTTTGTAAGTTTTGTAAACTTTCTTTCCATTCGCTTGTATTTGTCAGTCATTTGATTTTGTATCCTTTCATCTAAGTAGTGTAAAAATGAGGGAAATAAATGGTAAAGGTTTTGTTTTGTTAATAGGTCTGTTACTTCGAGATGAATGTGGTAAATTTCTTTGTTAAGTTTGTCCTTTTTAATGTAAAGAGAGCGTATTTCAGTCTTTATCCATGTCAATTGGGCTACACGCTTTGCGTGTTGGGAAGCGTATGTTTGGGTTGTAATGTTAATTGTTATGTACCGTGGTGTAATGCTGTTGTTAAGGCATTGTTTGTTGTACCGTATGTTTGCTATTGTCTTGTGCAGTTGCAGTGTCTTGTTAGCGTGTAGCCCAAATTGACATGGATAAAGACTGAAATACGCTCTCTTTACATTAAAAAGGACAAACTTAACAAAGAAATTTACCACATTCATCTCGAAGTAACAGACCTATTAACAAAACAAAACCTTTACCATTTATTTCCCTCATTTTTACACTACTTAGATGAAAGGATACAAAATCAAATGACTGACAAATACAAGCGAATGGAAAGAAAGTTTACAAAACTTACAAAACAGACCGACAAACGCACAAACACAGAATTTTACCCACGTGTGAAAAACCTTACAACCGTACGATTCAGCGACAATGAAACAAAGCTAATGGAGAAGGGACTAAAACATAATTTACCTTTTGACAAAATACAAAGAACAATTGAAACCCAAATTGTAGACGCCGAAGCTACTATAACACACTTACCAACTGATCGACAAGAACACTTAAGACACAAGATAGCCGATGTACTCGAAAAAACAATAAAAGAACACACTATATCCAAAACAAATCCTAGCGAACAGAAAATTACTAAACAGATAAAGACAAAACTACGAAATAATGATCTATTACTTACTAAAGCGGACAAAGGTAACACGACTGTAATAATGTACAAAAAAGATTACATAGACAAAACACAACAATTCATTCAACAGACAAAATGTACGAAATTTAAAAATGACCCAACCGATTCATTCCAAAAGGAAATACGCAGCCTACTAAAACGCTGTAAAACGTTTACTGACGGTAAACTATACATATACATGAACATGAATCCAGGACCCCCTACACTTAGAGCACAACCCAAAATTCACAAGGAAAATATACCGATCAGACCTATAGTAAATTACAAACCTGCACCTGCATATAACTTGGCTAAGCACCTCACCATATTATTGAAAGGGAAAATAAATTTGCAGAACATATACATGTTGCACAATATACAAGACCTTATCAATAAACTTAAGGACATCAAAATTACCGAAAATACGAGACTTGTTTCCTACGACATTAAGGATTTATATACATCAATACCCACACAAGAAACGTTAACAATTCTACGTAACATGCTTTTCAACTTATACGACAATCAATATATTAACGAAATAATGGATATTGCAAAAACGATACTAAAACAAAACTACTTTAGATTTAACAATAACTTTTATAAATTACCTGATGGACTCGGCATGGGAAACCCGACATCCGCAATTTTTACAGAGATATTTATGCAACATTTAGAACAACTACACGTCAAAACCCTAATGGAAAAACATAAAATAACTCATTATTACAGATACGTAGACGACATAATATGCATCCTAGAAAGGGACAACGCAGAGGAAATTCTAACGGATTTAAACACAATACATAATAAAATCACATACACAATGGAAAAAGAGAAAGACGGAACTTTACATTATCTTGACATAACAATAACACGAGGAATTGACTCATTAAACTTTGACATATACAGAAAACCAACCACAACAGACATAACTATCCACAGTTCCTCAAACCATCCCACCCAACATAAACTCGCAGCATTTAGACATATGATTAACAGACTTAAGACAGTCCCACTTTCTCCAGACAAATATAACAAAGAACTGGACACAATTTACACTATAGCTAAAAATAACGGTTACAACTGCACTACTATCGACAAACTACTTAGACAATACAACACTAAAAAGAAGAAGAAAGAAAACAAGGACACAATCGATACCACACGACGACACATTTTTACTTACACAGGACCAGAAATATATAGGTTAACTAACCTTTTTCAAAAAGAAGGTTTACAGACAGCACTAAAGACGAGCAACACTCTACGAAACAATCTCAAGACATCAACAGAAATAACCGATAAATTTAACACCAGCGGAGTATACAGACTTACTTGCACCTGCAACCATACATACATAGGACAAACTGGACGAACATTAAAAACAAGGTTCACAGAACACATACGATCATACAAACGGAAAAGAGAAGACTCTAACTTCGCAATACACCTTAACACACATGAACACGAGCCAAGAGAAATAGATGAATGTATGACGTTAATACATCCTAGTAAAAAAGGACGAAGACTGGACATTCTTGAAAACATGGAAATATACAAAACACGAACGTTTAACGGAGATATTATTAACGAACAGGTAAATACAACCTCGGACACAATTTTTACACCACTTAAACTATTAAAACAAACTTACAAACGCAAAACACCCACAGATGGTCACACTTACCTACCTAACAATAAAAGACAGAAATATTAAAATTATATACCCTCAATAAAGATGACAGATATCAGGCAATCTACCTGCATAATACCATTTTTAAATAGACACCATCTTAACGGACAAAACTACCTGTACCCACCACTATCTATGCAACAAACACGTTACACTATCTAACCAGTACTAATCAAACGCGGCTTGAAAATGATGTCTTTACATCGAAAGCGCTCGCCAATCGTACTAAATAAACAGCCAGTGACGACGGTCTTCACCGAAAGGTATGACAACAGTATTTTATTTACTGGCGGAATAAATCCAATTAACTTAATATCAAATTACTCCTTTCAATTAATTTTTTTTACTTCCTGTTATTAAGAGTTAGAGTGGTAGCAACTTTGTAAATATGTTATACGTTAGGGTTCAAAAATATTTAAAATTATGTTTTTTTTAATGGAAACAATTTTTTATTTCCTCTTTTAAATTTTGACCTATATTTTTACGAAATATCGAATTAAGCTTATATGTGCTAAAATTTCAAAGCTGGAACCCAGAAACTAAAAAGGATTTTAAGAAGCTCTTTTCAGGTTTCGTATATTTATTTGGAAAAATGTAAATTTTTTTGGCAAGGTTCTAAAAAATGTTTAAATTTTAGTTGCATGATTTGAAAATGTCGAAATTCAGTTTATCTAAAATTTAATGTAAACATTCCTTGAATTAAGAACTTGAGGTAAATCTGGAAGAATTTTAATTGAAATAAAATAAAATAAAATAAAAATATCAGTGCAAAATTTAAATCTAATAATATCAAGTAAGACTTCTATGATGAATCTTTTATAACCTTTACTACGTATATAAGTCTAGGGTAGTGACAGGTTTGAAAAGTCAGCAACACATTCAGTACTTGGCATAATATTACATAAAAATATACTCGGCTCTTTATAGGTTAAGCAATAAAAAAAATTTAGTATTTTCGAAAGGATCTTTTTACAAGCTTTTAAACGATACCCGTATTGATATCCTAAAAATATGACGCACAATCATACGTTTCTATGCAAAGTTTAGAGGCCCATAACTCGGAAAATAAGGGGGAGCGTCAATTTTTTCACTTTATCTTTTTTTCTTACTATCTAATTCTATATCACCCCATAAATTTGTTGTTTTGATTGAAATTACTTCTCTAAACTAGATTTGTTCCAAATAATACGGAAAAATTAGAGGCGGGCGTAGTGTTGACTCGCTGCCTCGAAAGAAGTGGACCGATCTTGCTGATTTGCAATAGCATAATTTTTAAAACTATGACTGGCTTTTTTTAAATTTTTTCTAGCTCATCTAGTTCCTTGGCAAACTTAATTTCAGCACTAACACAAACGGACAGATAGACAAAATATATACTTTATGGGTTCGGAAATAGATATTGTAAAAACTGCAAGAGGATGACAAACTCAGATATACCCTTTTTCCACCTGTAGTAAAAGGTATAAAAACTAGTGGCATGTAATAGTGTCGAAGAATGTAATTCATTTTTCATTAATGAGTAATGCCTATGAACTTTATAGCACTTTGAAAAACGTCATATGGTCCATGGACATTGTGTCATTTTTAAGATGGACATAGTGTCAATTTTGAGAGTGCCATAATGGCCATACTTAAAATGAAACGGGTTCGTTTACCAAAGACTTTCTGCAAACCAGTTTATAAAAACGTTGCATTCTTCTTACAAATTAAACCGTAAAATATACTCATAATATCCATGGATGTTATGACTCTACGTTGATGAACAATATTTTATACCATAGCGTGATATAATGTCGATGGACATTATGTTTTTGGACGTTATGACTTGCTACCAAAAAACTTACCTCTCCAAAGTATCCATTTTTGCAACCATATTACGCCACTCCCAAAGTCGCATACCTACAACTTAAAATTCAATGCTTCTTCGCCGATAGTGGTAGAAATTGCTGATTTATTTCTAATTTTTTTATTTTTATTTCTGCCCTACGGTGAATTTTTGATTATAAAAATAACAGATTCCATATTTCACATAACATTTCAAATCCACACTTGCTAATCAAATTACTAATAGGTGAAGTTATTTCACATGTTTAAAAAAATCAAATACAGTCAAGTAGTTGCAGCCTTAAGGAAAAAACGTTTAAAAGTGAAATCAGTAAGAGATTCATCATTATACCGTGCAATAATATATAAATCTTCAGCTAATATTTAACACAATAGACTTACATATATGCATATATTCATGCATACACTTACAAACTGATCTCTATCTACAAACTTTTGGCAAATAAATCTCTAGTTCAATTTTGAAAATGTGCAGGCGTTTATATGGATATTGAAGCTTAAACTTTTTTACCGCATTTTAATGATTGTTCATTTGCAAAAGTACACAAGCACAAATATTGCACCAACATGCTTTTATCTCTGTGTGTGTAGTTATGTGCAGTGACAAGTATACTTGTGTTTGTTTGTGGGGGTATACAATTTAACAGTGCACAGTGGGGCAGAATCAAAATATTTTGGAAATAATTCAGCCATTTGAAAACGGCTGGGCCGATTGATTCAAAATTTGCCACGAGCATAGTAGAGGAGCACTTAAGCTTAAGTTTTGAAGGTGGTTACCCTCCACTTTCCAGGGATGGCGCTATGTGGTCTCAAAGTTGGACACCTCGCTCCTGAAAATTTTTCTAACGCTTGGCATTTCTTCAATTTTTGTCTGATTTTTAAATATTTTACATGGTCTTAAAGCTCTCGTAAATACCTACGAAACGGTGCTTTAAACTCCATGTTTATGTTTAAAAATGATCGAGTTATAAGCATTTGAAATTAAAATTTTTGATTTTTTCCATACCCTGGTCCAGTTTTTTCGAAATATTGGGTACAATTTGCAGCAAATTTGTTTGAGTTTTTTACCGTAGATAGCAAACAAAATTTAAGATTTTCTGAAAAAAATTTGAAAGTAATATCTTTTGTGGCTTAAAAATTATACGATTTTCAATTTAAAAAATCTAAAATTATTGCATTTTTGTGTATTTTAGCCTAAAATGGGACACTAATCAAATTTTTTAGATAGAAAAAAATTTTCTTAAGGAATATATCAAAATTTTTTATTTTTATTAAAGCCAACTATATTTGTGTACGTTAAAACCAAATTTCGTATAAAACTGATCATTCTTGTAGAAGATGTAAGTCTTTCAACTTGACCTATTTTACATCGAAATTTTGACTTTACCCCATATTTTCTAAAATCCCAAAGCTGGGATCGGAAAAAGAAGAATACTATAAAAAAGCTATATATACTCCAAATTGTTTCAAAAAGTATTTCGTGAGCCCTAGTCCATATGTGGACTTTATGGGCAAAAGAGTAAAAAATTCCAATTTTGGGATTTTTCGTCTTTATTTTGGGAATTATGGGATTTCCTTTAGCTTAATGTTGCAGATTTTTTTACCGTTTGATTTTAGTTAACAAACTACATATGCACAGAAAATTTTATCTGATTTGCTTAATTAATAAAAGTTTTATTGCATATTTAAAATTTTTACTTTTCTCAAATTGGACCGTTTTTACCATAATTTTTCGAAATTTTCGGAGCTCAGCAACGAATATTAAAATTTTGTTCCATTTTTTTATTTTTTTTTATGCATGTGAATAAAGATGACGCAATTTCCTATTAAATAAAAAAAGATTCACCTCAATATCAAAACTATGCGTTCTTTAATATGAGTGTTTCAATATGTATCTCACTTTTATACATTTATGTTACGGAAGTAAAAATGTTCATGCCTGTGTAAAAAATTGTGTAAAAAAACAATTATACCTGAAAAAGGGTTAAAAATGTAAGGGTTAAAAATAATGGTGCAGGTGTTCGTTTTAGGATGACCTATGACTAATTATGTCTTACCTAAGTGCCTTTTTTGATTTTTAGCTAGCTGCTTTGCTTCTTTAGGTACCCAACTGTTCGATGACCTGAACACGCATATAAATATTTGCATAAATACAATAGATATCATATTTAAAAAAAAAACATCATGCCGATCACATTGAAGTTTGAGACATTGTGTTCTTTTTTGTGTACTGATGGTACAAAAGGACTTGATAGAATTAAGGCCATGAAAAAATTTATTAAGGCTACATACAACTGCAGGGTTGATGTCATTGGTACTGCAAAACTGGAAAAATTTTTAAAATTATTTGATCAAAAAATGAAATCAGTTCGCGGAAACAAAAATAAGTTTAAAGTAAAGTATCTTACTTGGATGGATACTGTTGCGAAATTCTCAACCTACATCGCATTATGTGGAGCTCCCTGCAAATCTTATGATGACTTATGTTCGAAGTCTAAGAAAAAAAGGTTAACCGAAAAACTTTCTTCAGTTTCAAAAGATGAAGTTTCCGGTACGTTCAAAGAATTGCTAAAAAAAAGAAAATCAGCCTTCCGAGGCAGTGCACATCGCCAATATTCTTCCCAGCGCATCTCCAAAACGGTTGAAACGAATTGTGAACAGCATACCTACTCCGACATCGCAGTCAAATTTTACGGAGGAAGAAGTTATTGCTCTGATGTTGGAAATGAAAATAAGCCGAAATAAGTACCAAACTTTGAGAAAAGCTTTACTTGAGAAAGGACATGCAATATTACCATCATATAAGTCTATTCAAGAAAAAAAGAAAGCGATTATGCCATCTCCAATAACAGTTGATGAAACGAAAGCTTCTATTGGACTATCTTCTTTGCTAGAAAATACGGCGTCACGGATTATTTTAGATTTTTCTACTGACCAACTAGAAAAGGTTAAAAACTGCGATGTAGTACTAATGTGTAAGTAAGGATGTGATGGAATATCAGCCCTTCCTGAGTACAAACAAAAACATACAATAGATTTTAAGAGCATATTCATGGCATCCTTAGTACCACTAAGAATTCGTTCATACTCACTGGTTGCATCTTCATCAGTACGTGCAAACACTTTTGAAGATATATCGAAAAACACAACCCCAGGATCCAAAAATTTTTGTAGGCCTATTTGTTTTGAGTATGTAAAGGAATCAAATACTACGACAAAAAAATTAGTCGAGCATATCAAAGACGAAATAAGATCATTGGAACCAATATCAATAAAAATAAAAGAATGCTGTGTTAACATATCCTTTCAACTTAGTTTAACAATGATTGATGGAAAAGTTAGTAACGCTATAACTAACACATCTTCTTATTGGAAATGTTCCATATGTGATCAGAAGAAGTCAGAATTCTCAGATAAAAAAAAACCAACGTAGTCAACGAAGAAGTTCTATCTTTCGGAATATCCCCCCTTCATGCTAGAATAAGATTTTTGGAGCATTTTCTGCATATTGCATACGACTTAAAATACAGAAGTACGACAGAAAATTTAATAACAAAAAAAAAAAAAAAAAAAAAAAGAAGCTCTAAGAGCTTCTGAGAAAAGTAGAATCCAAGAAGAGTTTGGAGTACAAACGGGGTTAATAATTGATAAGCCTCTTCGTAGTGGAGGAAACACTAACGACGGAAATACTGCAAGAAAATTTTTTGGGGATTTTGAAACTACTTCAAACATAACTGGAATTGACAAAGAGTTGCTTAGAATGGTTAACGTAGTTTTAATGGCAATTAATAGCAAAACTCAAATTAATTCTTTTCGCTTTGGAGAATATACAGCAAAAATATCTCAGCTACTCGTTTCCCTATATCCATGGAGGGATATGACGCCCACAGTACATAAAATATTATGTCATGGTAAAACAATTATAGAATCGAATATTCTTCCTCTTGGGGAATTAACAGAAGAAGCCCAAGAAGCAAGAAACTGCGATTTCAAGTACATTCAAATATTCAGTTCTCGAAAATGTTCTAGGCAGTCACAAAACGAAGACATTTTCTATAGCCTATTGTTATCTTCTGATCCTGTACTCTCATCAATGAGAAAACGTTGGATTAATTATGAGGCTTCTTCACCTTCTAACAAAACAGAATTAAAGGATTTTCCTTATCTTTTAGACATGCATAATGATATGACAGATTATTTTATAGAAAATAAATAATAATTTTAAGGAAATAAAAAATAATTTTAACGACTTTTCGTAAATAATAATTAACAGAAAATTTTATTTTTTATCTGATGTTTTTTATAATGATTATTAATTTAAGATATGCCTCTTGGTTATCCTCTATTCAGATATAATTGTTTTTTTACACAATTTTTTACACAGGCATGAAAATTTTTACTTCCGTAACATAAATGTATAAAAGTGAGATACATATTGAAACACTCATATTTAAGAACGCATAGTTTTGCACGTAAGAATGATATTGAGGTGAATCTTTTTTTATTTAATAGGAAATTGCGTCATCTTTATTCACATGCATAAAAAAAAATAAAAAAATGGAACAAAATTTTAATATTCGTTGCTGAGCTCTGAAAATTTCGAAAAATTATGGTAAAAACGGTCCAATTTGAGAAAAGTAAAAATTTTAAATATGCAATAAAACTTTTATTAATTAAGCAAATCAGATAAAATTTTCTGTGCATATGTAGTTTGTTAACTAAAATCAAATGGTAAAAAAATCTGCAACATTAAGCTAAAGGAAATCCCATAATTCCCAAAATAAAGACGAAAAATCCCAAAATTGGAATTTTTTACTCTTTTGCCCATAAAGTCCACATATGGACTAGGGCTCACGAAATACTTTTTGAAACAATTTGGAGTATATATAGCTTTTTTATAGTATTCTTCTTTTTCCGATCCCAGCTTTGGGATTTTAGAAAATATGGGGTAAAGTCAAAATTTCGATGTAAAATAGGTCAAGTTGAAAGACTTACATCTTCTACAAGAATGATCAGTTTTATACGAAATTTGGTTTAAACGTACACACATATAGTTGGCTTTAATAAAAATAAAAAATTTTGATATATTCCTTAAGAAAATTTTTTTCTATCTAAAAAATTTGATTAGTGTCCCATTTTAGGCTAAAATACACAAAAATGCAATAATTTTAGATTTTTTAAATTGCAAATCGTATAATTTTTAAGCCACAAAAGATATTACTTTCAAATTTTTTTCAGAAAATCTTAAATTTTGTTTGCTATCTACGGTAAAAAACTCAAACAAATTTGCTGCAAATTGTACCCAATATTTCGAAAAAACTGGACCAGGGTATGGAAAAAATCAAAAATTTTAATTTCAAATGCTTATAACTCGATCATTTTTAAACATAAACATGGAGTTTAAAGCACCGTTTCGTAGGTATTTACGAGAGCTTTAAGACCATGTAAAATATTTAAAAATCAGACAAAAATTGAAGAAATGCCAAGCGTTAGAAAAATTTTCAGGAGCGAGGTGTCCAATTTTGAGACCACATAGCGCCATCCCTGGAAAGTGGAGGGTAACCACCTTCAAAACTTAAGCTCAGGTACTCCTCTACTATGCTCGTGCCAAATTTTGAATCAATCGACCCAGCCGTTTTCAAATGGCTGAATTATTTCCAAAATATTTTGATTCTGCCCCACTGTGCAGTGGTTTAATATCCAAAACCATTCTGTGATTATTGCATAGATTGTATCTTGCTGCGACGTATATTTTGGTAAATATTCCTAGAATTTGGAATAAAAAAAGAAAATCATGAAAAATCAAATTAATAACGATGTTGCTCATCTAAAACTGCTTTCGATTTATAAGGATAACCATAATAGTTGTGAATAGGTTTGGCATGACAACAAATATGTTTGCAGTAATTAAGACAACAACTGCTGTTTTGGTGCATATTGTTTTATGCTATAAACAAAAGATTTGTCTGCCTAGTGAAACAGAAAAATATCTTTCATATTTGAGGATTTACATAGATTTTTTTCAGGCGCCAAATCCTTATGAAAAGATTAGTGGTAAAATTGGTGCAATTTTTTTATTTTAATTTTCTTTTCTTTAATACTGCAATCAATACTAATTTTATGTAGCATTATTTTCCGGATGTAATATTTTTAATTCGCATTGATTGGCCCCTATGGTGACAAAGTTAAAATTAACGATTACTTCAAAGTATTTCAAATAACTTGTATTCAATTTTAAGCAGAAAAGATATTTTCGCTGCAAATTTATAACTCAACTTGCCAAACTTTTTGATTTTTACATTTGCTACTTAGTTACAGCTAAGATATTAATTTCCTTTTTAATCAGAAGGATTTACAACAAATCGTGGTAAATACAAAATAAGAACTTGGTCACTGAATCATTTACTTGTAGGCAGGAAAATTACCTCAATAAAGACCACGTGCATGTATGTATGTTAATATATGAAGTCACCAGAATTGACCCTAGAGGGATGACATGTAAGATAAACATCTAATTTATTACCCCTCTCCCCTTTATCAACAAACTTTCGAAGATATCTACCACCTCCCAACCACACCCTGAAGTGATTTCATACAAAAATTAGATTTTTATGAAACTTGCAAAGTTTTTCTAGAAAGGCCTAAGAGAAGTGAAAAGTAAGACCGACCCCTTGTTTCTTTAGACTGATTAAACAAAACATACATATCCAATATCTTTTACCCTTAAGGTGGTCTTCATACACATTTTTATACCTTTCACCACAGCTGGAAAAAGGGCAAATGCCTGTTAGGTTGCTCGGGAGTAGAAAAGAGGTTCAAGGACGATGCAAAAATGTAGCAATGTGATTCAGTTACCGCCTTCATAATGTTGTAAAAGATGAAGTCCCAAAAGAAGACGTTTGCAATTTGTTGAAATTAAAACATTTCGACACTAGACAGTTACCGTTTATAATTAATTAACTCTTAGTTATAATTTTAAACTAAACTTCCTTAAAAACTCCGTTTTTTATCACAAGTTTTACTTCTTAATTCGCAAACGAATATAAATCTGTTTTCTTAATTTTTTAATATTTTTGTGAAAAATTTTAACAGTTACATTTCATTGTTTTTTGTATTTTCTTGTCGTTCACATTTAATATTGCTGTTGCCGCTGTCTTTTTTAATTGTTTTGTACATATAAACTGGGTCAATGGCCTTAAGGGGCCACAACAACTGGTGTATCTTCAACTTCTTTCTCTTTATTTTTGTGTTTCATTGCTTGTTATTTTCCATACAACTTGTCTGTCTGTCTGTCTTTTTGTTTTCTAGAATAAATTTCTTGCCTGTATATTTGTCGTATAAACTTGCAATTGTCATTTTATTTTTTTTTTTTTTTTTTGTATCTGTTGTTGTTCCCATTGTGGTTTTGCTGCTCATATGTTATTTTCTTAAGTAAGTCTGAGTTTTTGAAACTTTCTGTCTGCCTTGTCATCTTGTATAAGTTAGCATACTTTTTTTAATATAAAATTATGTTATCCACTTCTATTTATAGGGGCACGTCAACAAGTATTTAAAAAATTCCTTAAGAACCTTAAGGATTTTATAAAAACAGTTTTAAAAAATGTTGAGTTTAAAAATGTCTTAAATAAAATTACGACGTAATAAGAAAATTCGAAAAAAGTCAAAAGTAAATATTGCTTCATTAGCTTGCTAGCTTTAAACTTTCAAGCTGACTGATTCATAGGAAGTAAATGTTTCGACTGATTTTCAAACAAATACACTTGAAGAAAACAAATAACCAAAATACTTAATAAGTGTTTTTTTTTTACAAAATTTGGTTTTAAAAAAATTTTAAGATTTTAAAAAACCATTAGATTTGTGATGGAAATCGACGGATTAAAAAAATAATATTTTGTATTTGTTTTCGTTGTGATTTTTTTTATATTTTAAGAATTTTTCTTTTTGTTTTGTATTATAAAACAATCGAAGTTTATCACAGGATTTTTAAAAAGACAATTTTAAAATCAATCAATTTGTTTTACAGTGCGTCCTAAAAGTCTTGACAAAAAAAATTGTTTTGGAGTATTATAAATCAAGCAAAATGAAACCTATTTGGTTTCCTATGCTAATTTCACAGCAGTGCAACCTATGATTGGTGCAGGGAAAAAAACGTTAACGCAACTTTCAATTAAGTGAACCTCATTTAGAGATGAAAACACAAAAAAGACAAATTAGATAAAGTGAAAGAATTAGTTGAGGCTAAGGTCATGTCACATGGCTACGATTTGAATTTTTTGCGAAGAATTGACCACAAAAGATATAATCGCCACTATTATGATCAGAATCAAGAAAAAATACTACCAATTAATTCATCTAATATCTTTTTAAGAGATATTTCGTTGTAGCGATTTTACAGGATTTGATTATGATAATACAGTGTTTGGAGGGAAAAATAATAAAAATGTGAATTGCTTTAACGAGGTTACAAAAAGGTTAAAAAATCTTATTTTAAATCATTTCGAACACAAAAGGAAGCCACATTAAAATCTAAAAAAACAGCATGTGTTTTAATAATAAATTCGTTACCACTCCTCGTAGTATGTGCTTCTACTTATAAATGTCCTGTACACAATTGTTTGCACAATCGAATAATATTAACAAACATTTATTACAAGAATGACTTAGCCACAATATTGTCATTTACAAGAGAATCATGCTCATGAATATTTCAAAAACTCTACAATTAGAGTGGAATATTTACATATAAAAAATTGAATTTATTCATACTTTCGATTCCGCGATATTTTTTTAAATATATGATTAAAAAGTACATAAAAATGCCTCTTGAATTTATACTGAAAAATAATATTTGGGAAACTTCTTATCGTTAGTCAGTTTCCAGTTGAAATTTTTAAATGTGTTGTTTGTTGAGCAAAATAAAAAAACAAGAAGTACATATATAAAATTTCATATAACGAAGATTCATGATGACTTGTCAATTCCGATGGTTAAAAAAGTTAGAAAATATTGCAAAAACTACTTGGAGAGGCTTTTAACTCATTGGCAATAATGCTAGATGATACAAACGAAGTAAGAAGACTGAAAAGGAACCACATATTAGACTTGCCATTTCGAACCTAATCAATTATACATAAATAATTTTTTTTTGTACATATACATATGTAAATATTTATGTAGATAAAACATTAAGATTTTTGTATATAATGTACACATTATACATTTTTGAAGTAATTTTAACAATTTTCGTTTTTGTATATTGTTGTTCTTATTGGAGTTCAACAATGAACGTTGTTTGCTTATTTTATAAAAATAATTTATAACCCTTGGATAGATTGTAATTAAAACGAATAATAATAAAAAAAATATAACGAAGGACAACAGGACTTGTTTCATACTTGGAATTTTTTCGTAAGCAATGAAATTTCGGTGGTCATTTTACCCAAGAACATAATGTCCATGACCTTTATATAAAAGTAACATGTATCCATGTCACATATGAAGGTGTTACAACATCCGCACTGCAAGCCAGTTTATTAAAATGTTGCATCTTTCTTACATATAATACCACGAAATATACCTTTAGTATCCGTGGACGCTATGACTCTTCGTTGAAGGACATTATAATAATAGACATAATGTTAATAGACTTTTTATCACATTTAGGTGCGACATAATGTCCATTGACATTATTTCTTTGGACTTTGTGACATACCCCTAAATTTCCGACATTGTTTCAAATAATGACAATAAAAAAAATTTAGTTACCACTTATTGCTTATGCTTATTTTATTTTAATTTGAATCATTTCTTATAAATGATAGTGAAATTTTAATGAAACTACTAATAACAATTAAAAAAAAAATTATTGGTTTAATGAAAAATAATTTTATGATAGCAGAGGCTATAAAAAGAGATATGCATAAAATAAATAAACCTTCTTCCTCTTGTAAATTAATCTATACGATAATAAAAATAATTTACAAATATTAAGTCTCAGTTTTCTTCACAATGTTAAAGTTTTGTGATAAAAATGCTATTTTAAAATAATGTTCTACTATTATTTAAAGTTTTGTCTAGTGTACAAAACTTTAAATAAATGTGAAGACAAGGAGTAATTTTTATTAATGGTAATGCTTAGTTTTTGTTTGCTCATTAGTTTTTGTTTTTTTAACTGATTAGTCACGAATAATTTTCATTAAAGAGCATTGCCATTACATTTACATAATGTATCATTCATTGCTCATGAAACTGATGATTAATTAGTCTATCTAATTAATTATTCCCATTTTAGACTTTATATTATTCTACTTCCAAAAGAAGCAGGATATTAATTTGTCTATTTACATTTCTTATATGACCTTAAAAAAACAAGAAAAGTAACAACTAGCTTTTATATATTTTTTTAATGAAGAATTTCGTCATTACTAAAGCGATTTGAAAATTTTTTAATTCTTTTTAAGATTATGTCATAGTATGGTCCGATTTAAAAAACGAAAAATTTTTTAATAAAGGGTGTCAGTAGTGCGATTCACTATGCTTTTTAAACCACAATTGTTTCGTTTAAAAATGTTAACCACAAAATTAACCATTTTGCTATTCACTAACACTTTAAACGATATTTATTGGTGTTTAAAGCAAGCTGCTTCAGTCAGCTGTTATTTTTAGCAAAACAAATTGTGGTTTATTAACAGCAGCATTTTTTGTGTGGTTTAATCTGTTTAAAAAGGTGTTTATTTATTATGTATATGTATTGATTTTATAACATTTTATTTATATGCCTCTTTTATTAAATATAACACTTTTTTAATGATTTTGTGAAATAAAACAACTTTATTCATTTATTTGTTTATTATTGAAAAAAAAAGTTGTACACTGGCAGTGGATAACTTTAAAAAACTAAAAATTCAATCGAAAGATAAAGCATTCAATGAAATAAAAAAAAATAAAAATAATAAATTACAGAGCAAAAAATTCATTAAAAAATAATTAAAATAAAAAAAGCCACTGGTTGACCGCTTTAACCGCCCCACCAAGACTATTTAGCTTTTCGGACAATTCGCTCCACTTCTTGTCGCACTCCAATTTTCCATGGAGATTTTTAAATTTACCGCCAGCAAGTCCCATTCGACTTGAAAATTTAAAAGCATTTACTGAATGAATAAAATAGTAATAGATTATAATTTTTTACTTAGTTTGCACAAAACTATTTAAAATTTGTTGTCATACCTTTCGGTGAAGACCGTCGTCACTGGCTGTTTATTTAGTACGATTGGCGAGCGCTTTCGATGTAAAGACATCATTTTCAAGCCGCGTTTTGATTAGTACTGGTTGGATAGTGTAACGTGTTTGTTGCGTAGATAGTGGTGGGTACAGGTAGTTTTGTCCGTTAGGATGGTGTCTATTTAAAACGGTATTATGCAGGTAGATTGCCTGATATCTGTCATCTTTATTGAAGGTATATAATTTTAATATTTCTGTCTTTTATTATTAGGTAGGTAAGTGTGACCATCTGTGGGTGTTTTGCGTTTGTAAGTTTGTTTTAATAGCTTAAGTGGTGTAAAAATTGTGTCCGAGGTTGTATTTACCTGTTCGTTAATAATATCTCCGTTAAACGTTCGTGTTTTGTATATTTCCATGTTTTCAAGAATGTCCAGTCTTCGTCCTTTTTTACTAGGATGTATTAACGTCATACATTCATCAGGATGTATTAACGTCATACATGCATAAATATCTCTGTAAAAATTGCGGATGTCGGGTTTCCCATGCCGAGTCCATCAGGTAATTTATAAAAGTTATTGTTAAATCTAAAGTAGTTTTGTTTAGCAAAAACGATACTAAAACAAAACTACTTTAGATTTAACAATAACTTTTATAAATTACCTGATGGACTCGGCATGGGAAACCCGACATCCGCAATTTTTACAGAGATATTTATGCAACATTTAGAACAACTGCACGTCAAAACCCTAATGGAAAAACATAAAATAACTCATTATTACAGATACGTAGACGACATAATATGCATCCTAGAAAGGGACAACGCAGAGGAAATTCTAACGGATTTAAACACAATACATAATAAAATCACATACACAATGGAAAAAGAGAAAGACGGAACTTTACATTATCTTGACATAACAATAACACGAGGAATTGACTCATTAAACTTTGACATATACAGAAAACCAACCACAACAGACATTACTATCCACAATTCCTCAAATCATCCCACCCAACATAAACTCGCAGCATTTAGACATATGATTAACAGACTTAAGACAGTCCCACTTTCTCCAGACAAATATAACAAAGAACTGGACGCAATTTACACTATAGCTAAAAATAACGGTTACAACTGCACTACTATCGACAAACTACTTAGACAATACAACACTAAAAACAAGAAGAAAGAAAACAAGGAGACAATCGATACAACACGACGACACATTTTTACTTACACAGGACCAGAAATATATAGATTAACTAACCTTTTTCAAAAAGAAGGTTTACAGACAGCACTAAAGACGAGCAACACTCTACGCAACAATCTCAAGACATCAACAGAAATAACCGATAAATTTAACACCAGCGGAGTATACAGACTTACTTGCACCTGCAACCATACATACATAGGACAAACTGGACGAACATTAAAAACAAGGTTCACAGAACACATACGATCATATAAACGGAAAAGAGAAGACTCTAACTTCGCAATACACCTTAACACACATGAACACGAGCCAAGGGAAATAGATGAATGTATGACGTTAATACATCCTAGTAAAAAAGGACGAAGACTGGACATTCTTGAAAACATGGAAATATACAAAACACGAACGTTTAACGGAGATATTA
Organism: Cistogaster globosa; assembly: GCA_937654795.1. Classification (NCBI taxonomy): domain Eukaryota; kingdom Metazoa; phylum Arthropoda; class Insecta; order Diptera; family Tachinidae; genus Cistogaster; species Cistogaster globosa. The sequence goes on along the minus strand of OW569403.1, from coordinate 16,096,468 downwards.
TTAACGAACAGGTAAATACAACCTCGGACACAATTTTTACACCACTTAAGCTATTAAAACAAACTTACAAACGCAAAACACCCACAGATGGTCACACTTACCTACCTAATAATAAAAGACAGAAATATTAAAATTATATACCTTCAATAAAGATGACAGATATCAGGCAATCTACCTGCATAATACCGTTTTAAATAGACACCATCCTAACGGACAAAACTACCTGTACCCACCACTATCTACGCAACAAACACGTTACACTATCCAACCAGTACTAATCAAAACGCGGCTTGAAAATGATGTCTTTACATCGAAAGCGCTCGCCAATCGTACTAAATAAACAGCCAGTGACGACGGTCTTCACCGAAAGGTATGACAACAGTATTTTATTTACTGGCGGAATAAATCCAATTAACTTAATATTTAAAATTTATTAATCACAAGGTTTTTGTTTTTTTGTACTCTTCTTTGTTATTTTCTCTTATTTTAACATTTCTCTTGGCAGAGTTGCCGTGTAATATCAATTTGAATAGAGAGAAATATTAAACTGTTTACCATGGTTATAAATAAGTTAGTGAATCACATAGTGGTTAGTGCAAACAATAAAATGTGTGGTTAAAGTTAACACCTTTTAAAGTGTTAAAAGTTAGTGAATCGCACTACAGGAATAAAAAATTTTCATGGAGTGCGTAGTGTTATGCCTGTGTTATTTAACCAAATGTTTAAAAAACTATATTTATAAATTAAAGGGTGCCCCGTTTTTACCCTTATAGACACTTAAAAATTATAAAGAATATTTCTTTTTATTGTTCTGCTAAGCTCGAAATAAGAAATAAAAGGGTGCCTAAATAAAAAACGAGAATTAGAGATAAGTGGCTCTAATTTTTAACCCACTATAGAGAAATTGGCATATCTCTACATGAAATATTTTTTTAAGATTCTGTTGTTAACCTTCCTGACCATTTCGTCGGTCTTTGAGACCGATGAATCACTTTTGTGTTAAACTTCACGAAAATAAAAAATTGCAACACCGTCATTATCTCAGTACCTTCTTATTTTACAACGTTTAGTGTGACAAGTGCGTTTAAGTTAAAGTGTTGTACGGGTGATTGCTAATCAGACGGTCTGTGAGACCGATTTATAGTTAAGGGTTACATTTTCGTCAGGTAAGTTAGTTTTGCTAAATTAGAAATGTTTAGATGAAAATAGACAATTACCGATCAGTCTATATGATTTAATAAAAGAATTATGATAAAAATTAATTATCGTGAGATTTTCTTCAGATATGTCAGATATTGAGCGCATAAGAGCTATTTTGAATGCTAAGGGTCTAAGAAAAATCGAAATAGTCAATACAACTGTAAGAAATGTTTTTAATTTATTTTTATAGAATACGCAGTAATGGTTTGTAGTGAATGCTCCGAAAGCTCTAACGACTGACTGAAATTTTCAAAGACTAACCTCATAATGAGGCATTTATTTTAAGCAATTTGAAATTAATTTTTTTTAATGTTTCTGTGTTTTATTTTGAATATATTTAATTTTTTTGTTTACTTTTTAGATATATATTAATAGAAGAACAATATTTTATAAATGTTGTGTTTTGTGAATAAATCTTTGCTTTATTTTTATATTAGGTCTAAGATCAAATATGCCAAAGTATTGTGATGAAATATAATTTGATGCTGTGAGCTAAAAAAACTTAATTTTGTTTTTTTCTTAGTTCAGTTAATTCAGATTAGTTTGATAAATATGTCTACTTCACAGGTTTTGAAAATTTTATCATAGTTTTGAGATACAGAAAAATACTTGAAACCGGTCTTAGAGACCAGAAAATATGAACGTGTCGCACAAAAATTAAAATAGTCAGGAAGGTTAGTAGCAATCGATGTCGAATGCAAAACACCTTTTTTTACATTTTACCATCTAAACAAAACTGCCAGCATCATTTGTATTCAAAATTGCATCTCTCAAATCTATTCTGTACATTTCAGTTGCTATTAACGTAAATTACGTAAGATATCTATTTGCAAAACGCTTGTGATTTTCCTACTAATTTTAGGAATCAAAAGTCAAATGTTTTGTTAAATATTTATTTTCCATTGAATGTATAAAAAATTCTAATGTTTTTTAATTTAATTTTGTTAAGCAAAAATCGTATTACCAACGGTAAAAACTAAACCAAATAAAGTAACATGTGGTTGTATGTGTGTGACAGCATTTCGCGTCCAGACGCATTGTTTCAGGGATATCTGACTTCCTGTTTGCTTCTACTAAATTGAAGTATCATGAAGTATGCTTTTCCTCCCACTGACAGTGGTTGTAATAGAAATTATGAATTATTTTTATGCAATTTGGTTTGCGGTGAGAAGTTTTATTAAGTCTTAAGTCAAAACAAATCTGCATAAGCTGTTAAATAGAAAGCCATTTTTTAAAAGAATGATTTATTTCTGTTGATTGTACATTGATTGTTGTATAATAATTAAGAGACAGGAGTTTTAACTTAAAATTCTTAATAGCATATGATGAATAGACCGTGTATCAAATGTTTATTTGTTAGAAATATTTTCTCTGACGGACGTTTTCGTGAAGGCTAACATTTTTAAAGTAAACTTTTTTCAAGTTAAATTGATTATGTTTCGGTAAAAAAGTCATTGTATTGTAATAATAATAGCAACACAAACGAAACAAGACTTATTAAAGAAGTGTATAGCGGTACAAAAAAAGCAGTGAGTTCTAAAAAAGTCTTAAGGTTTACCTTTTTTTCTTCTTAACAAAAAGCGTTATTAATATATTTTCAAAGTAATGTTTATCTCAAATATCCCTGACTGTTTTCTTTTCTTCTGTAGAATATAAAAATCAATTTATATACTTTATTTTGGAAACAATAAAAATTTATGTAAGCTGAATGATTAATTTTATATTACATTGCAATTGTCTATCGCTGTCTAGAGCTTTCTCTGTAGTGACTATTCAATGTTAACAAAATGAGACATATATACTCACAAACTCTATGTTGACAGATAAATGTGTTAGTAGGTTAGGAATTTCTGAACAGCTGGAACAAAATTACAAACGTTACAAGCAAAACAGTATTTGAATCTCAAGATAAACGCTTGTTATTTTTCCAGTTTTTATAGTCACTACACTGATTTCTTGAGGTATTAAACACGTTTTGTAACGACATTTTTTTTAACCGTATGAGAATTATAACAAAGGAATAAAATATACATATAAACAAACATAAACTGCAAGGTTGTTATTTTTAGTTAACGATTTAGATGCATTAAAATATAGTTTAATCAGAATTTTTCAATACTTTTGAAGTGTTTTCGCAAAATATTGGACTAAAACTGTTTTCAAAAAATTTCTTTATTTTTGCCAAGCTTGAAGAGTTTGAATCCTTACATAAGGCGGGCAAAACAACACTACTGCCTACAATTTTTCCATATCATTTGAACAATCAAAAAAAAATTTTTGCTCGCCCGAGTTATGGGCCTCTGAACAGATTTTGCGTCATATTTTTTTAAGATATCGATATGGGATTTATTTAAAAGCTTTTAAAGAGTTTGTTTAGGAAACACTGAAAGTTTTTAAAAATGGTTAACCAATTAAGTGCCGATGAAATTTTTACGTATTGTTTTTTTTTTTCTTTTTTTGATTTTTAATTTTCTTTAACCTCAATATTTGTTCTTTTGATTGCAGTTCTTCACTAAGCTGTATGTCAAAAATTAATTTTTTGAAACTATAAATTGTAGACTTAAGTGAACGTGTAAAAATTTCAGTTATTAAAGGGTAATTTTTTTAGGGGAATACCTTGGTAATAAACTTTCAATTTAGTTCAAAATTCAGATCAAATCGATGCAAAAAGAGCAAACCGTCCGCAAGGTAGTTGTTGCATTTTAATTAATTTCATCATCAAAGCCAGCACGATAAAAATTATATTCCAAATGATTTTATAATATTGCAAGTACTCTTTTTAATAATGTTTAGTGTAGATTAAAATTTATATCTACCTCTGTTATATAAAATAAATATGGTCGCCATATTATAATGTAAAAAAAATCCACTTTTGTTAACGTATTGATTATGGTCTTTATATATATAATATTTCCAAAGTATTTATTCTCTGATAGTAGTTTTTTTTGTTTGTTTTTTTTAAGAGAAGTAGCACTTCAGCCAATTAAATATATTTAGATATTTTTCAAAACAGTGACTGAAAGTAGTTCAGTCTGATAGTACAGTCTGATAGTATTTTTAATCCCTAACTGGTGCTGGTGGGTTTAGTAAACAATTGTGAAATGAATAAACTGAAATAAAACAATATATTTTTGCTTTTTATTTTTGTATGATTTATTGTTGCTTATGATAATTCATTTTCCTGTTGACATAGCCGTACTATACTATTCATTGGTCATTGATTCACTCAAACAGTCAATTGTAAAAACTGTAATATATTTGTGTCGAAGAATCAATATATTTCTTTGTGTTAATTTTATATTATAATATTCAGGATGATGTCTTATTTTTGCATGTGTATCTATTTTGGTGACTACTTATTTGTGGGTTGTTCTGAGATATTAAACCCTATTTATTTTAAATATTTTATTTTGCTGGTTTTTTTTTTTATTAATTTTTTACATAAATTTTTTTAAGAAATATTCCTGCAAAAATAAAATATTTTTTTTGCTTGCATTAATAGTCAATTATTAATTTTTTGCATATATTTTTATAAAAATGTTCATAATATTGCAAACATTTGCGATTATTTTTCTGTTCTCTCTTGGTCTGTACGTTTTTTCATTATTGGAATAGTTATGTTAATAATTGATTAAAAACTCCTTCATTTAATACTATTGTTAGTTAAGTATTATGCACTTTTTATTAATTTATCCTTTTTCAATATATTATATAAATATTCTTAAATTTATACTCTTTGTGGGTTAAAAGACTATTAAATCTTGCTTTTATGTGGCAATATTTATAAAACAATTTAAAACATCCCCTTGTATCGGGTATCCTATCTATATGGAAAAAACGGCTGAATACTTGTATTGCTAAACGTTAAAAATTAATATGAAATTGAACTAAATATTGGGGTCTTTTTATTTGTTATTATATACAAATACTTTTCACACAAAACATTAAGTTATACGCAAACCTGGATGAACTTTTAATATAATTGCACAACAGTTATCCATAACTACATATAAAAAAAATTCATAAGCAACTGACTCCATACCTCACAAGTTTCTATGTAAATTAAATATAGAAGTTAGACCCAATTGTGTCTGCAATACAAAAACTAAATTGAAATAATTTGTTACACTATATATTAAATCAAGTTTGTTTTAAACATAATTTTACTAAAAGTGCTAGTTAGCTAATTTGAGGTCTTTACAGACAATTTTAAGTAAGGTGTTAAATTAATTGAACCAAAAATGTTATTTACCTAATTAAAAACTATGGTGGATAAATAGAATACACAAATATAAAGCTTAGTCAGAAGCAGTCAATAATTATTAATTATATCAAATTTAAATTTGTAGACAACCAGCTTTTGAAGAATTTTAGTTACAACAAGTAAGAGTGCTATATTCGGCTATGCCAAATCTTATATACCCTTCAATAAAAAAAAAAAACAAATTTTAAAATGTGACAGAGAACTAAAAAATAAAAAATAAAAATAATTACTATTTAAAACTTTATATAAAAAAATTGGCTCTTAAAGAATTTTAGTATTTTTTGAAATATCTTTTTAAAAGCTTTTAAGTGATACCCATGTCTTACAAAATGTGGTGCACAATCGTACTTTCTATAAAAATTTCAGAGACCAATAATTCGGAAAATATGGGCGAGCGCCATGTTCAATGTTTTTTTTTCTTATTTTTCATTCTTTATCGCCCTATAATTTCTTCTTTTAATGGATTTACTTCACTTAACTAGAGTTGTTTCAAATGATAGGGGAAAATTAGAGACAGGCCTCAAAGCACATGAACCAATCTTGCTGATTTTCAAAAAAAAAACTTTTCGATATTATGTTTGATAGATTGGAATATTTAAATTTTCTCTAGCTCATCTAGTGAATTGGCAACGTTTATTTAAACCCCAACGTGAACGGATAGACGGACATCGCTTAATCGATAAGAACTCAGAATATATTCTTTATGGTGTCGAATATGAATACTGTAGAAATTATATACAGAATGAAAAATTTAGATACACACAGCTTTTTATTATTATTTTCTATGCTGAGTTAGAACCGTGAACATTTTTCAATACTGAATGGAATTTGCATTGAGTTAATTAAGCTTAAAGCAGTGAATATTAATTTAATCTTGCGAAATATATTTGTACAGTCTCTAGAGACTAAACTTAAAACCTATTCTTTTTAAATTAAGTTCATAGACATATAATTGACTTACAACATATGCTCATGGTCTCTCGAAGTGACAAAATTCGTAATACGCGTAGAGATAGAAGGAGTTAAAGTGAGTTCCTAAATTAATGGGGCGTTAAACTACACTTACACCTTCCACAAAGGTCGACACAAAAAGATCGAAATTTAATCAGGTGTACATTTCATAAACAAGAACAAAAGATTTTTAAAATAATTAAAGAGAAAGCTTTTTCAATTAAAGAAACTAAAAATATTTTTGACATTATAATATGTAAGCCAAATATGAACTATCTTGAGTTTTTAAAGCCGATAAACTGAAACGAACTTTTAACTTTAAAGTTAATGTTCAAGCCTTCACAGTTAACTTCGTGTGCAAGTAAGTATGTTTGTATAAAAATGCATACATACTTACGTACATATAAGTTAAGCCACTGTTATCCACGAGCCACTAAAATATTGCTGACTATAATTTTATCGTTTTTTATCGCAATAAGCGAATAATAGGTTTAAGAAGTTCAGTAACCTTATTTTATTGTTGTATGCAAAAATACCTTTTAATAAATAATTAAATTAAATAAAGCTTACTATTTAAAATAGCAGTTAAACTAAGTAAGCATTTCAATAACAAAATTAGGCAATTATTATTGCAAAATACCTTTTAGTAAATAATTAAATAAAATAAGCTTACTATTCAAATAATCATTTAAGCTAAGTAATCATTTGTAAAGTATAAAAATGTTATCAATAAAATAATAAGTTCAGTTGATGTTGTGTTTCATTTTTAATTTTTTTTTTTGGCTCTCTGGTAAAGAGATCCATAACTTATATGCCTGCACTAAATTCATTAATTGTGACGACAACCTTAAATCGCTGCTCATGCATTTTTATTTTAACTTTTATTTTAATGTGAAAATTATAAAACAACAAAAAAAAAAAATATTTGTCATTAAATTACAATTTTGTTTTCTTCAAATTTAATTTTGATAACAACCTTGAACTACCGCTTAATATTACATGCCGTTCATTGAATTTTATTTTGTATCACCTTTTGCTTATATTTGCATTGCCTGGGTATCTCATGTTTCTGCTGAAATTATGGCACACGCGCCGAAAACTAAACCGGCGGTGCATTGAAGTGACGCAAAACAAAAGGCTGAGGTTACAATATTAACGACTCACACCAAATGTAATTGCTTACCAATAAATTCTTTTATATTTTTATTATTATTATTAATATTTAGTGTTAATTAGTATTTAGTATTAATCAGCAAAAAAGTAGTATTTAAGACTTTAATGTAATACCAATAAAAGTAGAATCAATAATTCAATCAAAAAAACGGTTGTTATTTTTCTCCTCACCGCTATAGCCAAGTTCCAAGTGCTTGCGTTATACCACCTGCTGTCTTGGTGTTACTGCCTTGACACAACCCAATATCCTGACTAGGTTTAAGTGCTTGAGTCAGATAAACTTTTCATTTAAGTGAACTAACCAAGTTGAAGTGCTTGCGTTAGAGCACAACGATCAGCAGACGAGCTGAATCAATACAGTTAAAATAAATCGATAAAACAAAAATAACAGTATAAAACAAATGTGATTGAACAAAAAACACATATCATCTGAATTCTAAAGGAACAGCTCTTCGGTAAACGAAGGAAATGAAGCTAAATATCTACAAGTGCAGCCGTCATGTTTTTTTTTATCAAGAATTATTTTCAGATGTCCATAATAAAGTGTTTTTCACTTTGCCAGTTTGTAATGATTTTTTTACTCACATACTTTAATAAAAAAAAACCTAAAAGGAATTAAATTACAAGTGGTTTTATTAAAATGCATAAGAAGTATGAAAAATGCAACGATAACGCGTCTTAACAATGTGTTGTCAATCAGATCTGCAGGTGTCATTATCACATTATTTTATTGATTTCGCTTGAAGAGATTCTTAAAATAGTAAGTTCTACACTGCAAAATATTTTTCTAGTAGCTTTTCTTACTACCTCTCGTCAACGATTTGTGTGTTCTCAGTAATTTATTCGAAGCACAAGCCTAACGTATTATTATTTCAATGCACATATTGAGCTGTAATTGCTCATTTCCATACAATTCTACTTGATATTTCAAAGTCGGTACCTTTATCTGCATGCCAGTCTAACTAATAGAAATTGTGAATGCAAAATCAACTACTCTAACTTTTAAAGTCCACAGATCAGAAGAATGTAAACTTAACTACATTTTGACAAGGGTAATCTTCAGCACTCGTTTCCTTAGCTGGAGTTTTTTATATTGCTTCTCTGGAAACAAGTTATTTTTAGTTTATACTTGCTCTTGTGTACCTAATTAATTAAATGAGAATTATAGGATTTTATTTTTTAAATATAACGTTTTATACTTGACAATCGATGACTTGATATTATTTTGGTTGAAATTTTTTCAGATTTTCTTTAGGTGCATATTTCTATATGAGTCTGTAGTTAAATAAATTATTTTTATGTGAATTTCTTAATCAATCATATATAAGATATTGAACATTAGTAGAGCTGCATTAAATAAAACAGAACTTAGTTGTGACGTTCCACAAAATCTTTGACGTGAGTATTATCTTTTAGAAATTAATATATTAAAAAAAAGAGATTCGTGCCCAGTAAAGAAAACAACGACATTGTAGTGACTTGTACCTATCAACAGGTAGCAAACAAACATATCCTCTATATCATTAATTGTGTCCTTTTAAATTGTACTGCAACTATTCAATATGTTAAAATCACATTATCAAAATGAAAAATATTAAACAAATACAAAAGTTTGCATTGCTTTTTTATTGTTTTATTTTCCTTTATCTCAACCAAATAAAACCAAAATGTATCCTTAACTAACGCCAACACTTTATAGGTTTGACATTTGCAATATTTTGTTGAAATTCGTTATTTTCTTTGGTGTTGGCCGATTTTAAAAAAATTTGACTGTATGAACAATTCCTATTAAACCCTCTCGCCTCATAATGCAACATTATAATATTAATAAATTTTCGTGGGACATGGATTTCCGTCAAAAATATGATAATTTAACATTGTGTGGACGTGGATAAATTTGTATTATAACCAACTGAACACACCTACTCCCAAACATAAAAGCGATTGCTGAATGTATTTAAACAAATTTAATAAAAATGTACTCGTATGGTTGTGATAATGTTCATGTAGCCGATGAAATGACAATAATACTGACGACATATCAATGTAGAAATTGCAAATTCTCACAAATGTTCAAATGTGTACTTGCATACATGCATGGCTGCCAAGCGTACATGATTATATGACACTTTTGTATTGGACCACTACTTGTGTGATAAATTTGTATAATCACTTGATCGATAAAGCCAGTGTTTTAATTAGTTTATCAAAAACCAATTATAAAAAATACATTTGAAAGAATAATAACATTGCAGTAGACCTTTAAGGGTTTATTAAATGTGTGATTTTTGAACAACAAAAAGCTTTAATCTGAGTTCATGTAGTTCTAAGTTGCAACGAAGCAACAAAATTTTTACGTAAATAAATACTCTAATGTGAGACCCATGATAAAAAAGTATATACAAATTTTAAAGCATATAAGAGCCTTAAATTAGGACAAGGCTCCTTTATTTATTTTTCTTATTAGAGAATTTCCCAGTACGTGCCCAAAGTAATTCCTCTTGCCTTACATTTCAAAACAATTGTTCATATAAAAATGAGATGCAGAGAGAGATGGGTTAATATATAAACGCCGCACAGTAAGGTATTTTATGAAAAATTGAAGTTATCAGAATTTAATTTATTTTTAATAATACAAAAGTTTCTGCCAGCAATTCTAAAAAATTTATAAAGTAAAAAGATAATAGAAAGAGCGACTTATGCAATTCTGTTTGCCTACTACGCTTGAAAAAAACATATGAGCGATAATCACGTCAACAGTTGGACACGCTTTAATTTAAAGTTTTATTATTTCTAATTGTTGCTATAATGCACATAATTTAACAAATACAAATACTCTTACAGTTTAAAAAATAACAATATGAATATCACGCCACTTTCGAAACACCCTTTTACATTATTACACTTTGTGCATGGATCTCTTGAAAATTAAGCAAGGCGTATTTCGAACGTAAATTGATTTTTACATATATGGCCTTACTTTGTTGAATCGTGACGGGCTAAGACTATAAAAACATTTATAAAACTTTAAAACTGAAAGGTGTTCTAATAGTAAAGTTACTTTCACAGGGCTTTATTTTAGCTTTAACCAAAGTATGTTTTACTATGACCGCTAGAAATCTAAATGTTATAGATTGCCCCATAATAGATGTGAGTCAAACTTACACTTGGTGGATTTATTCTGCTTTTGTTTCATTTCTGACCTGGTAAAGATTTCATAACAATTTTCCTTTAATACTTAAAAAGTTTTTGTCAACCCAAAACAAAACAAAAAAAAAACAAATATTGGGTTGACAGAGAAATGAAATTTTCAAGTCTAAAACCCAAAAATATGGGCGAGTGCCAATTTTTTCCCTTTTCGCTTTTTCCTATTTTTTAACTCTCTATCGCTCAATTAATTTTTTATTTTTTATTTTTATTTTTATATATTTTTTTTATTGGAGTAACTCTACTAAATCAAATTTGTTTTAAATGGTATGGAAAACCTAGTGGCAGGCGTGGTGTTTTTTCCGCTGCTTCAAAGGATATAAACCCATTTAGCTGATTGTAAACAACAAAATTTTCGAAACCACGTCTGTCTGATTGGCATATTTAAGTTTTCTCTAGCTCATCTAGTGCCCATGTAAGTTGGTTTTAACCCGAACAAGGACGGACAGATAGAAATCTGTCGATTGGCTTCGCTATGCACAAAAATTCAGAATATATATACTTTATGGGGTCGGAAACGGATATTGTAAAAATTACAAATGGCAAACTTATATATAACCTTCTTCTACCTTTGGTGAAGGGTATAGAAGCTAGAGAAAATTTTTAGCGAAAAGCAAAAAGACCCTTTGTTAAAATTTTTAAATTTAAAAGCCGATTTTTTCTAATTTATAAAATATAATATGGAACGAAATAAGTGTTATTAAAAATTTTGAGACCAGGAGAAAATAAGATTTTATTTATTCATACACCCAATTATAAGGCCCAAATTTAAAATTTTAACTTGATTAGATCTCTACTATAGCCACGTGATATTTTAATGCAACCTTCTTAGCCATTTATAAAGTATACAATTATTTCCATTCCCCACTGTGGACCGCAGTAGTCAGTAGAAGCCCGAAATGAATTCGGCGTCTAATAGCTCTTACCGATCGAAATTTGCCTTAATTATGGCAAATAAAAAGAGATGTTTATAATAATGGAAATTTAAAACAAAAGTCTAATGAAAAGCTTTTAGAAAAATCAAACAAAAAGAGTAGCACCGAATGCTTCAGTTGTTGCATTTGTAAACTAAAAAGAAATATATATTGCAACTAGTTCATGCGACATCACAAGTACAAATTTTACTATTCAAAATCTGCTTGCGCACTGATGTTTGACAAACTTGGCATTATAATGTAATAGCAAAACACTTTCTCTCATCGGGCCGTGCTTACTTGCAAAGTTTGATTGTCTTATAGATTTTTGATATAAAAATTGAAAGAAAAAATACTTTTCAAATAAAAAATTATAATGTACAAAATTTGTTTATATTACAAAGACATGTTTTCCTCTAATAATTCATTGTGAATATTATTTTCAAACAAAGAATAATTTTTTATAAAATTTTAATTTTTAAAAAAATTTCTTGTTCATAGGTGAAATTGTGCAATATTAAAGATCACATATGTAGTTGTGATCGAAAAATTCTTAGCAGTTTTTGATGGCCATATGTGTTGTACAGAAAAATGTTGTAAAACTCCATTCGGATTTTTAACAACATTTTTAGAAATTGTGTGATTTGTAATGTAGAGGCTAAACCTTTTTTAATTCTCTGTTTAATTTATCTATTTATATTTCATTAAAAATATTGATAGTTAAAAATTTTTTTATTTAAATTCTTGAATTTTTTTAATATTTAAAATGTATTACATAATATGTCTAACATATCTCCTCCGCAATAAAGTTTAGAGGTGAACTTTTCGAAATCTGGCATTGGATTAAAATTTATCAATTTCATAAAGTTTTCTTATGAAAACCTAAAACTAAATACCCAGAAGGCGGTTAGAAACTGTTATTACTAGACTCTAAGCAGACACACAAATTAAAATTAATCAAAAACGTGCTATAAATATTTTTAGTCCCTAAAAATAATTCAATTTTTATATTAACCCAGCAAAAAAAAAATTAAAAAGTTCATAAATCATAAGTATTTTCATTACTCCTCTTGCACTTGTTTTCTATAATGCATTTTTAAGTTCGTTTATTCTAATTAAGTTATTACTTTTGAATGCATGAAAAGCTCATGAAAATTCATGAAAAAGAAATTATAAGAAACAAAGAGTAATGAAAAAACGTATCCTCATCATCAAATTTTCGCTGGTTTCATGCATTCATTTAAATGCTCGCCAATGACAAGCTAATGTTAAAATCATGCGTTTTTCCCCTAAATTGAACCAGTTTGTTCTGCGTTGAACCTATGAATTACCTACTTCTTTTGCATGTCTATTTTGCTGCGAAACAAAAGAATTTATATAAAATTTTTAGCAATGATTTTTTCTGAGAATTTTTAATTTAGAAAATAAGAAATCATTTTTAATTTTAGTCCCAGCCAGGGGTTGAACCGGTGATCATCATAAATCAATGAAAATTTAACTTTTTCGGCTTTGGTTCATTTTTAATTTAACTTTAATTTAACTTTAAATAATTTTTCTTAATTAAAGTTAAATTAAAAATGAACCAAAGCCGAAAAAGTTAAATTTTCATTGATTTAAAATAAAAAATCTTCAACTTCATATTTTGACAAATTAAAATTTGTATTAAACAAAATATAACATCTATGGCTGATTTATTATAACTTCAGAAAACCAAATTTGTGCAATTCTGCTGGTAGCTTTTTTAATAATTCCTTAACTTATTTTCAAATTTCGATTCTTTAAAAATATTATTTATTTATTTTTAAATTCATTACTTTTCTATACAAACATAACATATTATTGTGGTTGGCTATAACAAGGAAAGAAAGGGTATAATTTATTAAAAATATCAAGTTATGTATGGCGTTTGAGTATTTATTATAGAGCATATTTACTTCAACCGCTACAATAATTACAGAAAGGATAAATACAATTAAGTAAAAGGATTTAAGTTATGAATTGTGTGTGTTATATTTTTTTTTTTTTTTGTTTTTGCTCTCATTTCTGAGAGCTTCTCGGTACCCTACATTCAGTTAGATATTTAAGAACATAAAAAATTATTTATTTATTTGAATATAAACTTATATAAAAATAATTCATAATTTTTTTTTCCCCATTACGATGTCTGGTTGTAAAAAGCATTTGAATTATTTTACTTTAGCTTAAATTCTGTATTATGTTGATTGTAATCGTTCTTTATGACAAGAGTATGAAAACTTGTTGCTTGATTTGAAAAATATGCAACATTTTAATCAAGTCTTATAAGCATAGCTATGCTATAAAAATAGATATTTCTGCTAGCTATAAATGTTTTTAACTTAATTTTTTTAACAAATAATGTTTTCTTCTCTTTTTGGACAACCAACGTTCGCCTCTGTATATAAATATTGTTCGTCGTTGACTGCTTGTACAGCAGAAATTGAACATACGTGCATTTTGGTTAATTTTTTTTTTAATGTTGAAATAATATTTGTGTATTTACCACAATGATGTAATCAAATATGTCTGTTATTAATTTTTTATATATTTTTAAATATTAATATTTTAATTTATTGAGATTAAAAAATGTTTCACATAGTTCTTTTAATTAAACAAGTTGGCCAATCTTTTTACATTTTTAATTTATTAAGCAATTTAATTAAATCGTTTATAAAAGGCCAAAAGATAATCAGACAAACACAAATAAATTTTTATACAAACGTTAATAAAATATTTTAAAAAGAAAGGAATGTGTGGCGTATTTTTATGATCCAAAAATATATTAAAAAACAGACTAATATAAGACTGAGGCATTTATATGACCAAAGGTTATTTAATAGCTTCAAATTATTTAAAGCATTGTCAATTTTGTGCTAAAAAAATTAATTTTTTACTATAAACATGTTAATGATTAATATTTTTTAGAAAAAAAAAATAAAATCAAGTAAATTATTTTTTGAAAAAATTGTAAAGTTGATTATTTTTTTCAACGAAACCAAAAATACTCTCTATTAGGTAAACCCATAAAATTCATCTTATTTTATCTATGAAAGACTGTACATATAATCGATAAAAAGTTAGTTTTCTTTTTAAACATATCTCATTTTTACGAAAACAAAAACAAAAACACATAAAATCGGATCTGAAAACTATTCACAAATTTATCACATAAATTTTTTTTTTAATTTTTACTAATTTTTTATACAAGAAAGAAAAATAATTAACGCGGATTTAAAAACTAAAGAGTGAATCCTTTCCATAGTGTCAGTTAGTTGCCACATTCCCTTTAGGAGACTTGATAATGTATGACTGTGCGATGATCATTGTATTCGCATTCAAAGCACTATTGTGTAAATAAGTAAAACTGCACGTATGTATAATTGTGCGTGTGCTTCTTTCTTCACAATATTTTATAAAAAATAATTTATGTAGCTGGGAAATTGAGTATTTAGTTAAAATTTAATTATATCGAATGCAAAGGACCAATAAATTATACTAACGTGCACTGTGTCATCCAGTCCTTCCTTTTTGCATTCACAGATGAACAAACAAATAATATTTATTGAGTTTAACTTTTCGCTTTATTTTACGTTTTGAAACTTTAATTCTTAAATACTTGTTTTTGTCATGACAAATTATAGTTGCGCAAAATAATTCAGTATTTTATTGGAGTTGAGGTGAATAAATATACAATATAATTTATTTTAAAATTAATACAATGTTAAGACTTATAATTATAATAATTTTAAATTAATTTTAATCTTTTTTAGTACTAGATTTTATTAAAAGACTTTTCGTCTGTGCTTTTAGTAGTAATCTTTTTCTTTTAACTAATTTTGACTTACAAGTATCAAATAAGATTCTAAGGATTTTATAGCATTACTTTAATAGTCCCAACTGCTTTTAACATTAAAACAGACACATAATCTCTCATACATATCTTATTAACTATTATTCTACACATAAACTTTAAGTCTGTTATGGATCTGAGTGTTTTAAAAATATATCTTTTGTAAAGCAGTTGCATTTTTTTAGTGAAAATGTTTTATAATACAATTATTTAGATGGTTGTATGCATAAGTATGTGTGTGCGTGTACCCTAGACTTAAAGAAAACAAAATCGAGTATTAAAAGAAGAGATTTGTAATCGGTGTTGCATTAAAGCTCATGGGGACGGTACCCTATACCAATCAGTAGTAGCACCGAACATTCTGTGCCGAGTTTACTCAGAATTCTTTTAGATGGTGCGCAAAAATAAAAAATATTGTTGAGAAAACCACAATCTATAAGAAACGTAAATTATTGGATTACATGTATACAGAGAAATCATATTTCTTGCCTGATCATACTTTATGTTTTATGATTTGTTTTTGGCGAAACAAATCAGAATAACTTAGTACCATAACTCAGCCATTTGAAAAGGTATGGCCGATTGATTCAAAGTTTGACATGAGCATAACACAGAGGCAAAAAATTAAAAATTTTCATATATTCTTTAAGAAATTCCTTTAAAAAATTCGATTGATGACCGTTTTTGGTCTAAAATACACAAAAATGCAATAAATTTCTCGATGCTTTGAATTACTTTCAATTAAAACCTACAAATAGAATTACTCAAATGCTCATCCTTTTAGAATGACGTGTAATCAATTTTAAAATATTGAAGATTTCTCAATTGATGACCATATCATTAAACGTAAAATTATCATCTTCTTAAATAATTAATAATTTTGTAGTCTTTTTGTGTTTATAATATATTGTTGTATTGTATAGTTGTAAGAATCCGATATCCATAGACATAATTGTAAATAAATAAATAAATTAAAACACATACATGTAATAATTCTTAATACATGTTTATTGGGCTGTCACAAAGAAAGTTGCACCTAAAAAATAAAGTATTAAATTTAAAAAAAGAGTATTAACAACGCACTATTGAGCAAAATATTACTAGTTAAGCTTAAAAGAATTCTTTGTGGCAGCAAAGTTCAAGATTTTACATGATGCAAGACAGTTTGGCTTTGCTTAGAGCTTAACTAACTTAGTAGGATCTCTGGACAAACTTAGTACTTAGAACATTAAACTTAAATTTTGATCCTGGCCATGAAGGCTTATGCAGCATTGGGAGATGTAGATGTAATCTCTTAGAACTAAAACTTTCTCCGCTAATTACCTGTGGGTTTTCCTAGAGTTTTATATTCAATAAACCAGTTTTTAAATGGCATGTGTCTCAGCTTCTGGTCATGTAGTACAAAATCTTATTGCCTTGGAGTGAGATATGAACGATCTCTTACTCAATAGTATAATAAGATTTTTTGTAGTGTGTAACTTAGTTATTTAAAACGAGAATGAACACTCTACGAAGAGTCTACTTACGATGTTGAAGAATATCACATTTTTAAAAAACATAATAATATAATTTTTTACTTTTTTTTTTAATCCCACTAAATTGTTTTTTCTGTGTACTGCAGCATAAAATTATAACCGATATAATAATATAAAGAAGTTGTGGTAAAACAATATCTATATAATTAATCCTTTAAATTTTTTTAAATTAATTTTTTAATATTTTAAACACCCTTTTTTCAAAAAATATTTCTACAATCTATATGGTACTGTTGAGTTAATATCGATCTTAAGATACCTGCCTTTATGTTTCTAGTTTAAACTTCATACTTAATTTACTAAAGATTTAGATGTATGTGCAAAAAATACATTACGCGACTCAAGAAAAATCAAAGAAGTTTCCATACTTCTACATAAAACATACATATATATTAGTGTTGTATCTTCTGATACCACTGTACTGCTTCTATTCTGGCAATTTCTATTGTGTATTCGTATCTATACTTAAAATATATAGACCTTAAAAGGTGATAATACAGAAAGTTACTACAACATAGAATTTTGTAACAAATAGCACTTTAATACAAAAACAAACATGCAATCAAGCTCCGCTGAAATCTCATACACATTAACATTTTGAATACAAACTAAAATATCAAGAGAATAAAAATGTGTACAATAACTTTACACCTACTTAGTGCAACATTTTTAGATCAACATGCATATTTATTGTATTGCATTTTGTGTATGTTTATACTTGCATAAAAAGAAGTTTTATTGTAAAATTTGTTAGTAACGTAAAATAAAAAATCAAGTAAACATGAAACGGATGAAAGAAGTTCATCGCGATAATAACAATAAAAAAAAGTAATTGGTTGCAAAAAAAAACCAATAAAATGAAGTAAACCGTTGCTAAAAAGTTTTAGTTCTTTTTATTTTTCATTAGCAGTGGTTTTAAAGAATTTATTTAATACTCTACAGGCCTAACTTCTCCATTTTGTTTTAAGATTGAATTTTAACCGTTTCCTTAATTTAAAATCTTTTAGTAAAATTCCTTTTCGTTAAAATAAATTTAGCAGTTTTGAAAATATTTAAAAAATTTTGATGCATTTAAATCGTAATTGTAGATACAATATTATTATTAAAATTAAAAAAATTAGGAATTAAAACTTAATAAAAAATTTAAGAAATTGATACCATACTCGATTAATTTTGATTACAATTAAAACTTAAATTTAACTGAAAAAAATAGGGGCGCATGGGATGTGGGCATCATTCGAAAAATTTTTTCATAAATCCACATTTTTATTAAATTTTAAATTAGGCATCGGACAACCAATTTTAGTATATATGCGTTAACTACTATAATTAAGTAATACATTCACAAGGTCGATACACTGTGCGATGCTGCCTTGCCATTTGTTAACTTTTAAAGGTATGTAATTAAAAAAACAAAAAAAGAATTTCATTAATATCTACCAAATTATAGCAAATTATATATACAATATGAAATGTAGTCCCTACCTTTTGCCTAAAAAATAACCTGTTACAAAGATATGCTCATTAGAGCATTAAAGAAACGGCCATGTTTGCGAATTAGAAAATTACAAAATATTCTGTGCTTTTTAGATATTTAGGTAGTGCTAAGAGGAGCCAAATGAATTGATTTAGGCTGCCTGCCTAACCTAGACATTTCTAATTGAAAGGCAAAACCTAAAAAAATTATGAGGCAACTCACTGCCAACCATCGAAAATTGAAAACCTCAGCCTAAATACTTAAATGAGGAATGGTAAGAAGGAATTTCTTATGTTGATTATAAATATATGGAGACTCGGCAAGGCGAGTTCTTTAGGGCCAAAAAATATTTTTATAACTTAAAACTGGTGTTGCACGAAAATCAACCTTTTTTATGTCACAAAACTCTTAGCTTTTATTGTTATTTTGATTTATATAAAATGTTAAAGAAAAAAAGATTGCATTTATAAAATCAAGTGCCTGGATTTGTTGC
The DNA here is from genome assembly GCA_937654795.1 of Cistogaster globosa. NCBI lineage: Eukaryota > Metazoa > Arthropoda > Insecta > Diptera > Tachinidae > Cistogaster > Cistogaster globosa. Next base: position 16,077,386 of record OW569403.1, on the reverse strand, counting down.
TAAAATTTATTTACACACATTTTTTAGGAGACGCTTGTACGGTGAGGTACAAGCGTCTGAAATACTGCAGGAATTTTAATTTGTTGCCTTTGAGTGATTTATTTACCGTTGAAATTATCTAGTTTTGTAGTTGATGCATATAAAATTCAACTACACATTCAGCCATTTAAAGTTATTTAGTACAAAATGCATGTATATCATCTCAAAAAAATATACCACACAGACTGGCAAGAAAAAACATTTGCTAACAGATCTTTTGTTTATCTTTTTCTACTTACTATAAAAGTGAGTGAGTATATAGAGATAGTCAACATGAAAATAGAAAAAAAAATCTTAAAAACCTTTCTTTGAAGAAATTAAAAATATATGTATTTATTTTCTTTATAAAGTCATTTCTCTAAGGTGTGGTATAGATGGTTTTTTTATAATTTTTTTTTTTTTTTTTTTGATACTCTTTTGAAAAAAAAACTTTATAGGCCGTATGGCAAACATAAGTTGAAGTAGATGGGAAAGAAAAAGTTTACAACTGTCAGTAGTAAGCGGCTGGTTGGCAATTATTTCTTTGTTTGTTAACCAAATAACCCACTTAAGGAAAACTGCAAAAGTAAACGTTACTTCTCCCTTTCCTATACACTTTTGAAAATAATTTTCCTTTTTTTCTTTGTCTTCCTTAATTTTTGTTTAAAAAACTTTTTGTAAAGAAGAAAAAATGAATCTCTGGAGAGAAAAAAAAAACCGATAACTTGCTAAAAAAATCAATCAATATTCGTGTCAAGTGAAAAAATTGTAAAGACATTTTAAGTTTTTGGGAAAAAACAAATTCATTAACTTGGTTTTGTTTTTAATATTTATTTGTATGAAAGCTATGTTGTTCAATTGATTCACTTGAGTGCAATTTCATTTCGTTTATCATTTCCCCAGCAAAAGAAGTCATAACACTTAAATCTACTTTTAGAGAAGCTTTCTTTATTATTGGGTAAACTCTAAAAATAATATTTATTTTTTCCAAGATATTTTTTTGGTCTCTTAAAATAAATTGATAGAAATGAAAATAAATATAAAATATTTTAATAACTTTTTCTTTTACAGAAATACATGATTTTGTTTACCTGCAAACTTAAGATTTTTCCTTGAGTAATGCTTTTATTAAATTGTTGTTATTATTAGAGGCCATGCTATTATATTCTGGTCTAAGTGACGAAAATATATATTATTCGTTAACTATGTTGCACCGCGGTTCGTATATTAGCTTGCTTATTTCGTACTTAGTTTCTGTCGCATATGGTTGCTTTCTTTACCATTCTTTAACAGTATTTCGGGTGCACAAAACGTACCAATTTTTACGCTTTGTAATATTTCTGAAACAATCAAACAATTGTTCCAAGCCTAAAATTACAATTTAATTTTTAAGCACGTTAAACTAAAACAATTAAAAATATTATAATATATTGAAGGTCAAATCGCTAATCAAAAATATTCTTTATATAAACGGCCAATACTCAGTCAATTTCTGTCTGAGGGTCTTTACAAAGTGAATAAACTTAACCTTTTTATGAAGGGTTTCGTGGGTCACATACATGGTTTGAATTTTAAATAAGGCACCGTTTAATTTAAATATTTTTAATTTGATTTTTTGGCGACTTTATAATACATACCCTGCAAAAATTTATAATCTCAGTCTATTCTCTATACAAATTTCAAGTATACCTTATTACAGCTCCAGAGATAAAGGACTGCGACAAATTTAACCTAGATTCACGTTATTAGCTGCCATGATGGCCTAACTTTACGGTGGTTTGAGTCAAATACAATGCGTTGACTAGCGCCCTTCACTGGCAGAGCCAACGAAGTTGCAAATCTAAAAACATGACTATCAGAATGATAAACTCCCTTTGCTTAAGGGATTGGATCACATTCAACATCATCTGGTGAAAGTGAAACAACATACTTCGGTCGTTTCGCTCCATTCCTTCAGATATTGACCTTAACTATAGATACCACATGTACACCGAAGGGACCTCAGCATTAACCGACTACAGAGATGGCGCCAAACAATGAGGACACAGGTCAGGTATTGGACAAGTATTTTTTTGTAAATCTAGATTTTTTCTCTTGCATGCTGTGGGACTGGTTAGATCAACTCATACTTTTGGCCCCCCAGGGGTAAAAAGATGCGACACAATCATTTTTGTTAGGCAAAGGTAAAATGATTTCAAAACATTACCAATAAAAACATTATTCTTTGGCTTTGTACATTAAACAACACATTAAAGTACAATAAAGCATTAAAGTGGCATTCTTATCACAAAAATTGCTAGAATGTACATGTTACATGGAATGTATGTGTTTCAACATTTTCAAAAAAAAAAAAAAAAAATACATAATACAATAACTTCACACTGCATTATATTTTAGCTGCATTAAAAATTGCAGTAAACAGTAAACTTTTACTGATACTGAAATTTAATTTTCATTACCAGTAGTTTTTAACTGAAACGGTAATCAGTAAATGTTTACTGGTAACGGAAACTTAATTGAAGTTATTAATAACTTTTTAATGGTTCTAATTGAAATCAACTCTGCCAAGGCACCAGATGAGCTAGAGAAAGTTTAAATACGCCAATCGATCAGACGTAGCTTGTAAAGTTTGCTATTGAAATTCAGCAATATCAGACCATGTTCTTCGAGACAGCGGGCAAATCATTACGACTGCGTCTAATTTTTCTATCCCATTTGGAACAATGAAGTAACTCCAATTCAAAAAAATATATATGGAGCGAGAGAGAATTAAAAAATAAGAAAAATGCAACAAGTGAATAAACTGGCGCTCGCCCATTGTGAAGGATATATAGACTCGGCATAGCCGAAAATAGTGCTCTTCTTAGTTTTATGTTATTTTTTAATTTATGATTTTAAGGATGTGGCCACTTTTTTTAAAGTAAAGTTTCTAGAGAAACACTTTTTTAGTTTTTTATAGTTGCAGTTGTAGTGCACTAAATACTCTGCGTAAATTTCAACTGACCATTATAACGGTTTCAGAGATAGATGCCTGTGGCTGACATACAGACATTGTGTGTATAAAAATAGGGTTTATTTCTTACTTTTTGAGTACGAACCGAAAAAAATTTTTAACCAATAACATAAAGCTTACATGAACCCTAATATTTTTTTTAGAGTTTTCAGTAAAAATTATAAAATTTCAAACTGTTTTTTTTCTAAAAGTCTTGAATCTGATGTTTTCTCGTATGCATTAACTAAAAAACAAAGTTTATGCTGACCTTATAAACATAGTTTCCATCAGGAATTAACTTTGATAAAGCCAATTTAATCAAATCCATTTAATAAATCTAAATCATAGCGTCTAGTATATAATTTTTTGAAGCAAAGCAATGAAAGAACATTTTTAAACCATATTTTCTTAAATTAAATGGATATTTGTCTCTATCACAATATTTCCTATATTTTTTTTTTCTATTTTTCTGTTTCCTTATTTTTAATAAACTTTTAAGCCACGTGCAATTCATACGTTTAAATATTACTTGGTCCATTTTTACTAACATACATAACATATACGATCATACACATGAACGAATTTTTAACTTTTACATTTAAGAAGTATAGAGTATGACATTTGCTTTTTTTTTGTGAAAAAAGAATTAAAAAGTCTGACAGATGTTCGATTTGCATTCAATAGAAACACAGAATACAAGATTCTAAGTTTGTGTAGAAAATAAAAATCTTTTTCAAGTTAAAGGGATAACTTTATAAAAGTATGCACCATTGTAAACGTAAGAGCAAACGACGTAGGACTTTAAATCAATTATTGACACGAGATGTTCAGTATAAAAGTTAGCGGAATTATATTTAAGATATAAGACAGGCAGGAACAGTGGCAAAGAGAGAAAGAACTTACTGGAGTTGTGCATAAAATCAAGTTCAAAGAAAAATACGTAACTGCCAATTATTAATTTTGAATTGTAAGCAAACCGAAACTGCTGTACAAAGTCAAGTTAAAGTTGTATTGATTTAATGTCTGCTACAGAATTATTCGTCAAACAACATTTCCATTTAAAGGATTTGGAGATGATAATTAGGCAATATGCATTTGTAGCAACAACAAAGTGATGGAAATTGTATTTTGTTTCTCAAAATGTATTGAAATATTTTTAACGTGAGTATCAGAATTTTGCATACTGTTGTTGCTTGCACCCAAGTAGATAAAGCTTGGCATACGTATTCTCAAAGTTAATTTTTGTAATTTTTTTTCTTAGCTTTTTGCTGTCCCTTTAATATTTGTGAACAGCACCTCATATATCATCTGCATAGGCTATGGCCAAGCCAGATCTGCTAAGTTAGATGCATAATCTTCTTACGTGGTCTTTAACTACGTAGTGCATCACTGCATGTTGAGTACTACCGCTGAGTGAATGTCTCCTCTTTATATAAAAAGCGTCGGTGTCATTTTGTTGGCTATATAGTTACGTGGTAACTTAATTGTAATTTATTTCTTTACCTTAAAACTAAAGACTAAATATAATGTCTTGTCATTATCATATAATAACCCTTTACATAATTGGTCTCTGAAATATAGCATTTAGTATTAAAATTGTTTTTTATTTTGTGTTTTTTTTTATGATTAAAAATATTTTTATATGTATTTCTGAAGTCTCTCAATAAGCAAAAAAATAAAAAACGATTTATTTTTTAAGAAAAGACATGATTTCTAACTTGCTAAGAAGTGAAAAATTTTAGTTAAATAAAATTAAAAGTTGTCATTTAAACAATTATTTTTTTAGCATAATTTATTTTATTTCTCTTCTATATTTATACTATTTCTCTATATACATACACACGTACATTTATACATCCCTTGACAACATTCCTCAAAAATTTTTTATACTCATATATACGAAAAATATGTTCCTGTAATTCCTATCAGTATTTTCTCCGTTTTTTTTTCAAATTGAATACAACTACTGACGGTAAGAATTATTTATTGATGTAGATTTTGATAAATCTTTTGTACTCGTATGTTAACTTTGAATGAAAAAAAACAAGGAGAGAAACAAAAAGGATCGACATAAACGTAAATCTTTTTATTCGATTTTGTATCTTAAAAACATTTCTTTTAATTTTTTATTCTTTTATTGACAGTCTTTTTGTTATTGAAATCTCTATACAACTTTTACGTAAATATAAAAGGATATTAATAAAAAGAGTTCCTGGCATTCATTATTAATATCTCAGGATTCGTAGGATACAACGTTCGTTCATATTAGATATAGGTGAGATTATTTGGTAAGAAGCGACTAAAAAATTTGTCTTTATCAACCAAATAATAAGAGAATAATGGATAATTTTTCATTCCGAGGATAAAATCTAGTTTTGGTTAATTCCATTAATACATTTTTTTAGAATAATCAAAACGTATTACTAACAAAAAAAATTTTTGATCAGTCAAATCTATAATAATAAAGCAGTACCGGGTCATTTCTGTACATGAAATATTTTTGGAAAATTTTGATATTGGTGTAGATAATACTCGATATGGCATACAAAACAAAAATTTTTGAAATTTTTGTCTGGCTATCTGTGTTCGCATCACATAAAAACTGCTCGAGGGATTTGGATAAAATTTTATGATAAGGTCCCTTAAATCTTCTTTTAAATATAGAAACCTTTTTTACATAAATATGTCATATAATTTAATTTTTTAAGGATGGCAACTATTTTTTTCATTTGAACTTATTTTACTATTACTTACTTTTTATACACGTAAGTCGTTAAATTTGTTATTGTCATTTAGACTATCTAGAAAACACATTTGCATTTTTTCGAAATTTTTAACAACAAACAAATAGATTAAGTTATTTTTCCAACGAACTTGAAAATTGTGTCATTCCCTTTCGCATCCGTGGAGATGTATTTCTATACTAACAAATGAAAAATCGTAACTCGAGAGTACAAACACAAAGGAGTTTTTTGACAGCAAAATCATATCATAATCACAAATTTGAATTTCGTCGTGAGTTTTATTGTGGGTTTTTTTGTTTCTTGCGACAACAAGACCCGGTTGAATATACTGAATCCGTGGTACTTCTTGAACCTTTATTTTAGATGGTACTATCTACTGTTATTTTTTTATTAAAATTTATAAGCCCATCCCTTATAGACCTAGGTTTCGAAAATTTTTCGTTTATTTTTTTGATTTGGTTCTCTTCAGTCATATGCTAGTTGCTTCATGCAACCCTTTTCCCGATTCTCCAGAGTCGTCACTGTATGCTCTATTTTAAGGTGTGACATTCCTTTATAATTGCAAGTATTTAACAAATATCTTAAATCATCCAATATGATGAATTCGTCGTTAAAACTTCGTTTTCTTAGTTCGTCATATGAAGCACAATAACGCACATCAAATTTACTTACTTCTTACTTCAAAGTAATCTTAAATTAATATTATTAAACTTAAAAAAGAACGCAACTAAAAACTTGTTTTTTATTCAACTAATAACTTGTGCACTTATATTTAATGCTATAACAGCAAATAAATAATTTATTCAAGTAAAATAACTTTATTTATTGAATAACTCAAAACTAAAACCAAAAATAGTCACATTGTACTGATCTGTTCGTCGTTCACCGGCGTAAGAAATATTAATAAATTTATTGCAAAGTTCGCCGCGTATGACGTATTTCGCTCGACGTCATAGTTGTGTGCAATTTCATATGCTCAAATATGTTTTATTTTTGACGACAAATGTTCGCGTCAAAAAATTCGTCGTTCGACCCAATTGTGTTTCTAGCAATGTCTTTCATAAAAATTTATTTGATAATTTAAGCAGCTGCTCAAGTTAATTTTTAAAAAGATTTAGTTTAAACAGTATTTGCGAAAGAAAGCTTAACGAGGGTTTTCTCTTTAAATTAAGATACCATTAAAAACTTTGTTTTGTTACAAACAACAAAAGAATTTGTTTTTCTTTTGACCTTATTTTTGTAAGAAATTTGCATTCAGATCTGTTGTTTTTTTTTTCATTTGATTTCTTATGATTGTGATGAAGTTGTTTGCGTTATTTGTGCTGTTTTAGAGCAGATGATACAACAGATCATATGATTCTGTAAAATATGTAGTATTTAATTTTTTTTAATTGTAAATATTTTCAAATTGTTTTACTTTTGAGTGTTAAAAAAATTCCTTTTGAGAATCTTTAAGTAACTACAAGAATGTTACAAATATTTCGAGAAAAATAAGTCGCAAAAGGTCTTGCACGAACGAGGTGAAGTGGATAACAGATGCATTTCGATAGTTGATAAGGCATATATAGAATCTACGAGGGAAAGCAGATAAGTATTCTTAAAAACAGATATTTTAAAAGAAAAAAGAAAAATATGTTATTTAGTTGTTATCTTTTTTTTTATTGGTTGATGAAGAACGTTTTTGCTTCTTATAAAAGGCGAAAGCGCGGTACCAGATATGTTTATGCTAAAAGCATTTAGACGTTCTTAATCGTATATAATTTGAAATCTCAATGAAAGTTTTTTATTTTTATTTTTTTTTTTTATTGTTCACAACAAATGAAAAGCTGACTGACATCAAAAAAATTAATTTTTAGCGTGTTTTACTTAATGTAGTTAAAAACATCTAACAAAAAAAAAAAAAAATCCATTTGTATGATAAATCTTCACTTGAAATTCAACAGAAAAATTTTAAGTGAACTATTAGTGAGCAGATGACAACAAGTAAAAAAAAAAGAGAACAAAAAACTTAAAATTAATGAGTAATATAATGCCAAAGAAAAACTCTGTTATCAGTGTTTTCCTAAGGGAAAAACTTAAGGGTTAAAATTAATGCAATCGAACGTATTCCCACTTTTTTGTTATGAAATTTTACCACATATTTGTTTATAAGTTTTTTAAAAGACTTAGCTCTTAGCCTTCGTACTTTGAAAAAAAAAAAAACAACTCCTACAGTTTTTTGAAATATTTATCTTCTCTACATTTTATTTGTTCTATATCTTGATAAAACTTCAACTAATATAAATGCAATCAAATGTAAAAAACAAACAGCCAAAGTAATATATACGGCGACGCAGAATCCCAAACACCCTTTATTTAAGCAGATAAATGGAAGTTTTAATAATACCACACGTTTTATTAAAAAATTCTTATTATCTTAAATATAAAATAATTTTCTTTGTAAGTTTGTTTGTTGTTGAGTCAATAACGGCTAATGGTCTAAACTGATTTTAATGGAACTTATTAAAACACAGGAAAATTTGTCCTCATATTTTTAAATAGCGAACCAGAAGGGAAAAAGCGGATGCATTTTGATGCTTCTTTATCAGCTCTAAACTTTATTTATGGGAGGTTACACACGCAAAACTTTATGCATCTTAACCGATTCTTACAAAAATAGATTTAAAGGATTTTCGGAATAAAGATATGTCCTGTTCTATAAATTACAAACTATATAGATGACGCCTCTCTAAGACTTTTAATATTTTATCTCTAAAATTACTCTCTCATTTAAAAAAAATACTTCTTCTTACGTGCTCAGAATGACACATCATTTAGCACTTTAAAAGGCGCTAAAATTAGACCCAGACAAGGATGGTTAAATAAAAATAAAGTTTAGTACAGCATTTTAAATAATTTTCTTAAATTTATTTGTTAGGAAAGTGTCAAATGAATTTGTCTTTGAACGGTGCAGATAGTCATCAATATATAAAACAAAAGACTAATTTATTAAACTTCTTGTTTGTCTTTCTATTCTCTTCTCACATCAGATAACAGTTTGAGGATAAATTTACGTAAACCTTTATGTTTAGAAAGAATATTGAAACCTGGTTCCAGAAAAACATGCTGTTGCCGATGGTACCTTCAAAAGCATTTTTGTATCTGGGCAAAATTAAATTTATCCAAGATAAGAATGGTATTTCTACCTTTTATCACAATTATAGCATGGCAAATATTAAAAAAATTTAAGATGCAAAACTATTATTTCCAATAAAGAAATTAAAATTCAAATCAAAAATTTAATTTTTGACCTCGTTTTTTTAACAAAATATAAAGTAATATTTTATAAATTTTTTTTTTTTTTTTGATAAAAATGTACTACTTATTTACTGAATAAATTTAATATTATTTTTTTAAGTTGTATATGAGAGATCTTTAAGGGAAATTTGTATATATGTAAATATGTTTAACATCTAACTTCTGTTTATTATAGTTTTAAAACTTTCCAATATTGTTAATTAATAAACAAAATAGAAAAAAAAAAAACAACAAAGCGCTTTCCGATGGTGGTAGACTAACGACAAAGAAATTGAAAAATAAATTTAATTGGTTCTGATCATTCCGTTCGTTGAAAAAATAATTATTTTATAGGACGAAAATGTTTATCTAAACAAGGGCATTTCTTGTAGAAATAAGAGTCGGCGTATAACAAAGAAGAACGAAATAAACAAAACCGTTTTTTGTTCGCTGGTAATGTTTGTTAAAGTTTTAAAAATTTTGTATTGGCTTCTCATGTGATTTTTTAAGTTTTAATATTTAAAGAAAAATGTTTTTGGCTTTTATAAACATTTCTATTAATGTATTCTGAGGAGCTGGTCCAAGCACCCAGCACAGCTTTACTAACCAACAAATAAATTGCATTTTTATTAAAAATGTTGTGAGATATTAGCATAATAAATAAATAACGATGTTTCTTTTTCTTTTCCATTAAAGCTCCAATACAGCTCTTTTTTATACAGTCTCTGCCCCACTATATGTCCTTGTGTCATAGCCATGTTTAAGCTAGATACTTTCTGACAAGGTTTTGATATATATTAAAATATATTTATAACTGTGTCTGTTACACTTAAAGCTTTGCAATTAATAATAATAAAAATTTAAATATAACTAATGGCCATTATATGATATGGAGCTCTACACGTTTGAGTCGTTTATTAGTTGTGTTTTTCAATTTAAACATTAACCAAATAATACTTTTCACTACCTCATCAAAATAATTTTTTAAGTTCAAAAATCTTAAATTAATATATCGTTTATTATTAAATTAAAGAATCAGGTGTTATATGAAACCTTAATAAAAGCAACTGCACACATCTATTCTTTTAAGAAACTTTTATAAAAATAAGAAAAACTCTTACTCTCACGTCTCCGTCCCAACAGTTCTGATGTTAAATGGTAATCAGCAGCTTTAAGACAACAAATTTTAATAACTATAATTTAACATTTTCTTTTATATACCGTCTCCTATTTTCGAATTTATTTTTGGTGAGAGTTTTACTGTGAAGAACATAGCAACATTTCTGTTTTCTACACTTGTTTGTGTGGTATAACTTGAACTGTGTGGTATAACTAATCTAAAAATTTAATAATTTCTATGTTTACAATAACTATGTGCTTGAGAATACATTTGTGTATCAGTGAACATAAATTAATACATTTGTGATTTATTTTTAACTGATTACTTAAGTTTCCCAAAGTATAACTTTTAAACTTTCGCATTGCATTGTAATCAGAGCGAAAATGTTAGTCGGCGTTTTTGGTATGGGTAGTTGCTTGTGTGTTTTAACCCTTCATGAATAAAGAAAAACACATGAGTAACATGCTTATACTGCTAAATAACTCCCTCTTGCATATTGAATGCAAATTGCTGCGGTTATTAAAGATTGTTTCAATTTTATTTCTATTATCCCCAAGACGTTTAAAACACAATTCTTTGGCATTAAATTCTATGAATTTAAATTGTTATTGTACTCTGAAACATCTTAACTGGTATAGATTGATAACTTTTAACGGATATGAAAGATATGAGCAGGATGAAAATAAACAGAAAAAAGAAGTAAACTGTTAGAATAATTAAAGATTTGCCCAAAAAGACGTAACTGCTAAACTATGGGTTAAAAAAGTGTTTGTTCTTTTCAAATAATTGCTAAGAAATTGAAGATCCTACTCAATATAAAACTTAATATCACATTTAAAAAAAAAATAAATTATCTTTGGGTTTGATACGTGTTAAAAAATATTTATTTACATTTGTACAAATAGTGGTTACGCTCTTTTGGTTAAATATTTGACTAGGCTGAACGCACTTTTAAAATATATCTTTGTTGAAATGTAAAGACTACAAATTAAAGTATAGAACAGCATAAATGACTTGAAGCACTTTGCTGTAATAGAAACATGATCGAAAACTTAAGTGAGCTGTTGCTAAAAAAATTAGAAAGAAAGTTCAAAGGTCCGAATGCACGAAGTCTTTGAAAAGAGAGTCAACACTACTGGGGCCACTTGTCATGTCTCAGAATCGCGTTAAAAAGATCACGACATAATTAATGATATCCATTTCATTAAGGAACATAATTTTAATGTTTTGAAGAAAAATGTTTTGAATTGTTTCCAATTTAGTACAACTAATGTTAATGACATAAAAACTTTGCTTAAAAATTCAACATTAACTTGTTATGCATGGCCGCTAACGTTTAAAAAAAGTAAAAGTTGAATTATCATACGCCGTGATGTGATGTGTGGAACTGGACTTTTAAGAAAATTTTAAGAAAATTTTTGTTACCAATGATTTTCTATACAACAGAAAAGCTAGCAGATAATAAAAAATAAATAAAAAACGTAATCGCTGATATTCTGTTAAATTATTGACAAATAAATTAACCTCGTTTAACCGCTAACATTTATTCAAAATTAAATACTTTATTTTGTACGTTTGGTAAAAATATTATTACAGAATTAAGTTCTGTAATAGGCAGAGGGTCCCACGTTACCAAAGCTTTATAAAATAAAAGTGATTTTAACAGCAGCAGAAATTTGTTCGCAATTCGTATTTTTATTCCTTTCCGGAAATCACTGAGCCGAGAGAACTTGTTGAGGCCCTAAATTTATATATGAAATTCAAACCATGTAACCATGTGCAAAGCATGCACGACTTTGCATGAACTGTAGGTAAATTCTTATTTTAAAAAGTGCAGATTTTTTTATTCCACACTAGATCCAGAATTCATTTCAATAAGTGACCTGCATAATGATTAAATTAAAAAAAAATAAGAAAAAATAATAAAAAAATAGAACAGTTTAACAGTAATAACAACTGGATTGAAGTAAACTCATCCAAAAGTAAATGAAAATCAAGAAGCAAGTTTTTTTATGTTTATCTGTTAAAATATTAAGAACTTAAAACGCAAATAGTTTTAAGATGCACTTAAAGATTTAGTATCTACAATAAATAAAAAAAATAAAAAAATACGTGAAGCATAAAAACCAGATCCCTATGCTTAGTAGTTGTAAATAAAATTATTTTCTCTTGCAACATTTTAAAGTGGGGATGCTAAAAACTATATGTATCTCTTTTAAATCCATAGCATCCTTGCGAACTTATCTACCGCTGATATAAAATAATTTTTTTTAAAACAACGCAGCAATGGAAGAATTATCTTTTTATAACTTTATTAATTAATTCATTAAAAAAATTATAAAGACAGAACGGTTACTTAAAAAAATTTGTGTTACGTTTAAAACAAAACAAAAAAATCGGACGTTAATAGTTTACCGGATGCAATATCTACTGTTGAAACACCATTGAACTTATAATATTAAATATGTGTACTCTATATCATACTAGACAAAGTAGTAGATAATGTGTCCAATTTTCGAGTGTTTTTTATAACGGTACAAATGATAGGGCCCTTTAATTTATTGACAATCGACTTTCTGTCTATAATGATTCAAAAGATAGTCTCATATATACCAATGTACAATTTGGTGAACTATTTACCAACTTTCCAAACTAAAATAAGTTTACAAATATATACAACACCTATGGGGACTCCATTTAAATTTTAGATTTTTTGTATTACTTTTTGTTATTGGGAGCTGCAGTAATACGCAGTTTTTTAAATGTAAAATATATGATGTAATGGGGGCAGTATATAATTTTGAAAAGTATGAACTGTTAATAAAACGGGACCAATCAGCAGAAACAATTTTTCAAATAAGAAATTTTTGTTTCGAAATCAGTTTAGAAATGCCTGAGTTTTGCAGCCACAAACACAAAAAAAAGCAACATTTAGATGACGAATTGATAACCTCCTCCTTTCTTTGTAGTGGGTTGAAAATCAGTTATTTCAGCAAAATTTCATGGTGCTCACTATAACGTTTACCAAGTAACACGATAATAATAATTAATTTTAACTGGAAGTGACACACCTACCTGAAATATCAATCCCCTATTTAAATGACCGCATATGTGGTAATAAAATGTGAAAGTCAGTCCACTATTGTAGACAGCTATAGTTTTCCAAAAAAAAAAAAAAAAAACACATCAAGTTTTATATAAACGAAAAGAAAGTTAAATAAAAAAATAGACTTTAAAAAGTACTTGCCATATAATTACTTAATTTTGTGATTGTCAAATTTTGTTACTCACTTACAAAAGACATTACATTAGTTCGCAAGTCAAGGAGGCAGTAATTAAACTAGTTCCTTAAGCTAAAAAAGAATATCTTAAAATAAATACTAATGATTATTATTATTTTCTGCAATTGTCAATGTTATCAATTTAAATTAAAAATTAATTAAATTAAATTTAAATTAGACTTGACTTTGAAAATAACATTTTTGCAAAAAGCTCTGCTGCCTGTTTTACCAGAAGATTTGCAAACTCGAGTTATGTTCCGCATGTAGACTTCATTGGGACAAAACCAAATCTTTTTTGTAGATTTACTATAAGTAAATATTTTATATCGAAAAGTTAGTGAAGCTGCAACTGGTAAAAATTAAAAAAAGTGTTAAAGTTCTGTAAATTTTACCTACATGCAAAGTTTTGGATTACATTTAATTTAACTAGATGACTTCAGTTGTAGAAGTAAAAGTCAAACAAATTGATTTAAACATTTTTCATGCATTTAGTTTTCCAAATTTAGTTTGTACCCAATTGATGCGGGGCTTAACTTATGTGATTTTCAGACCATTGCAAAGTTTTTTTTTTTTTTCGTTTTACTGTCTTCTGTTTCGGTTCATACTCAGGTAAAAGTTGTTTGTATGAAAAAATTGGAAGAAACGATGAACGGTAAACACAGAACGAAGAACAACTAGCAGCATTAAGTGCAACGGAAATTTGAACTTCCTTTATGATTGTGTTAAATGTATTTTTGTATCTATCTTTGCTTGTCGAAACGTTGCTGTTATGCAACTGACTTCCAAACGGAAATGTATTTTCTAGTCACGTTCTTAAGTGACCAGATGCGAGCAAACATTATTGAATTTGATTTTGCAATAGAAATACTATTCAGAGGTCTTGCTTCATCGTAAAAGATGCTCCTCAGGTCTTACAACAAATAAAAATTAAAATTCTTTCAAATCGGTATTACGGAAATACGTAGGCTTATTTAATGTTTCTTTTTATAGTTTACGCACACTTAAAAACTCTTCCTCTACGGAAATAAATTTTTTTATGCTATTTATTGCATTTTAGTGGCATAAATAATTAATACGATTTTAATTCTTCATCGACCTTTTGTTGATTTATTCAATGTTTGTTCTCTATAGTTTCCTATAGTTAGGCTTTCAATGTCAAGCTTAAATAAAAAGACTATTTATTTAACATATTATTTTCCGACGTTTCGTTGGCGGTTTTTTCCAACATCATCAGGGAATTTTTTTATTAAATCTGACAACATTATAAATACAAAAGAAAATCTTTATAAGTAACAACAATAATTTAAACGTTAAAATTAATTTACTTACATATACTCTTTTCTCGTCAAGTTAACATTATTTTTATCACAGTTTTGTTTTGTAAAACTTGGACAATACTACACAAAACTTAAATTAATCAAAAAGAATGTAAAATAAACTTAAAATAGTATATCACAGTTAACAAATTTTTTTATAGCTTTGTTGATCACAGTTGTTTTTATACTAATGCTATGGTGTAATTTGCATTGGTGTTATCTTTATCCTCTTTTGTATTAATTGCGCTTTTTGAGTTTTGTTGAATTCTCAAGCTCTCCAACGTATATCTCTTATTTTCCTTTTTCTCTAAAATTTTTCTTGTTCAAAATTTGGTGTGTGGTTGTTTTCTATACAGTGTTTTGCAAGTGCTGTTGATTGTTTTCCTTTTTTAATGTCAGCTTTATGTTCGTCTATTCTCACGCCTAAACTTCTCTTCGTTGTCCCAATATAAATTCTTCCACACTGTTCGTTTGGTTTGCCATTACATTTAATTTGGTAAACAACATCACTTTGTTCTCTACATTCTATTTTTGTTTTTGTTTGAGTAAATAAATTATGTACTGTTTTGTTTGATCTATGTGTAAGTATGACTTCTTTTTCTTTTATTATCTCTCTTATTTTTCTGTTGTCAGTTAATTTTGGGATAAATGGTAGGCTATAAAATTTTGTGTTGTTGCCAGATGTTTCGTCTCTTTCCTTTTTCCTTAGATTATTTTTGTTTGTTACTTTATTTATTAGTGCGTTTATTATCGTCATTGGAAAATTATTTTTCGTCAATATATCCTTTAGTTTAAAAATGTTTCTGGATCTAAACTCTTTATCACTAAGTTTTAATACTTTTTAAATCAAATTTGTTGCAGTATTAATTTTCTGATACATGGGTTGTGTGGAGTTAAAGTTTATTAAACGTCCTGATGCTATTGGTTTTATATACCAATCGGTAAGTATTCTGTCTTTCTTTCTTATAATTGTCATATCCAGGTATGGAATGGAATTATCCTTTTTTCTTTCAATTGTAAACTTGAGTTTGTTATGGTAATTGTTAAATGTTGTCTGTATTATTTCTTCGTCCTTATGTTTGATTATAGCAAATAAATCGTCCACATATTTTACAATTACCTTTATATAAACGTTTTTCTCTTTTAAGTCGTCAATGCTCTCCTTCAATAGATTGTCTAAGACTATATCTGCTATAGTCGGTGATAAGGGATTGCCCATTGGCATACCATATATTTGATGGTAAATTGTGTTACCATACATAAAATAATTATTTTCTATCAGGCAAAATTTTAGTATCCTCAGAAATTGCGTCCTTGGTATCTTGGTGTAATTTTGTAGTATGTCCCCTTTTTTTCATAATATTAGTTATAGCTAGGTGTATAGGTATATTAGTAAATAATGATACCACGTCTAATGATATTAAAATTTCATCTTCGTCCAGTTTTATTAAGTCCAATTTATCCTTAAGTTCTATTGAGTTTCGAATGTTATATTCCTTTGATATAATATTTTTCAAAATTTCTCCTATATATTTCGACATTTTGTAACAGGGTACTCCTACCGATGATGATATCGGACGAAATGGTGTGTCAACCTTGTGAATTTTTGGCAGTCCATAAAGTCTGGGAGCTATTGCTGCATTTGATGTTAATTTTACCTTTTCCGATTTACTAAGGTATTCCTTTTTATATAGGTCCATTATGAGGGTGTTATTTATTTTCTGTAGTTCTGTTGTTGGGTCTGTCCTTAGTTTCCTGTAAGTATTTTTTTCTTCCAATAATTTTTCCATTCCAGCTTCATAGGCTTTTCTATATAATAGAACTGTTTTGTTTCCCTTGTCTGCCTTTGTAAGAAATATTTCCTGTTTGTGTTTTTTCAATATTCTTTTCGTATCCTCATAAATGCTTAGAATAAATTTTTCTTTTATGTTATTTTTGATTGTCCTTTTGTGTGTTAAAATTCTGTTTGCTATTCTTGACCTAATTATATCTTTTTCTCTGTCATCGGTATGGGTTTGTACCCACTGTTCTAAGTCTGCTATTAAACTAATTGTTGAAAAATTATTTTTGCTTATTGGCAAAGCAAATTTTGATCCTAAAGAAAGAAGCCACTTGCACTCTTCTGGGATGGTTATAGATGTTTTGGTTATGAACCAATCTGGGTTAAACTTCAAATTATATTCTCTTAATCTTTCCTGTTTTAGATTTTCAATTTTGGACACATGGGTTCGTTTGTTAATTAATTTTATTTTGAAAAATCTTCGCTCTTGCATATTTACAAAGTCTTTGTACTCTTCGTTGTCTAATATTTGTGAAATTTGATGCCTTATTTTATTAGTTTCCTTTTTTATATCGTTTATGTTATAATTAGTTTCCTTAATCTCTAGATTTAATAACTTCATATGAAATTTTTGTTCAACTCTATTCAAGTCTCGTGATATTTTTGTCGTTATAAATAACTGTCTTGTGATCTTCGTCGTGTTAATTAAATGTTTTGGAGTGAAACCTTTTTTTCTACAAGTTAATAAATATTTAAGTCTTTCAGTTTGTTTTCCTAGCTTTTTCATATTTCTGCAATATTTCTTTAGTAAGGAACAGGTTTCTACGTTGTATTTTTGCTTGATGTAGGTAAAGAAGCTCATTTTTGTTGCCAGTTTTAATAATTTGATTCGACGGGCCCTTCGATAATTCTTACGATTTTAATTCTTCATCGACCTTTTGTTGATTTATTCAATGTTTGTTCTCTATAGTTTCCTATAGTTAGGCTTTCAAGGTCAAGCTTAAATAAAAAGACTATTTATTTAACATATTATTTTCCGACGTTTCGTTGGCGGTTTTTTCCAACACCATCAGGGAATTTTTTTATTAAATCTGGCAACATTATAAATACAAAAGAAAATCTTTATAAGTAACAACAATAATCTAAACGTTAAAATTAATTTACTTACATATACTCTTACTCGTACAGATTTTAAGTACGCTATCAACGCATATAAAAAGCACTAGTAATCATTGCAAATCATTTGTTGTTGCACAATTATGTTAACTGATATATTCTCATACCCTAATAAAAGCAAGTTGCCAGATCTTTTCATATTAGAATAAAGCAGACGATTTAACTTGCTTGCAACTATAAATCGCAGTTGGGGTGGTATGGTATTATTAAGTAGAACATCAGAGAACTTCTGTGTGTAGAGCAGTTTCACATCAGTGTTTTCTAATAAAATCAAGTATAATTATCAGCGTGTTTTATTTAAAAAAAAAAATACATTGAGTAAATCAAATGTAACAATATAAGGAAAACTTCAATTAATATATACATGGCTTTGAAAATCAATTTGTATTTTATATACTTTAACGATATTGTAATTTTGGGTTTTTTAAATGAAATTAATAAAGAATAAGGTTATTAAATTGACAAACAAATTCCCTTGTTTCTTTTATGAGGGGTAAACAAATAAAAAGTATTAAATTTAAAATCAAAAAATTAAAAATTATCTCCATAAGTGATGTTATTTGATGTATAATGATCACTCTTTTAACCCGCTATAGATAGACAGAGCAAATTTAAGCAAAGTGTGGATTAATTTTTTTGTGCAAAAATTATTTACTTTTCTCCTTAAATTGTGATTTTCTTAAATTTGGTAAAATTTGTTTTTATGGTGGTTTTTAATTAGAAAAACGACACAAGTTTATTCCAATAAATATTAACAATTTAAACATTAACTATAATCGGTTTTTGTTATTTGTTTAAAATAATTTCTAAGTCTCATTAAAAGTTTTAAAACATCATAATTACAATTGGTTTTATTTAAAATACAACATTTTTAATAATTAATTTTTAAATGATGTTAATTTATTTAGATAATTTTGCCTATAGTTACAAGTATCGGCAGCTATGCAGTTCTGTCTTTCTGTGTTAATCAATCCCATTTTGGATTTATTTGAAAATTAAAATTAAAATATAAACTTTTATCAAAAATGGAAAATTTAATACAAAAAATAATATTTATAACTATTAAAGGGTATCCCAAAATTCTCACAGGAGCTTAAAAAAATGCAGCTGATAATATGAGTAAGAAGAAGTGAATATACATGAAAATGGAATGAGCTTTATTTTGCAATTATTTTTTTAGCGGCCACTTCAAGTAAAACTATGTTAAGCGATGAATCAAAATTTTCTAATGAGAAGAATATATAACTGACTAATGGAGTTAAATATGAATTCTACTTCTGAATAATCTATCGGTGATTGCTACTGGTTCATAAATTCCGTATCTTAATTTGATAATATTGTCGTTAAAAAAATTATTGTTTTAAGAAATTACTAGAAATCGTACAATTTGTGAAATAGTTCGATTGATTCGTGAAATATTTCTCGGTCGTGTACTAATCAGTAACATGATTAAAAACCATGAACTTATTTCTAACAAAAGATCTATATAACCACATTTGAACTATGAAGGCACACGGATATGGGTCGCGGCACTAAGGTCACTAGAAGTTCGCATGTTCAGTAATATATTGAGTCCTAAGAAGCCCTAAACAAATATCGGTAAGATAAGATAAAAAGAAAAGAGAAAGTCGAGAGCCTGTAATTACCAAAGTCTAGAGTAAGGGCTGGTGATAGCAGGAGACTGGGAGCAGTAAGCTACCAATCGGAAGGGGAAAAGTCGATCTACCTCACGCATAATAACAAAAAAAAATAATTTTTTACGCTAATTTCGCGCCACTCTTTCTTAATATTTAATAGAATAAAAAAATTATAAAAATAATCAAAAAAAAGAGTAAGCGTTAGTAATCTCTATTAATTGCGTAAAAGAAATTTAATTATATAAAAAAAATTTTGCTTTTGTATAAAAAATATCAGGTTGTTTTATTATTGTGATGGCCCTCGTATTAATTTATTCGTCCGAGATAGTTTTCGGCTTCATGATACCTGAACAAATAGGCAAAGCAGATCATTAGTATCTGTAAAATATTTGCAGTAGCTGCTTTGGAATTGTGTTGCTTATAATAAACACCTATACATAAACACACATTCAGTCTGTTATTTACTCATAATAAAGCCATAATTATTATTATGATTATTATTTTTTTTTGTTGTATAAACATTACCTTAAGTAAAATAAATATTAATAATAATAGAATAAAAACAATTTTGTGTTGTGAAAATAAACTCAAAATGTGTTTACATATTTTTCCTAATTTTTTCAATATTTAGTTGGCTCGATAACAATTTTACTCAATGCAGCATAATTTTTCTACTGTTGAATGTTTTATACAGATAATTTTGCAATTGAGCATTATTTGCAAAAGATTTAGATGCTTTGTTTCGTAAATGTTAATTGTAAATTCAATTTTCATTATTTAGGGTTTAATAAATACTTTTAGTTTTCTGCACTTTGGGGTATTTTTTTAAAATAAATTTTGATAATTTTTTATTTAGTCTTCGAAAATTGAACAATTGAAAAGATAAAATAAGCATTATCGAAATGGTTAAAAATACATATGAAAAGCCTTAAAGTTATAAGAGTTTTATCTAGCGCAATGTAGAGAAATTTTGTTAGTGCATACCATGGCTGTACCTGTAGCTTTCAAAATGTAAAAAATTTAATAATATATTTTTTAAATTTTAATTATATTTTTTTTACTTGTGGCAAAATTTTTTTTTTTTAATTTTAAAGGTCTTTCTATTACAGTTTCAGAAATAAGGCTGTATAATATATAAGAGACGTGTTGTATGGCGTACCCTATTAAATTAAATTTAATGAAATTATATTTTTCATTAAAGCGAGCACATATGCTTTATACTCTGTGCAAATTTTGAGCTCTTGAAAATAATGGTTTTAAAAAATAAGGCCAAATATCTGAAAATTATTTCTCTATAAGATAGCAATGCCAGATTCAAATTTGCAAAATTTTTTATATTCTTTAAAACATTTCCAGTTTTAAAAAAATGTTTACTATCAGTCTTGACAGACTTTCAATCGTTTTATCAAAACTTTATTAAAAACAAATTTCCGCAAATAAAAAAAAAATTATTTTGCTTTATATTTCGTGTTGGGCTTAAAAAATCTTAACAAAAACCTTCCTTCTTTATTCCTGGCGATCACTCAAAATGCTTTATAGTTATGCAAAATTATCTGGCAACCCTACTATAAGAACACCCGTTTGCTACATTTCAATATTAATAGCGGCCAATTAAGTTTTCCGAAATGGAGACCTGTGACAGACAGCATACAGGCCGACAGGTATTGTAGCGATATTAACAGGTTTGTTGAAAAAAAAAATTATTAAAAAGCTTAAAAAATTATCAGCAAAAGTATAAAAAGTAATAATTAACTCGATTAATTATCACCACTATAACCCGTAAAAAAATAGCTTATACAATAATTAACTTAATTTAAATTATATTTTTTTCTCATTTTTTATAAATTTTAATTGCAGCGCACCAGTGATCTTGGCGTCCCAGAAATTGAAATGTCAGTTTATGGAAAATAATTTTCTATCGCCCTCAACTAAACGGACAATATTTTTTGCCAGCTCATATTTACTCCCTCTAATGGCCATTACTGGCTTGTATGTGCTATGATAACTTGTTTGTGGCGACACGGTAGTGGCGTTCGAATGTCTGTTGAACCACAGAGAGGCCGTAAACGTGTGACACGTCTGGCAATTGTTGTTGTAATTGCCCGTACATCGTTGTGGTTGCCAGTACAAGTGAGTTCTACAATAATCTTGATGGGGTTTTCTTTTTTCTTGTTGTATTCCGTTCTATTTGCCGACTTAAAACAAAAAACTTTGTATGTTACAGTAGTGTGTTTTGTGGTGTAAATGTTAGACAACAACACCTTAATGCATAGAAAGAGCGATACGCAGGCTAACTAATAGACAACATTGTTGTGAGGAATTTTGGATTTGGCATTTGTATTTGTTGTTTCAGTTTTCCTTTGCAAAAACGAAATGATTGCTTGCGGAAATTTTGTTGTGTTGTATTGCAGTAAATGTTTTGTTAATGGCTTTAAGTTGCTTCACAATTCTACTTTTCAATGTCTTGTTTTCGAATCAATACACAGTGGTTCTTAGAGTATTGGCAAGATTTTACAAATTTAACCAGGTATTAGCAGAAATTTTAAAACAAACAAAAAACACTGGAAATGTTTATTCTATAAAAACAAGTAGTAACAGAAAAGATTTGTTTATATGAATTTATTTGCACATGCCAACAAAAAATTAGAAAAACCAAACCTAATATTTTCTTACAGCAAACCAATGTAAATTCTAATCGCATATAAACAGACATCTGTCCTTTCTGTATGCAGATATGTTAAATACCAAAATCCTTTTTTTTGCAAGCGATTCTGCTGCTAAAAGCACTTAATGTATACCATGCCGATATCCAGTTAACTGTGATTTTACAAATTGTCGCACAAACTATGGCATACACGAGTTCCTGCATAAATCCGGTATTCAATGCTTTTTTATCAGATAATTTTTGCAAGGTGATTGGATTTTGGTCTTTATTATGCTACAAAATATTCTTCTAAATTCATTCCAAAAATTATTTAATAACTTCCATTAAATTTGCTTGTAGAAAGTAAACAGCAACGCAAACCACAACAAAAGTATTGAAGTTCATTAAACTTTCTAAACTGTCTTCATGTCCATAATTATGTATGTATGTGTCCTATTATATCTATGTGCCCAGTAGACAAAACTACACCAGTCGTAAAAAATACTTCTTTTATTATAAAAATGCGTTGAATTGTTAATTAAACTGCATTATGCAAAACAATATTAAAAGAGAAAAATTGTTTAAAAAAGAAATTGCAAAAAATTTGCTTAAAACTGAAATATTAAAACTGGTAGTTTTTTTCGATAACAGTTGATTGCTGAAATATTTTAAGTAAGTCTCTTATTTTTTTATTTTACCCGTCTCTTTAAGTAGTCGAAATATATGCAGATAAATGTATAATTATTTATATTTAAACTCTATGTGTCCATTGCAGATGCAGCAAGATATCATTATTTTTATTTTAAGAAAGAAATATTTCTGGGAAAAAAAATTTGTTTTTGTGCACTTTTAAAAAAAGTACTTTAACATTAACTTTTAAAGTACCTTTAACAAAAGTAGCTTGAAATAAGCCTTTAAAAAATATGTTTTAAATAAGAGGATTTTCCAAAAAATTTATTTTAAATAAAGCACAGAAGTCTTATAAAATTTTAATAAAAATATCTTGGAAATGGAATAGAATAACTTTCGTAAAAGTCAAAAATACAACCTTTAAATTACTATATTATGACAAATGAATTATTTAAATCAGCTTAAGTGCATTTTTTATTTATTTTTTTTTAATAAAGAAAATTTTTGTGAAACTTTTCTAAAGAAATTACGACAATTAGACGACAGTGCAATGTAATGTAGCGTTTTCTGATTCTTTATTTCTATTGGGTTTTTAGTTTTTCCGTTTTTATTATAAAACGTTCGCAAAAATTAGAAATCAACAATTTCAAATGTGTGTAATAAAAAAAGCAGTTCGGGTCATCTTTATTCTGACATTTATCTTCTTATCTGCTGATCATTTTCCCAGGTACTTACAACTTAAAACAATCTTAATTTGAGCTTCATTTGATTTTAGTTGTGTAGATAAATGCTGGTATTTTGTTGGGCGTGTAACTATCATTTTCATCTGGTGAGAGAATAAATTCATCTTTGTTTCTTATTTGTGTTGTTCAACTTTATTACAGACTTTTTATGCGTTGAATTAGTTTCTCATCGCAATCTTACTTTTAGAATATTTAAATCAGTTTTTCATGCTTTAATTTATCAAGTGCCTCTTAATTGACAAAATACATAAAAATTTATTTACATACATCAATTAAGTTATGAACAGAAGTTTTTAAGCCTCTTTTCTAAACCTTAAACTGCTGATGTAAAATTAGTTTCATTGCTGCATAGCAAAGAAATGGCCACCCTTAAGTAATTTCAAAATGTTTGTTACTATTTTATACTGTAAATTACTTTTTCTGCTAATAAGATGCATTAACAGCCAATACATTTACATACATAAATACAATTTGCTTGTATACAAGTCTTGCTTTATCGGCAATAATAATATTGTTTAAAATTAATAATATTCATCTTATTTCTTTAACAAAAATTATAATTGTTTTAGGTCATTTAGTACAACAATCAAGAATTTTGCTAAGGTAAAATACATAAGACACATTTCCATATAAACTAGTTTTAAATTAATAACAAACAATATATAAAAGAAGTATTTTAATTAAAAATTTTGACAATTAAGAAATCCATTATTAAATATTTTGAAAAGTTTTATTTAATACTCTTTATATATGTATATAATTCAGATAAATATACTAAATAAATTAACTTTAACTACCTTAGTGTTTATTATATTAAAAAAATAAATATATATAAATTTAACATCAGAGTAAATCAATTATAACAAACTCTTAATCTAATATTACGTGTTTGTGAAAGTGTTTCTATGTGAATTTGTTAAAAAATCAGTGGCTATTTGTCATGATTAATATATAAAATATTTAAATATTTTATAATCAACTACTTCGGGACATGGGAATTTTTACGTAAAAAGCTAAATACTGTTCGCAAAGAGAAGCGCTAAATTTGTATAAAATAATACTTGCAAAAAAATCCGACTTCAAAACAGATTTTGGCTATCTGTCTATAACAGTTCAAAAGTTTGGGCAAATACATCAAATTAGGTTAACTAGTGGGATACCTTTTAATTTCCAAACCCAAATTTTATATATTTTGCTATAGTGGACTTA
Organism: Cistogaster globosa; assembly: GCA_937654795.1. Taxonomy (NCBI): domain Eukaryota; kingdom Metazoa; phylum Arthropoda; class Insecta; order Diptera; family Tachinidae; genus Cistogaster; species Cistogaster globosa. Next base: position 16,052,820 of record OW569403.1, on the reverse strand, counting down.
CAAATATAGCTCCTTTCGGGCGCTAGTGACATCTGCAGCTCTTTCTAGCTTTGAATAAATTTAAAAACCAAAACATTTAGGTGTTCAAACAATTTTTATTTTTTTGCCCAAGTCCCGTTAAGAAATCAATGCTTCGTTAACCAGTTTATAACTAGAGAAAAATATAAATCATTATTCGACATAAAACAGCCAATTTTATATACTGATAACCTATGATAATACCAATAATAAAGAGAGTTTTTTAGAAACACTTCAAGAATGTCTGCTATTAAATTTCACTAACTGAATAATCAAACAAATAAAACGACCTTATAAATTTTTTTATTAAAAATCAATGTAATAAACTAAATTACATATTTTAAAAAGAACTCAATTGATTTGCTATAATAATGAAAAATTTATTATATTTTATAATTATTTTTAAAGTTTTGTAAAATAGTCATTATAAATTGTTTGTTGTTGTTCTTTTACAGAAACTCCTTATAATTTTTTTAGTGACCAAAATTCTTATATATAAAACGTAAGCAAAAATTTTAATTTAATTTTATTTTTCTAATAAAAATAAAACGATAAATTGTAATAAAATATAGTTAATTGACACAATTTTTAATTAACTAGTTATCAATATATGTATAAAAGAATTCCAAAAACTAATTTTATTATTTTCAGAGCTATTGAGGAAAAATTCAAGTTTATAATTAATTCCAAAATATTTGAAAATAACCGACGCTGATCACAAGCCAATAACATAAAACTGTTATATTTTTTTTAATTTATTCAAATCTTTCTTTCAATAATTTTTTGCGACTTTGTAAATGATTTTCATTTGAGTCCAAGAAGTTTTCACAAACGCCCACCAATTGCGCAAAACTCCGTTAGAGAGGTAAATCTTTATATTTCAGTTTAAAAGAAACATATATAAATTTTATAAATGACATAACATCTTTGTTTGGGTACAATAATCATATTTATTATGCTTTCTCTCACTGTAACTTTATACAATATTCCTTAATTCACTCATATTCTTTTGTTTTTATAATCTATTTTAAAATTTTTTATTTGGTTTTTAACATGAAACGACAGCTGCATTTTTTTGACACATAAAACATAAACTGATATTACTGCTGGTATCAAAACAATCATAAATTTCAGGTATTTTAAATACAGACAACAAAAACAACTGCTGCGGTTTTTCGGTTTTTTTTTTGCAAATTGCCAAATTTTGTTACTCGCTTACAAAACACATTACATTAGTTCTCAAATAAAGGAAGTGGAAATTGAACTAGTTCTTTAAGTTTAAAAAGAAATACCTTAAAATTCGTACAATAAGTTCTCAATAATTGATTATAAAAGTCTCATGCCTTGTTAAAATCATTAGGTTGGTTATCTAGTTGGAAAGTACTTCCGCCAAAAATGCTCAATTTCACACCCGATTACCTTTTCAAAAATTTTTTGCTGGGCATAGATACCACAATTATAAGTCAACTTACACTTGCATGAAATTTTTGTTTGTTGGAAAGAGGTGTAGAAAAGCAAGCAAGGATTTTTTACACTATCTTTGTATTTATTTTGTTGTTCAGAGATTTCAGCAAAAGTTTGTGATATTCAAAAACTAACTACAATAACAAAAGTTAAGCTAAAAGCAAAATTTTAGAAGGCCGATGACTCTAAAATTTTTATTGTTAAAGCACACGATGAACCTCACTGCAAATTTGAAAGAAATTGAAAAAACAATATGTCATGAAGAAAGAAGAGGGCTATATATATCTTATATACCTTTCACCATGTATGTAAATATAGTTTAGTGAAGTAACTCGAATAAAAAAATAAAAAAAAATGACATATAAAATGGATAAGGCCTTTTTAATCATTTCCAGAAAGGTCTCTTCAAAAGCTTTTAAATGATACCCATATTGAAATCTTAAAAAATATAAAGCACAATCGTATATTAAGAGGCCCATAAATAGGGAAATATTGGCCAGCGCCAATTTCTTCACTTAAAGTTTTTTCTTATTTTTTAATTCTCTATCGACACATAATTTGTTTTCTTGGTTTTAATTGGAGTTACTTTTATAAACTCTATTGTTTTAAATAGTATAAAAAAATAGAAGCAGGGGTGGTGTTTTGCTCGTTGCCTCGAAACACATGAACCGATCTTGTTGATTTTTAGTAGCAAATGTTCGAAACTAAGCCTAATCAATATGCGTGTTAAAATTTTCTCTATTGAAAGTCCCGACTGGCATTCCTATTTGTAACATTATTTATAGAAACAAAATTCAACAAGAAATGTGTTATCTTACAAAATTTTTAGCGTAACAAAATAATTTTTTTTTAAGATTCTAGTGGGTTTCTTAAAAACGCTTTAACACGATCGCTTTGCCACGAAAAAAATATGAACAAAAAAGTTGATTGATAAATAAAGTTATGCGTATACAAGCACCTTGTTTAGTATGCCTTTGTTCAAGCCAAGGCGAATCAATTGTCAAGTGGTTCCGATAGCGATTCCATAATTTTCGCCAGACCCTAAGTGTCAAACACCATAGAAAGAATTTTTATTTTTTTTATATAAATGGAATTTAATATTTAGGGTTGTGGCGAAAATTAATGAAGTCGCTACCTAGTACTTGATTTGCCTTGGTTCAAGCATTCTGTTTTCGATTATTTCGTGATGTGTAATACAAAGAAACGTATATAAAAAAATTTATATATTTTTTTTTTAATTATAAACTAAAAAACTAAAACTACAAAAATTATAGAAATATTATAGAAGCCAGTAATTGGTCGGAAGAGATAGAAAAAGAGAGACTATCAAACTTCTTTTCGACATGATGTTGATTAGTCATTACTAAATACAATTTAATGAGAGTATTAATGATCAAATCCTTATTATTGAAGAAAAATAGGTGAAAAAAAAATTATTAAGGAATTGTGTATGTAAACAAATTTTAAAATTCCAGTTTAAAAATGTTAAAATACCAATAAAACTGCTGAGAAATAACTGGCTGTAATTTGATTATCAAGTCAGGTATAAAACACAAAAGGGATATTTTATTCTGATTTTAACTTTTAATTATATATTTAAAGATTGCATAATTTTTGTATCTGCAAAGGCATGATATTTAATTTTGTTGCAACCTTAAAAATGATTAATATAAGAAAAAAAATTAATAAAAAGAAAACGTGTTGAACAGTTAGACGTCTATGTAAGCAGTAAGTTATTCACGCCTAACCTAACCTTTGCGAAAGAAAAAATCAATCTTTTTTTCTAATAGAATTTTTAAATGGTTTTGAATTATTTTCTACAAAGGCACACAAAAAATATAAAAGTATAAAAACTAAAAAAGACAAAAACAAAAACAAACTGCTGTCTGAGATTTCGCAATTAAATACGGGATTAATGTGTGTAAAAGTTAAAAAATAAAATAGGAAAAAAATATTTCCTTTCAACCTTTTGGTTTTTCTTGTGAAAGGTAGACGAAGTTGGGAGCAGAGATGATATGCACAGCAGCCAAAAACAAAAAAATAAGTGTGAGTTAAAATTCTAGAGAAATTAATAATAATTGCAATTTTGCCTTAAAACTTCGTTACCAACACATGCACTGCACTGCAGCGGACTTTTCTTCTCCTACTTTAATTTTCTCTAACGACCCAACAGGCAGAAAAATCTAAAAAAATATCCAAAAACATGCACACGGTTTTTGGCACCCTTATGAAGAATATTTTACACACACCGGCCACCAACACACACGACGAACTTCATGTAATGCATTATAATTTTCATTATGTTGAGCTTTTGGTTGTTCTTATTGTGAACGGTTGCTGTTGTTTTTGTCGCAGCTGCTTAATTTTAATCGTTGAAGACTTTAATAAAATGAAATTCATTGTTGGCTTCGCAAAAACGTTATTTTTGTTCATTGCCCAATTTTGCATAGAAATCCTCCGCAGATGTCACGAACAAGGCAATTTCGTGATGACCCAATTTTGCACAACTCATTCTTTTAATTTCTGCCGCTGTCGTAAATGTCGTTTTAAAATTTGGTGTGTTTGTTTACGCTGCTGTTGCTGCTACAGCTGCAGGGTATGGTCCTGGTATGCTACTTAACAGCCAAGGAAATAGTTTCATTAAATGAATACTTATAGAAGTCGAAAGAAAAACAATACTCAGACTCCAGACTGCCTTCTGTTTGGGCACTGCTAAAAACGTGGGCAATGAGCTGGTAAGTCATATTTGAAATGGTTACAAAAAAGAAACAATGCCCGAACGAAATACCTGTTAAAAAATAAAAAGAAACAAAAATGTAAAAGATTTAAACAAGAACATAAGTGAAGAAGTGAGATGCTTGTAATTAAAAATATATTTTTATTTACAACAATAGTTATGAACAAGTTAACTTTGCATCCTTTTATGGCTTTGTAGCGTATATTTATTTTACAGAAAACCAACTAACTAATAGCTTATACAGAAGAGCTTCTTTGTGATATACTAATAATACTACCTGGTATATATATTAATGAAATATGGCTTATTTTATTCGTTAAAATAATTTTTTTTTAATGTTAAATCCGAAAAAAACGAAACTTCACAAAAAAAAATCCGTATACTGAATTATTTAGATTAAAAACAACTTAAACAAGTCGAAAATTGTTTGATCCTACATTTTCTGGTGGTTTAATTATTCAACTCGTATTAACCTTTCTCACGTTATATTAATATGACCGCATAACTATTAGTCACGCCCCTTAAAAAAACTTTTACTTGATATTACAATTTCAATTCCATTTATCAAAAGCACGTTAAGCACTGCATATTCATTGTTTTATTTTTTTTGTTTCTTATCTGCAGAGCAGTAATATCATTGTTGATGAAGTTAAATTGAAAAAATTATTTAAATCCCATTTTGTTTCTCTTGATGAACTCACAAATCATAAAATTCTGTCAACAACGCATAATATTTTAATTTTTAATTTCAACAAGTAAGAACGCTATATTCGGCTAATCCGAATTTTGTATATCCTTCACCATATATGTAAACTTATTTTAGTGAAGTAACTCCAATCAGACAAATAAATATTGGGGGTACAGGGAATTAAAAAATAAGAAAGAAATATTAAAATAAAATAAAAATAAAAATGTCATTGGATCCTAATGGGTTAACCATTTTTAAGAAATTTTAGCATTTCCTAAAATATCTCTACAAATGCTTTTAAGTGACAACAACATTGATATCTTAAAAAATATGGTCACAATTTTCTATTAAAAGTTCAGTGGCGTATACCTCGGAAAATGTTGAAGAGCGCTCATTCAATCAAGTGAAAGATTTTTTTCTATTTCCTAATTTTTTTTTTTTTTTTAATAAAATTACTTCACTAATGTCTTAAATAATATGGCGTAGTGGCTTGCTCACGATCTCAAAGAATATGGACCATCTTGCTGATTTTCAATAGCAAAATTTTTGTCTACCTCTTCATGTGTCAGCAAAGTTGATTTCAACACGAATACGTATTGACAGAGGGATATCGCTCAATCAACTTCGCCATGCATAAGACCTAAGGATATATATATTTGATTAGGTCGGAAATGGATATTGTAAAAATTACAAATGGAATGAAAAACTTAGTTATACACTTTTTCCATTTGTGAAAAAAATAAAATCACAGCGATTGGCGCGAATTTTTCAAGTCAATGTCCTTAAGGACATACATGCAATTAAAGAAAGTATTTAAAATATAATTTAAAAAATTTTGGTTCAAAAATGGAATGCAATGAGGGGAAGTAACTAAAAATGGTATACAAACGTATAAAGGTACGAGGTCGGATAAATGAAACCGTGACCTTCCTCTAAACTGAAATTACTTCATTTCTTCTGTAAAAAAATATATGTCAGGTAACTGTATTGCACATCTTCTTAAAAAAATTAAACCAAACTAAGGTTTTTAGGAATTTTGTTTAACATCTTTAAGATTTCTGAGATTCTTCAATAAATTTCTGCTTTCTAATGATGTCAAAAATAAATATTACTAAATATTTTATATTCTTTCCATGGTAGCAATTTTTTGGACGTGTAAAGGGACACGACAGTTTTATTTTTAAAACAAGCAAGAAATTAAAAAATAAATAAAAACAAGAAATTTCAAAATAAACTCCCTTAAGATTTTAACATTAGATAAACCACAATAAATGTAACAAATCCTTTTAAAGTAAAGTAATAAACGCTCTTTTTCAAAATTTTTAAGAAATAAATATTAAAAAGCAATATTTTGCTTTTGAGATTTTAAGTTTGGTTTCCAGTTTTATAAACTCAAACGTATATATTTCAATGATTTACAAACATTACACTAATAATTGAAATAGAATCATAGCAATAACGTCACTATGTGGTTGATTTATGACTATAAACTCCTTTATGACATTCGTCAGTATTTCTTTGGCTGGCACTAAATCACGTATCATTTTGCACAACACTTGATCATAAATACAAGCCGCTTCTTGGGTTGCGGTTTTAATTCACTATAGCAAAATATCAACTTTATCAGTTTGTTGGGTGATTATCTCTGGGTCTTCTTGTACAATTCCATTACTTAATTCAGTGTTTTCCAATTGTTTTGTTGAAGCATGATTGTACATGTAAGTTAAATTTAAAATAAATGAAGGTAAAATACAACATAAATATAAATAAAATAAGTAACAGGTAGTATGTATTCATACGTTATGGCTACCGTGTGTTTATATTAGAAAAAGATTTCTGCTTTATTGTTTTATGTATAAAAAATTAATATGTTATTCTTTTAGATTCTATTTCTCTTTTTTTTATTTCTAACAACTAAAGAATATTATAAGTAAATCAAGACTGTGTTTTTTCGATTCTCATTTAAGCTAGAAAAACAACTTATTCTATTCCTTTTGCTGCACATTAAATATATATTTTTTTAAATATTTAGTTGAGAATTTTGCAACGAAAACTGAGTTTTAAAACCACATTATTGACAGCAAATGTTTTCATTCCCGAGATTTGGTTTCTAATATTATTCTTATTACAGAAATTTTTTTATGTTTGTGTATTGCAAATCTTTTAACAGTTATAGACCAACGCTTAGGGTTAAAACAAATTTTGTTTTACTGTGTCTTAAAAAATGTAAAAAATAAAGGGTGACCACATTACTGCTGAAGTTTCTTATTAATCTTCATTCATTCTGAGATTAATAAAAAATCCTGACGCAATCGTTCTTAAATAAAATATAATTAATGTATAAATACTGTCCTAAAGAAATATGATTTTAGGTTTGTCTGTTTTGAAGTAGGTTTTTTTTTTTTTTTGAAAAAATTATTGTCTAATCGAATAATTACTTTGAAATTGTTATCTAATTATGTGATACGTTGCGCGGAAACTAGAAAAGGGGCAATGGGACAGACTACACATCATTAAATATGATCAAATTTGAATTTGTAGGATAATTGTCCACAAACGAACGGTTAGATGGGCTCTTAAGAAAGTATATTTTGCACGCAAATAATACAAATTTTTGAAACCAAGCTCGCTCAGTTTATTGTATCAATTTTCACCATAGAAATGGTAAAAAAGTTAGGTGCATTTTATATTTTGTCGATACTCTGTTAAGTCAATAGAGTTGTATGCACTTCTCTCATCCATGAGCACCTTCAATCGGGAATGGAGATTTCTTGCCAAACAAAGCAATTTCGAAGCTCTTTTGGCGAAAATTTTTTATTTTGCGAATTTTTTTTTTTTTTGCTATTTATAAAGTATTTTGCGATTTTTTCAACAGTTTTTATACGACTTAATGAGCATTTAATATGCCTTGACAAATTTCGTTATGAAAAAATCGGGCGGTGCTGAAGTCTTTCTAAATTTTAACAAAGGAAAACAATAAAACTGTTTGATAAAAAAAGACTTTATTCGTATTTTTTAGTACTATAGTTAATGAAATGAATAATTTAAACTTAGAATTTCAATCAAATAACGTGGACGCAGGAAGTATGAGCCATGGACGCTATTTTAGGTGAATTTTGTTTTTTCAAAAAAGTTTAAGCAATCCGTTTGAAATGAATGTAAAATATTTTAAGCACTAAATTTAACAAGACTATCAGACACGGCAAACATTTCAAACGACATTATTTTAGTTCCGTAATAACCACTTTGATCGATTTGCTTTTACCTTCTCGAGATTCCAATCGATTTTGTTTACATCAATCTACACTTTATTTAAATGTGGAAATATTGCGCAGACCAAAGAACAAACAAGTCTTATCTAAGTAAGGACATATAATGAAAATATATTAACAAACTGCAAACAGTTTTTTGATTTTCCGTTTTCTGAATAAACAGTTTGTGGAACTTAAGTCAAATTTGATCTTATTTGAGTTCTATGATATGCCGATCAATATTAAGACAACTAGTTGCCTTTTATTTTTCCTTATACTGAAGATTATTAATCTTAATTCAATACGAAAGCTTTGCGAATTAATCATTAAATTGAAGCAAACTTGTTTCGGTTTTTCAATACCCGAAATCATTTAAAAACAACTTTCTTCACATTTCTGTTAAAAAGGTTAAAAAGTTTAAATTTAAAAAAAATCGCAATATTAACAATGTTAAATAAGCCACAAAGAAAAATCAACACTCAATTCCCGTATCAGTAGATTTTTAATAAAAAGACTAACCAAAAATACAGAGAATTGCATGAAATCTTTTTATAGCATTTAGACTTAATAACAAATAAAAAAAGTATAAAAAAAATGTACATCCTTTTATTGAGTAAGTGAATTGGTTTGTTATGCATATGCATGCATGTTTGTTTATATTGGAGTGTAAATAAACAACTATTGCAGGACAATATTAATTTTAATACAGGGAATAAACATTTTTCGTTTTCAAATTTAGCCAATTCAAGAGCAAGTTTTTTAATGGAGGGTCGCAACAATTGTTTGCGATTGTGGGCAGTTTGGTTGGTGGTGGTAACAGTGCTGCTACTGTTGCTATTTTCTAGGACAATCATACGTTCCAAACCCTAAGGATAATGAAACGAATCAAAACAGACAAACATTTTATGCCGTAATGTATTATTTAGCTCTGAGGCAATTGAGATATAGATTTAGCCACGAGAATTACAGAATAAGACTGCAGGTAACTACCGTCGTTTTAACTTATTCATTAATATTTTTTCGTAAAATTAAACAAGTCCATTGTGTTTAAAGGGAACACGCTTTATAGTGCGTAGCCGGCAAGAGTGGGCTAACAAAAATTTTTGTTAAATATATTAAATTTACATGAACACATAAGCATTAGTGTCTATGTACCGATTTAACTCATAATATTGTGGAACAAATAAGCATTAAGAAAGTGCGCTCATGACTATAAATAGATTTTTGATGTATTTGTAAGTAAGGCCCCTATTCCACTCATTGGCTCATTAACTTGTTAAAAATCAAATATAAAATAATTTTATTTTTGGTACTCAGATTTTTTATTTGACCG